>JARFJB010001084.1:3122500-3518079 GCA_036346205.1 Vesta saturnalis | reverse complement strand
TTCATTTCCCATTCATAATATAAACATACGGTAAAGTAAGGCAATCTCCATTTGTCTCCAACGTACACATAAACGAAAGCTAGACCATATATTTAGGTAACGTAATTTTTATATCTTCCACATACAAATAATGGAAATGTAGATCAAACTATAAAAGCAGACTTCGAACGACGACAGCGGCATTAGACGATTAGGTTACACAGCATGCGTTATTGATGCAAAACAAAGGTATCTCCATTATAATTCGTGAAGATGACATTGCATGACATCGATTTCCCTCAATGTAGGGTAGTACCCTCATTCCCTATTGGTTTGTTCCCTATTAAATATAATATATACAAAAATGGAATTAAAAGCTGTTACACACATTATAAAAGGGAGCAAAACTTAAAAACACATCGTACTAAACGGTAGAAGAAACGGAAATGAATTAAGTATGTTCATGCATTTGCGCATAGAACAACAAGATTGATGTGGCGAAAATAGCCCTTCTAGACCAAAACTATGTACAGGGACGTACGTAATT
Organism: Vesta saturnalis; assembly: GCA_036346205.1. NCBI lineage: Eukaryota > Metazoa > Arthropoda > Insecta > Coleoptera > Lampyridae > Vesta > Vesta saturnalis. The sequence goes on along the minus strand of JARFJB010001084.1, from coordinate 3,517,553 downwards.
ATGTACACTAAAGAGAAAATATCGAAATATACCAAAATTTAGTTATTAAAAAAAAAGATACTAACGTAATGTGTATATATATATATATATATATATATATATATATATATATATATATATATATATATATATATATACATATAAATAACACAAACTCAAAACTTAAATTAAAGTAATGATAGCTAAGAATTGGCACGTTACACATTCTTAAATTAACCGCCAAATTTCAAAATATTTTAATAACTCGTATTCGCGTGCTGCCCAACTTCGTTTTCAATCCCCTGTTACGGTGATACATTCAAGAACTGATTCCAAGCGTACTACAAAATGTGACAGTTAATTGTTGCTAGGGTTTTAAGACTCTTGACATTTTTAGTTGTCAGATTATAAAGTGTATGAAAATGTCAATGTCTCGTCCTTTAAACGAAAAAACTGAAAGAGTTGTCATATTTAGTAAAGCTATAATCGCAATTAACTAATGTGAAAATGTCGAGAAAGAATAAATTAAATTCTTATTTTAAAATATGTTTGAAGTATTTGCCTAGCGCATTTTGAAAAATAAACATCCGGTGAAATTCTTTCCTAACGTCAATGTGCACAAACGTCAATGGTACGTTGCCGAAGTTCTTCCAAAGACTCCAAACTTGCTGTATAAACTCGAGATTTACGATAATTCCATAGTTTTGGGCTATAATGTTATTAATTAGAGGAGTAATTCTTTCTTGCAATAATTCGAATTACATGGGGCCATTTAAATTACCATCTAAAAGAATGGGCTCTACAATATGATTACAGTAAATGCCCGCCCCAACATTTAATTTTAGAGAACTGTGTATGTACTTCACGAAATACATGTGGATTTTCATCACTTCAGTATCTGCAATTTTAAGTATTACCATGTCCGAAAATGTGCTCTCGTCTCTAAAACAAACATGTTATAAATAGTCAGGATTTCTTACGATCCTCTCCTGCCATAATCTCGCAAAACTCGAGACGCTTATCAGGATCGTCTTCTTCCAATTTATAAAGAAGTTGCATCCTGTATGTATGAATTTAGCTTTTTCAAAATTCGCTTGACTGAAGAACGGGAAACGTTACATATACTGGTCACTGCCTTCGTTATATGTTCAGAATTCACTACAATTTGAGCAATTACCTGAATTTTCACATTTTCTGCAATGCTGGGTCTCCCGGATCTTGGTGCATCTTTTAACGTCCCTATTAATCGAAATTTTGACAGTACATTATAAAAGAATTTTTCACATGTTACCTTGCTGAAAGCGTTCATTAAAGATGCGGATGGCAGCATGTTATGGTGCGATTAGCTTCACCAGAGATGATACCTGCTTCAGTTTTTTCGTTTAAAGGACGAGACACTGCCATTTTCATACACTGTGTAATTTGACAACTAAATGTCAGAGTCTAAAGCCATGGAAATACTTAACTGGCACATTTTGTAGTATGTTCAGAATTGGTGCTATCACCGTAACAGGGGGTTGAAAACGAAATTGGGCGTCACGCGAATCTCATCTCATCATGAGCATTAGAAAATGGATACCTGCTGTCATAAGTGCACGTGGGGGTCACACATGTTATTAAAACGTTTGTTACTGTTGGTGTCTTGAATCGTTATAGCTAGTTAATTTATTGTTATTGTTTTCCTTTGACCCGTTAGCCTTTAAACACGCTACAATTTATGCACCAAAGCACAAATAAAAGTTGATGCAACAATAAAAAGATTTAGTTTTTGTGGTCTCTATAACATAATAAAAAATTAAGGGACATCCTTTCACCCCATAACAATCCATGAAAAGTACGCCAATGCACTAACTTCAACAAAACCCTGTAGCACCCTCAATAACTGCGATATCAGACTAAATAAAAATATTAGAATGCTCAGAAAAGATCAATCTTTAATCAGGAATTATCAAAAGATATCAAATTTCATTCGTTCACTCCACACAGTGTCTCAAAATTATCAAAAAACTTTACTTCCTTTTAGCTCTGTATATGATATTTCGACCAATTATTTAAAATCAGCAGTAGGTCTAACGTATTCTCAAAGAATCAAGCTGCAATTTAAAAAAATTATCAAAATCGAGTTAAGCGCTGATATATATATATATATATATATATATATATATATATATATATATATATATATATATATATATATATATATATATATATATATATATATATATATATATATATATATATGTTTCAATCTTATCGAAGTTGTGTGATGTTGATTGAACATGTTGCTCTAAAGATGAGGTTGTGGTATTTTTCTTCACTGCCAATCGATGATCTTCCAGCCTAGCACTGATTTGGTCTGTTGTTCCTTTTATGCACGGTAAGAGAATAACTCCCAATGGAAAACATTATCTTCAGTAATGAATCACCGATTACAGACGTGGAAAATGATACACCGAAACTATGCGACAAAAATATGTTTGAGATATGTGGACTGCACCTTTACCAGTGTTGAGAAGAACTGGATCTAATTCTATAACATCTAAATGGAGTTAATGAAAAGTTTACAATGGAAATAGCAGAGAACGGAACACTGCCGTTTTCAGACTAACTAATCTATGAAGCTGATAATAGCTTGGTATTTACTTCACTGTTAATGTATTTTTATGTGATAAGACGTTCAGCCATTGAATTATAAATGTAGATGTTATAGCTGGAGATCATTTTGATTAATACTAAATTTCAGTTTTGTTTTGTGCTATGCTATAAGAGTTGCATACTATTTTGGGGCTGGTTTATATTGCAACGGTACATTGTCTAAGTTAATTAGCATTTGTGGGCATCTGGCAAGAACAGGATTTGTGCAGTTAAACTTCTTTATATTTAGACCATAATAAACACAGGCCCGTTCATGCTTGCTTACCAGCGTTTTCAGAGGAGCTCTTCCTAAAACCGCGTGAGCCGTAATTCTTTTTTACTTAAACGCTTCAGGATTTGCTTGTCGACCATACTTACGGCAAGTTTCTTTTTTGTTTGTTATTTTATTGGAGCTAACCCAGCGCGACGTCGTCTCCTGCTGGATGTCTGATGGTGCTTGTTGAGTTATTTCATTTTTATTATAAATTTATTGGTTTGCAGGATATTTCAAAATAACTCAAAAGGTAAATGGTTTATTATTACTGCATTTAATTTCTTATTATTCGTACGTAAATGACTCATTATAACTGAGAGGGGTTTATTATTACTGTATTGGTTTCGTTGTTACAGTAAATGGTTTATGGTTACTATCGTTATTTGTTATTTTTGTTGTTTCTGCAACAGACTTCTGGATAAAATTGACCTTTTATACATATTTGGGCAGAGGTCGTACAAAATAAAGGTTCGTCTTATGTGTACTACGGTATACTATGGGCCCCATTTCCTAGTTTGTGGGATATATAAGAGCAAACCAAGTGGTGCCCTTATTAAATTGCAGATTCCAAGTGCTTTGCAAAAAGGCTGATCTACCGGTTATCTTAGAAGGAGTCCCGGCACACCTCCTACTTTGAGTATCGGTAGCCTTGTGCACGTGACAAATTCGATCATATGTTATTTTTATTACAGTCATCGACACAAATATGGGATATTTTAATAATTTCTTTTTCTGAAATTGTCCATTTTTGGTGAATTACTCAAACATTTTGGAGCAGGAAATTGAATTTTCCTGACTAGTTATGAAAAGGGAAACCATCAAGATTTTATTTCTATTTTTAACATTAAAACTTGATTAATTGCATTATCCATAGCTGGGGTGAAGCGCACCACTAGATATTTATAGAACGTCTTTATCCTTAAGAGTTTTACGATAAATGTTTGTAATTGGCGATTTCAGAAAAATAATACATATCAGCCCCTCAGCAAAATATGTCATGGGACCCGGAGAACAACTAAGGCAGATCATAAAAACACGCAGAGAGAAATCCAAACACTAAAGTCAACTTTATTTCAAGATGGAGTCACCGAAAAACATATCGAAATCCAAGAATAAAACTAACAAGAATAGGAGGAGGAACAAACAAACAAAGTACCCTTACCGTACATAAAGGGAACAACAGACTGGATTAGCAGAATTCTAAATATACACATTATCCAAACGATATTTAACACAAATGAACAGATTTGAACAATATTGCCTAACTCAAAAACCGTAATCAACCTAGAAGATCAAGGAATATACGAGATTACTGTGGAGACTATGACCGAACGTGCATAGGTCAAACAATATATACATCTATACATACAGGCAGAACATCGATAAGCGGCGAAGAAAAAATCACATCATCTATACCGCAACATGTTCAATAGACATCGCACAGTATCAACTTTGATAAGACCAGAAGCATAGCATCAGTTGATCATCTAACTCAGAAAATAACTACAACCGAAAGCGCCAAAAGAAAATATTTTAGTTGAAGAGAACGCAATCAACTATACCTAATTCTTAACTTATATATATATATATATATATATATATATATATATATATATATATATATATATATATATATATATATATATATAGATAATGCTTGGTACGTGTATCAAATTCTTGAGATACAAAAAGTTTTGAAAATTGTTATTTAAATACCATATATTTCGACTTCGGATGAAGTCATCATTAGTGGAGATGTTTAACATAACTAATATATATGTCATACATATTATAACATTATAACATGCGGGTAAATCTTCATTGTCCTTTTTACAGTTCCATAGAATTAAATTAAAATTAAAATTTGGTTGTATTCGTTATGGGTTGGTATTATTATATTAAAAAATGAGATCTGTTTCATTAGAATGTTTTGATAAGGCAGTGCTATTGGGTTTAACATGGGTATCAGATTTATGTTGTGTAATCCTATTTTTCAAGGGTTGTTAGGACATTTCAAAGTAAACCAAATTACACAACATAAATCTGATACCCGAGTTCGATAACAGTTCGATTTTCAAATTGAATACGTTATAGATTTCTACATATTGGGATTCTGCTAATAAAATCGTTATAGATTTCTACATATTGGGATTCTGCTAATAAAATCGATCCAAATAATATTTTTTAAATAGGTGAAACGATATTAGGCCATTGTATAACTAATAAGCCATGATAGTCAAGTTTTAAGCAATCAAACTTCTCATTTCATCTAAAATTTTGGTACGATCTTGTGCGAAGGTTATTTCAGTCGTATTGTATAGCTATAGCTACTTATTAAAATTTACCTTGACTTTCATCTTAAGTGAATCAAAAAAAGTGCAAGTGTAAAAATAGTTATACAGCTTAAAATGAGAAGTATTATTTAAAATATGAATGACAGTAACGAAGAAGTATTGCGTGCAACTTGTGCAAATGTGTTCACTGCACGCGATGTGTTGTCCAACTCACCCTAAAGACCTCGTTAGAACGTTGTGTGTAATAAATACGCACTACTTTTTGGATAAATATCTATTCAAATACATACCTACAGAAAAAAAATTCCTTGAGTGGGGTTTGAACTCGCGATACGTTCTTTGTTACAGAACTGCGAGTGTGTTTTTAAATTTATAAGTAGCTACGTACATTTAGTATACTTATCAATAAACTTCGATTAAAATATCTCCTTCAGTATTTAGTGTCAATATTGCTTTATAAAATAATCTCACCTCACACAAGAGTTATGTCATATGTGAAACCTACGGAATTGCACGCTCACCATGACATATGCAGAAAAAGTTGACTGAGATATTTAATACATTCATCGACACTAACGAGTTTCCGCTTGACTTTCGCCCAGTAAGGACAAGGCTAAGTGATTATCAGTAAGTGTTAAATTTCTGATTTTCAATCTTTTAATCGTAAGGCACGTAAGCTTAATAATCATAATGAGCTTTCCTTACGTCACGACAATCTACTCTGAACGAAACAAACGTAAAAGCTACGAATAGATTTTCACTGCTACAAACCGAAGTTGCTACAGACACCACAAATTCCACTGAAATCCCCTCAAGATACCGAAGCTCCAGCTAATTTACAACTACGGTGTAACAGATTTTAACAAGATGATTAAGAGCTATCCGCAATGACTGAGGACGAAATATATGGATGCAAAGAGTTATCAAATGATGCAGTCAAAACAAATGTACCATCTCCTGAAACTTACAGAAAACTGATAAGACACTTAAACCATGCCAAAATAATCCATCACACTTATCAAATGAAAGAAGATCGTGCGCTTAGAGTTGTCATACTACTCGATATCTATGCGTGAAATCAATGAAAAGCACGAAGCGGAAAGCCATAATGTCCGTAACATAACAAATGTTAAACACAGCATTAACAAACCACCTCTCATGTTATTTTACGTAGACCTCAAGACACAGGGAAAAAACAAAGGAATATACGATCACAAATATCTACTCAATATGCGAATACAAGTAGCGCAACCTGATAAAAAGAAAAATATTATTCAGCGCAGAAGATGCCTGGTGTATGGACATTTCAGGTCATACTGCACTTGGCCGTACAAACGTGATAAATGCGAAGGCCAACATAACTCAACATGTCAAAAATCCAAAAATACTCCTTCCTGTGAAGATGACTACAACGCAATCTATAAAGGGTGCTCAGTGTACTTAGATTTCCGAAAGGCACCGAGGAAAGCCTGATATCGTTAATCGCAAAATACACAGTAATCCTAGCTCCCTGAACAGAAATAACCCTCAATAGGGTACAAATAACACTCCGACCTATTCCGAAATTGCAAGAGGAGTCACCCCGCAAACCCAATACTCAAATTTGGAAACTCAACGAATATAAATCTATGTTTTCTCAATTAATCAACCAGAATAGCATGATTCTCACTATGCTATCCTCTGTCATTAATAAAATAACTAATTAATGGTCTTCTCTCCACTACGCATAGTTTCACGGAATTCAAACGGGTTAAATAACCATAAACTTGAAGTCATTAATTTTCTACAATATAATAAAGTTGATGTGCTTCCAATCTCGGAGACACTTTACAGATAGGGCAGTCTTCCGTATACCACAGTATACTGTCTATCACAACTCCCACCCTAGTGGAGGGGCTCATGGCGGAGCTGCAGTCATTATCCGCAATATCATTTATTTGATACAGCTGCTATATATAGCCCTCTAAGACGTACGGTCTCAACAGTAGACTATCTGAATCTCTACCACCCGATTGGAAATAAATATATACTTGGTGGTGACTGGAACGCCAAATACACTGATTGGGGATACCAAAGAGAAGAAACATATTAAGAGCCATCAAAGACCGTAACTGTACACACTTATTCACGGGTGCACCAACATATTGGCCCACCGATCCTCACAAACTACCAGACCTAATTGACTTCTTCGTTATCAAAGGAATTTTACCACACTTACTCAATATTGAGCCAAATTGGGACCTCTCAACACACTTTTCTACTATAATCACAACACCTAGCACTCTAATTAAGTGTCAACCAGAAACACCTAAGCTACAACGTGTCTAGCAGACTGGAACGCCTTCTGAGAGATTCTTAACAATAACTTAAATCTCAACATCAGACTCAAACACCCTGATGATTTTGACGTTGCAGCAAATTATCTCACCTGTGCAATGCAAGAAGCTGCTTGGCAATTCATCTCTCTCAAAGAACAACACTCAGTACAGCTAACATTCCTCTCTATATTCGAGAATTAATAGCAAAAAAAGAAGAGCCAGATGCGCATGGCAAAGAAGTCGCAACCCTGTGGATGGAACATCTTATAACAGGTTAACGGGGCAACTAAAGGTAGAGCTGAACGATATCAAGAATGCCTCATTTGAATCCTACATACCAAGCTTATCCCCAGAAGATCATTCCATCTGGAAAGCTACAAAGAGATTCAAAACACCGGACACGCATATCCCCCCTCTAACGAACTCGGATGCTAGCTGGAGTAAATCTGAGCAAGAAAAAGCAATTGCATTTGGTGAACACCTATCTGAAGTATTTCAAACCCCACCTACAAACAACCGTTTTAGAGCACAAGAAATACCCAACTTCCTTTACACTTCTTGCCAGATGGAACTACCAATACAATAGTCATAAAGACCCTGTATTTGATTTAATCACCTCATAAATATTTTAAGAACTACCTAGAAAAGCAATTGTACTACTAACTACTAGATGCAACAGCATACTAAGACTCACCTATTTTCCAACAACATGGAAATTCTCTTAGATAATAATGTTTCCCAAACCAGGGAAACCTCCACATAAACCAGAACCATATAGACCCATTAGCTTATTTCCTTCCATGCCCAAAATTTTCGAACGACTCCTGCTTACGAGGTTGAATAAATCTGTAGACTTAAATGAGCTGATACCAACAAGTCAGTTAGGTTTCCGCCCACACCACTCTAGTATCCAACTACTATTAAAATCATATCTGTTTGACCGCTTCTTTCAAGCAAAATGCAATACAGAAACATCTAATCTGTACCCCATCCAGTTCGGGGTACCCCAAGACAGCGTGTTGGGACCCTTCCTCTACATGATCTTCACAACTGATATCCCAACCACGAATAATACCAAAATATACTTTTGCGGATGATACCGCTTTAATATCTGTAAATGATAACCCAACCGTGGCATCCCATAATCTCCAGCAACACCTTTGTCTCCTTGAAAACTGGTTTAATAAGTGGCGAATAACGATAAATCAATCGAAATCAGTTCAGATCACTTTTACTAACCGAAGGCTAGAGTTTCCTGAAAGACTGCAATGTAAACTACTAAGGGCAATCTTTTCCGCCCCCTAGTATGTCAGTAACAAAACCCTACAGGAGGATACCGGCATACCCTACGTTGCAAAATAAATACGTCGCTTCAGTGGCAAATACTTAGATCAACTACCCGGACACCCCAACGAAAAGGCTAGTGCCTTGACCCTACCACCAACAGTGCAAAGAAGACTGCAGAGAAAGTGGCCAATAAACTTAGTTTTATAATTATATTATCACTTCAAAGATTACAAACCAATTACTTTTGGTAATTATTACGGAGTGTAGTCACTGGACTACGTCTCCCTTTTTGTAACTGCGCCAATTCATTTACTTATTGCTCTTTGGAGTAGATTGTAAATGTACTGAATTGAATAAAAAAAAATCGGAACTAACCAAAATACATACAGATTAAGTTTAAATCCAGTTAGACTTGCTACCTCGGTAGTATAATATCTAACTGAGCAAAGAACAGGTCGTTGGTTCAAATCTCTACTTTATAAATAGTTACATGCATTTAGTATTGCTTATCAATGAACTTCTTTCTGTTAAAATATTTCCTTCTGTTTATTTAAAATTGATTGTTAAGCAAAACTAGAAACACGCGATTAGAATTTTATTTTCTACCTTGTTTTTTATTCCAAAGTTCTGAAATTTAATGTTAATAGCATGTAGCAAACGGGAGGTTGCAAATACGAATCCTGCATTTTCTTTTTCCAGTTTTACATTAATTATTTTAAACATTTTTATTTTAATAATCTTCGGTAAATATTTTGCTAGTTTTTTAATGCTTATATTACACTTTATTGTATTTTGTCAGCTGAAACGTTATACCTTGTATACAAGTTTACTTTCTTAAATTCAGTTTGTATGTTATATATCAACCTAAATGTCTAACAAACCAACAAACTTGAAACAGTTTGAGCAATTGTATGGAGTGAACATGAATAGTGACGTTTAACATCGTTCTCATATAATCGCTTTCATTAATTTGTAAGTGTAGAGTTAAGTGTATAATTATGGTTTGTGATTAGTGTTAGTTCAATACATATATTTTAGAACATTTATCTTTTGTAAATAGCAAAACTATAACAATTTGCAGTCTTGTTACTATTTCTATTTGAGTTAATTTAAATAGCAGTAGGGACTAATTCTATCCAAGTAAAACTGCGGAACGAATTCTATTTGTTACAATAGACCTTCTGGCAGAAAAACAATACACCAACCTATTTTACTGCACTGGGCTGCTGTATCTTTCTTTACACATTAATAGCAACTGCACGCTGCAGGTATTCCTTTGACAAAGTATTTCAATTTTTGCACTTAACCTTAACCACTCAACGTAATAGTAAAAAACCGTTTTATACATTGCACGTATTACTTAATGGATTTCTTACGTTTTACATTAAATTGCGCTTTCATCTTCAAATAGACCTCATAAAGGAGCACCTACTGTGCAAAACCATGCTCTCTTGTTTATTGACAATATACTACCGGGTGTTTATTTACAATAAATATTGATTATTAAGAGTATATACTGAGTGACATATTAGCATGCATAATGGATGTATTTAATATCAATTCAATTCAGTTAATATCAACTGTGATAAAAGTTTGGTGTGTATCTGTGTAAAGCTAAACGAGGCAACCGAAAAAACTGTTTACCATAAAAAAAATTGTTAAAATAAGTCCATTCTTAATTGCAAGAAATTTATTTGGATTTTTAGGTAATTGAAGAATGTTCAAAAATCTAAGGAAGGATTATTAATCGAAACGGTGTAGAATGCACAGACCAAAGCGGCAATTAGAATGAAATTCTTTATCGATCATGAAGTAGAGGATACACCTCATCTAGTTCTAAACAATAGCAAGGGAGTGATATTCTGCAGAGATTTACTGAACTGCACAATAGAAGAAGTTCTGGAAGGCCTATCAGAACAATCAGTCATCTTTGTAAGGCATATTAAGAGTAAAGGGATGGAATAACTTCAGACAGTTCTCTTCACATATTAACTTTTAGTACACCCATACTACAGAAAAAAAAATCGCAGTTATCCATAGCTTAGAAGTCAGACCATTCATACCGTCGCCAGTAAGATGCTTTAAGTGTCAAAAATTGGGGCATGTATCGCAACGTTGCAAAGCCGAAGAAAGCATTTCTGTATGCGGAAGTATACTACATAAGGGAAGCCCTTGCGCCCCACCTATAAAATGTGTAAATTTTGGACTAAATCACTCTACGAAATCAAAACAGTATCCCAAGTATTTAGAAGAAGCCGCAATACAAAAATGTAAGGTAACAGAAAGAATCAGCTACTCGGAAACAAGGAAAGAAGTATCGGTCACTACTCCCGAACCTAATCTATCATATGCCAAACCAGCGGAAAGCAAATCCCCAAATTTAGATGAGGCTTTAGAAAACTGATTACCAAAGTTAACTGAAACAATAACCATCACGGTTAATAGAACCATCGAGGCAGCTTGAATTCAATATAGATCATGTGATAACATGCCTCCCCCTGGTCTTAGTCAAGCAATGTCGCAGGACGAGGACAAAAGTATAAAAAGGAAAAGAACTGTAGAAAGAGATTCTACATCGTCAGAGTGCGATACAAAGCCTAACATAATAAAAAAGGTGGGTATCTTCAAGGGGCAAATCCTTGGAGCAGGAGACTGATAAACTATCTCCAATCATCAGATAATCTAGTCTAGGGTACACTGTGTGATATTTTTACTGTGATATTTTACTGTGATGTTTTACTGTGATATTTTGCTGTGTTACTTATTTAGTTTATATTTATTTTATCGTCTGTCGTTTAATAATTGTTAATTTATTATTTACGTTAACCTTCTTGTTTAATTATGTGTTACAGTGGTCTATTTTATATATTTAACATATTAATCATGGATAATGTCCTTCAATGGAACTGTAACGGATGTCGTCAAAGTTCAGGAGAGTTAAGGATAATAACAAAAAGGTATCCCCCTTTAATTATCAGTTTACAAGAAACACATTTTAAAAACACTGACAATTTTGATTTACCCCAGTGTAGTTGTTGACGACGAGACATGTCACGTAATTTACGTGCAAAGGTGGTATAGCTATTTTTGTCCACCAAGAGTGTATTCATCAAGAAATAAAATTAGATACTCGACTACAAGCAGTAGCAAAATTGGTAAAGCACCCAATAAAGCTAACAATATGTAACATCTACTTGCCAGATGATAGATGGTTACAACAAGACCTTGAGAAAATTATTGAAAAGCTTCCAAAACCTTTCTTGGTAGTAGGAGACTTCAATTCAGATAATCCGCTGTGAGTATCAGTAAATGTGACAAAAGAGTGAAAATACTCCAAGAAATTGTTGATAATAAAGAAACGGTGCTCCTTAACGATGCTAGACCGGCATTCTTTAACGCTAGGTCAAATACGTTTTCAGCTATAGACCTCAGCATGCGCTCACCTTGTATAGCTCCTCATTTCTTCTGGGAAACAGAAGATTTACACGGAAATGATCACTTCACAATCCTAGTGAAGGTTTTAAATTTACCTTTTCAGCGGTATTTACCAACGTTTTCATATACCAATTCCAAAACCAACCCCTATGTCCATAAAACAACTGAAATAAAACTAAATTCAAGCACAAACAATAATAATAATAATAATAGGACCCATCCTCCGAAATGGGCACTGACGGTGGGCAGTGGAAAAAATCCACCACCCGAGAAAGTGGAAGCTTTCGCTCGCTCAATATGGTGAGCAGCGAAAAGGAGGAGAACCATCCCCGGTTCCTGTTCATCGAGAGAGAAGAAGGAGATTTCTCTAAAGTAAACCCATATGCAATCTCTAAGACATTGTTTGGATTAATTGGCAAAGAAGAAGAAGTGAAAAAGGCCAAAGAATCGTTACTAATCAAAACGGTTAACAATAAGCAGTCTAAAAGGATGATGCAAGTCACACGTTTCTGTGCAAATAAAACCTCACGAAACGTTAAATATTTCCAAAGGTGTGGTCTATTGTCGTGACTTTCTTAACTGCAGCGAAGAGGAAATTCTCAAAGGGTTGAAAGAAGGAACTGTAGTAGCTGTAAAAAGAACAAAAAAGAAAGTTGGTGGAAATCTTGTCGATACTCCTAATCTCATCCTCACGTTCAACTCCTTACAGCTTCCAAAAAAAATAGTCGCAGCGTTTTATAATCTGAATGTGAGAGCGTACATCCCACCACCAATGCGATGCTACAGGTGCCAGAAGTTTGGGCATACAACCATAAGATGTGAAGATCCTCAAGTATGTGAATGCGGAAAAGCTTTAGATGAAGGCAAGCCATGTGAAACACCAGTCGTATGTTTGAACTGTAAAGGTAATCATCCAGCAAATTCCAGAGTATGTGGCACGTACAAACAAGAACTACACATACAGGAAATTAAAGTCACGAGAAAGATCACTTACCCTGAAGCTAGGCGACTGGTGGGAAGTGCAGTAACGTCGGGCAATTCCTATTCGAGCATTGCAGCACGTAATACTGACCTTAATCAACTGAGCAGTGCTATACCTGAAATCAAAGAAATTGTTAATGAAGAAGTAAAACAACTCACCACTGACTTGAATGAAATACACTAAGCAGTCGCTGTCAGGGCCTTCAACAAGCGCCGTCAGTTCTTTCAGTCTGACGAATAAAGATGAAATCCAAATGGAGGACGAATCCAGGGGTGCTAAAGGGAAAACACCTCTGGAACGTAACCCATCAACGGACTCGAATATTTTCTCCGTTGATGAGAAAACATTAAATGAGGCTAAAAACCAAAATAAAAAAAAGCCGGTAGGGTGGCCCCCCAAGGGCAGACCCAGAGGGACAAGTAGCCAAAGGGATACCAGTGAATAATTTCTGTGATACGATCTGTGACAATATAAACAGTGTAAACCAAACAACTGACTGTGACAACATCTGCGATATTAAACTGTGATAAATTGAAAAGAAACATCTGTGATATATTTTAGTCCATTACGTTTGTCTATATATGTTATACTGTATTTTACACTTTACCTTTTATTTTTGTCATTATCCTTATTTACATTCCTTTCAATGGATAATTTATTAAATCGTACAAACGAAATATCTGTTTGTTACACGTCGAAACCGCACTAGGCGTCGTGTATGCTTACTAATGTAAGCGGGTTGCCAAGCCAGCTAACAGGGAGATGGGCGTGGTCGAAATAATAAGTAAAATGAATGATTAATACGCTCAAACACCTTACACCGATATTCAAACAGCTCAGTCCGGGAAAATATGTCTCTAGGCGCCACCACAATCGAAACTTTGCTAAAATAATTGTCTTAAGCTGGGTGTTAATTAACCCTACTTGATTGTGGAAAGTAGGATTGTGCTTACTCAGTAAACTCTCACGAGGGTTCTAAAACAAACACTCGTCCAAAACAATTCAACTCAAACTCAAATATATTTAGTACTACCCAGGTTATTAGAAACTTTTTGAATACACCTCGTATACCAAAACTTCCAAAACAAAATTTATCACTCAAATTCAACTGCATTCATGTAACAGTTATATTTTCCACGTATCCCTCGTATACATATAAAGTTAAATTTCTACTTATTAATGAATGAATAGTTCTTCATTCAATGATCGATAATTAATTTTAAAATTCTAACATGAACGATATCTTTTAAATTTAATTTAATTTTTATAATACTTCTGAATCGTATTGACATTCGTAAATATGTAAGTTCTCAAAACTCATCTCTTAGTTATACTTAATGAAATTTTAATCAACAGCTGATCCGTCATTAGTGTACTGCGTTAATGAAACTAACATGAAAATTTTGCAATCAACCTGGCAAATATAACCTTTCAGGTTGTTCATTAATCTTAAACCAAAATATGCAAAATCTACATTTTAACTTGTCAAAAACTAGGTCACCAATTAAGTAAACGTCACAAATGTATCTCATAACTGGCTAAATAAACAACAGAATAAAAGTTAACGATATATATATATATATATATATATATATATATATATATATATATATTGTCCTGCATAAAATAATAAACAAATGTTACATACACAAAACAGCGTGGTTGAAAAACCACTGTCAATACAAATTTGCGTTTCTGCAAAAATTCTTACTACTAAAACAGCCAATACAACATAACTCGAGATCGATTATCTTTTTCCTTCAACACTAATTAATTAAAATAAAAATTTACACAACAATACGCAAATAAACTAACCAAAGAAAAGATAATCGTGCTCTACTGAATTTTCAAGGTTCTTAAATGTAATTCTTACTTAAAATTGTCCATTAATCCTTCGCTTTTCTTTCTTCTTTCTTCCCGTAAATCATATTATTTGTATTCCTTAAATTGCCTGAAGGCATAAAACAAGTACTCACAATTTCACAACACTTATTCCTTTCTGCACTCGCGATTAGTCTAACTATGCGAGGTTATTATTCCAATAAACCATAATAATCTGTACACATTTGGTTGCCTTTTAAAAGTTTCTCGCAACCTTTAGGACAATTTAGCCCTTCCTTAACACAAATAAACTTTTAATGTCATATAAAATTACCTTAACATTGGCTCAATTTACTACGAATATTCGTTCACTTAAAGGTGGTCCCATAAATAATTTTACTAAAGTCGTTACAAGAACACGCGCGCACTCAACACTAAACGTAACAACTGTTAACTTTTATAAATCTGCTTACGCACTTTTCTTTTGAAGAACAAAACTGATTTTATCTTCAATCTCAATTTTGTTAATTGTTTTATTTATGAATGTCTTATACGATTCATCCCCTTTCGGGTTACGCAGTTGTTTAAACAATGACTGCCTTCAATATTATTCACAAATCTAACTCCAACTCAACCCATTCTAATTTCACACTTCACTTGCGCGCGTCTCTCACCGAGCTCTCACCAAAAGCAACAACCTAAAACTTAAGCTATCGTCAATCTCTGACTTTCCTATTTATACCTTCAGCCATCCATCTTTAAACATGTCCGACTTCCTCGCTATATTCTCCAATGGTATTCATTCAAACTTTCTTAGTCCCGACTGATGCTACCATCTGTACAACCACGCTTATAACTACAATACATCGCCATGTTTGTTCTTACATACAAATTTTACAATTACTTTATGAAGAAGCCATTTTCGTCATCACATTCATTCAGTAGCCACTCTGGACCATTACACAACTTTCAACGTTTATCTCTCACATGCGCTCAACCTTCCTTCCGCAACATTTGCAAAAATAAGTACCGTCTAAGGTCTCAAATCCCATATACATACACGTATTCTCAAAACTTATTGCACAACATTACGAGAACTTTCTAAAATTAACAATTAAACATACCAAATCTTTCTCTACATATTTTCTAAAACATTCTACACTTATACATTTACATCTTCTGGCAAAGATTACTCCTCTATCCTCCAACATTCCATTTCTTATCAAGTAGTCAAATAGTAGCAACATTATCGTCCCATCGACAAATTTCTCTTCACATTTACATTCATCAGAATCTATTTATTCCAACACCAATGTCTCTATAATATTCAAATACACGTATCTACATACTGAATGATATTTCTCCTAAATTTCCAGTGGCGTATCACCCACCCACATACATTATGCATATACACAAAAATTTTTTTCGTTCAAACTCAATACACGTACCCAAAACACGTAATACACGTCATACAGGGTGCGTCAACGCAACCTTACATGTTGTAGTCGCAAATGGGACCCGCTTGCTCTAGTAATACAAGAAAGTCATCTACGGGATTATCAAAACTTCAACTTGAGGTATATGCATGTATTAGAAAAGATGATATCTACAACCAAAGATCCAAAGGTGGCGTAATTACATTTTTTAAAAAGCTACGCTACTCAAATTTCCATCAAAACAGAATTACAAGCAGCAGAATAAAATCGAGATCCCCATAAAGTTAACTATTTGCAACTTATACCTACCTAATAAACAGGTATGCATCACTAGAGCTTAGGAACAGTTTAAACCGTTAATGTTAATGGGATTAATGCCCACTCATTATGGGAAGTGATAAGCCAACAATAATCCTAAACAATGGGATCCTACAATTTGTAAGAGATGGATAGCATTTCTTCAATTGACCTTACATTAGCTATTTAATAGCAACGAAACTTCAATGGAAGTTCTGTCAGGAAGGATCAAGCGACCATTTCCATATATTTAAACACTGGGTTAAGAAGGCCTCATTCCTACAGTTAGATGCTAACAAAAATCCAATGGTATTCAAAACGAAATAGATATACAATTACCTTGAACGACATTGATGAAAAAGTGATCCAAGTAACCAATGAAACTAAATACGGATTAAAGCATCCCAAAAGCAATAGTTGCTTCTGGAAAATGCCATGGTGAATGCTGAAATCAATAATTTAATAATAAAAGAAGAGACTTAACACGTATAAAAGAAACGGGACGCTAGAGAGTCTGATTATTTTTAAAGATTAAGAGCAAAACTAAATGTAAAATTAATGAGGCCAAAGAAATATCTTGAAGAGGTATATCACTACAATCACACCGAAACAGGAAACGCTGAAGTATGGAAGCAATAAAAACGATAAGTGGGTCAAACAAAACCAATAAACTACCCGCGTTAAACATCAATAATATACTTACCAACGATCCCGAGATACAGCTGAAGAGTTCACAACCACATCCAGGATGTAAGTAGCTCTGAAATTGGCATCCTTCCGTCACGCAAAGAAGGTGAAGAGGAAATGGGGTAGATTATACAACCAGCGCATCTTACCAATATAGCATAGACTTTTCTATGCGAGCTAAATCGAGCATTAGAAGGTAGTAACACGTCCCTGGTCCAGATGAAATCAATTACGAAATGATCAACAGTCCAGTACCTGGAAAAGAAAACTACTACAGCTATACAATAAATATTTAAGTCTGGTGTGTTCCTTCGATGTGGAAAGAATCAGTCATTCCCATCCTCAAACCAGGAAAGACAGAACTAGCTAACAGCAGGCCTATATCCAACATGCTGCCTTAGCCAAGGAACGGATGATCAACTACCGCCTTATGTGGATATTGATGAAAACCAGTCCAAATTACAGGTCTTTAAGACAAGACATTCCACTTGATGCACTTATTTAGAAATGAAATTGGAAGCATTCAAACAAAGACAGCACTTATTGCAGTTGCGTTCGACCTGGAAAGAGCTTTATGTGTTGGAACTGTATACTAAAATAACTTTACAAATGGGGATTACGCGGTGACTTACCTATTAGTATCGAAAGCTTTTAAGTGGGAGAACCTTCAAAGTCAAAGTAGGGTCATGTCAGAGATCCGTACGGTCGAAAATGGCATACCACAGGGTTAGTTTAACCCTCAGCCTGTTTGCAATCGCCAAACCACGTTCTCCAATCGGACAACGAGAAGTTAAATCTGTTATATACGCCGATGATCTAACTGTATACTACCGACACCACTGATGGAGGTAATAGAAAAGGTTTTACAACAAGAAATTGAAAGGCTATCAGGTTTAACTAAAAGACAGGCTTTCGTTTTCAACACCAAAACTCAATGATCCACTTTTGTCGTCTGAGAACGCCATACGACCACCAAATCTCACACTGCAAGGTAATCCAATATTAACTAAGGACAACCTCCGAATTTTGGGAATGACTTTCGATCATAAACTGACCTGACTAACCAATAGAAAGTCTAATATAAAAAAATGTCAATTAACATACTAAGATGTATCTCAAACATTGGAGCAAATCAAACTCTAATAGCACTATCAAGTCCCTAATTCGATCCCGACTTAACTATGGAGTATAGTATATTCCTCGAGACAAGGAAAACTTACAAAATTAGATAGGTTCAATTAATAGCTCAGGTTAACAGGCGCATTCCGAACAAGTCCGGAGCCTCAGTCCTTGAAATCTGAGAACCGCTCCACCTAAAAGGATGAAGCACGCGATGACCTATTGTGCAAAAATCAGAAGCATACGTCCCACCTAAACTACGAGTTAGTAACAAACTTAGAGAATAACAACTTTGTTGGAAAATCCAAAATGAGACCATTAAGAATATAACAAAATTCGCTATCAAGCAAAATGTAGAATTGGACACTCTAACCTGGAATATTAGCGAATACTCACCTTGAACAAGAATGACTACAACTGACGCCGAGTTAACAGAACACGACTTGAAAGTCACATTAAATGCTTACAAGGATTTCATAAATAACCTATCAGACAACAACAGAACAACCATAAAAACATACCTGCGGTTTCAAGTCGAATAGGCAACCTTCCTCGATAGTAATAAACGATATCTCCATTACGTGGAAAACAGATAATAGTTCAAGCATGACCTGACATGAACTAGCAATTTGGAAAGCTGTAGAACACCTAAAAGGGACTCAAAACATACAAACTATGTAATCATACTCACAACTTTTATGTATTGAATAAAATGAAAAAACCCTACTATAGGATACAGTCGCAAACAGAATATTTGATGGGTTAACCTCCTAAAAGATAGTGGTGGACGAATCAAATTCGTATGGATTCCAAACAGAATAAATAAAGCGTACGCATACATAACGGAACACAAAATGAAAATTACCACAACGAAATTCCTGCAACATTAGAAACTATAAAATATAAAATAAGTAATGCAAATTAGAAATATGGACGAAAATGTGGCAAGGTAATGAAGTTGCTAAAACCAACAAAGTGGCCAATGAAGCTTCATTGAACAGAACTGAGCAAGTAATTATGTGTCGTCTAAGGATAGGTCACACGAACCTTACCCACTCACAGCTTCTGACAGGACAGAGCAGACCAAAATGCAACACTAGACTCGCTATAAATCACGTGCTGATAGAATTTCCAGAACTTTAGGACTTCGTCAACGTTGCCTTATACCTGCAAATCTGAAAGATATTTGAACAAAAGAAGCAATAACAAACGTTTTACCTTCTGAGAAGTTGCTGGAATCAAAGCGTTGATCTAAAAAAAAGGTAATAACAGCAACAGATACACAAATAAATTGACCAGCAGGCTAATGACCCTAGCAGTCGACGCCTAAAAAAAAAATAATAATAATATTAATAATAATAATAATAATAATAATGTTGGAAACTGTTTATTTATCAAAATACACATACTGGCCAAGTTAGGAGAAAACTTTTCGGCCAAAAAAAATAATTTGTTTTATTCAAACGTATTTTAACAAACATATAATATATTTTATTTTATTTTGCCACCATAATGTTCTTTATACCCCAAATGCGGGCGTAATGTGGTCTTTATAGCACGGAAATGTCATTGTTGCTAAGCAGCATGATTGACAGCAAACACATGACGATATGTCACGTAAGTTGAAAGAGTTATTGAAACAACAACCTTACTATACAACCTTTATTAATAAAAATAATAGTAATGAAACTTATTCTTTATAAAAATTGAAAATACAGTTGGATGGATTTGAAATTGTAACTCCAGATATTTAGAATGCAAATTATTTACAAACAAACAGTACCTTAGCAACAATTTAGCAGTATCACAGTATCTTAGTAACAACAAATTAGTCTTTGCGTTTTCACCTTCCATTTTAGAATGCAAATTATTTACAAACAAACAGTACCTTAGCAACAATTTAGCAATATCACAGTATCTTAGTAACAACAAATTAGCCTACTGTCGACTTTATTTCACTGCATTTGCATTTAAAAACTTGCCGAAAATACTGAATCTTTTTAAAATTTTGTTGCAGTTCCATGGTCCAAAATAAAATAAAACATTGTATGTACCACGGTCATAATAGATTATGGCTCAGAATATAAAAGCCGTCGCTTCGCGTCGGGCTTTTAACATTCCCTCGAGCCATAATCTTCTGATTATGCCTTAATACATAAATATCTATTATATTATTATCAGTCCGTCGCTTTACCAAACTGAAATGCAATTATATTATGGTATTCCATTTTTTTTACATGCCAATTATTACCATACTTGATAATCCATACATTCATTTTCTATACTTCCACCATTGTCCTTCGAATTCCATAACCCTATTTCATTTTTCATTTTTCATTTTCCTTTTTTAGTTTTTGTTTTTTTCCCATACTAATTGCTTCTATTTTCACATTCCATATTTTCGTTGTCTGGATTTTCATGTTCCATACTTTCAACTTCTTCTCTATGTTAGAATTCGATTTTCTTTCGTTTGCCCATTTTTGTTAGTTTTTTCCGTTTTTCATATAGATTCGAATATTTTTTTTTGTTCTATACCATGTGTTGCCATTTACATATTCCATGCATTTGTTGTCTATACCTTCATATTCCATATACTCATTATCCATACCCTTCTTTCGCACATTCGCTTTACATAGCCATATTTCATTTTTCGTTTTCCATTTTTCCTTACTTTCGTATTTCTTATACGTCTTATTAATTTTTTGTTCCACACCAGCTACTACCATTTTCTTATTCCATATGCCGTTGTCTGTACGTTCATACACCATACTTTCATTTTTCTTCTCTATATTGGAATTCAATTTTTTTTTGTCCATTTTTTTCGTTTTTTCTTTCCATATTGACTCCAATATTCTTTTTCGTATTTCGTATACCCATTGTTTATTCATTGTTTTCAGTTTTCATTTATATGTCAATATTCTTTCATTGCCCATTATCTGTTAACCATTTACGTAATTTTGTTTTAAACACGCTGATACGTTCTAATTTCAGTATTTCTGTAGGTAATGAATTATATAATAGCGGTACTGCACATTCCATCGTGCGCTTTCCATAATTTTGAAAATAAAAAGGCACTGCATAAGTAGTTCTTCTCGTTGAGTAATTGTGGTCTAGTGTGATTTTGTATTAATTGTTGTCATAGTAGGTTAGTATAGTCAGGTATTTATAGAATTCGTTTGGTGTTAGCGTTTTGGTCTTTTCTAGTAATGTTTGTTTACTTAGTTTGCTGTTACCTTGTAGTCTTAGTATTATTAGCTGTAGAACTTCAAGTTTCTTGAAATGAGTAGTATCAGCACAACCCCACACATTTACCGCATATCCTATCATGGATTCAACCAAAGCCTTGTATACAATTTCCATTGTTTTCGAATTTGCCAGTCTATTTAATAAGTAGAAACAACCTGTTACTCTTTTAATTCTTTTATGGATGTTTTTTATATGTTTGTTGTAAATAAGTCGTGAATCAATAATAAGTCCCAGGTAATTAATTTCAGTAACGTTCTCAATTGTAGCACAATCACATTTACGCTCCTCCCTAATTAAACATTCGCAGTTATGCATAACAATATTTACTTCTTCTGTTATCTTCATGTGCGACGTTCTGAATACTATAGTTTTAGTTTTTTCCGGGTTAGTATGTAGTTTTTGACTGTGCAACCATTTGAAAACGTTATCTAACTCTTCTTGGGTTATTTTTCGACAGATCTTTATATCCCGACATGAATACGTTAAAATAGTATCATGTGCATACATATACAATTCCGATAATTTTACGTGTTCGAATATGTCATTGACGTATATTAAAAACAGAATAGGACGCAGGTTACTCCCTTTAGGTACTCCGTGCTTAACTATAATTATTGAGGCTATTTCTGTACTGTTTATATACGTTAAGATATTCCGTGTTGTAATAATAATAATAATAATAATAATAATAATAATAATAATAATAATAATAATACAAGAAAATGCATATAACAAGCCTATCACTATGAATGAGCTAAAATTACAAATAAGAGAAATGAAAGACTCGGCAGGTGGAATAGAGAACAATCATTAAAAACCTATCGCCGGAAATGGAAGAACACTTGCTTTTCATTTTTAACAAAATATGGACGAGGGGTACTATCCAGCTTTATGGAAACTATCTATAGTGGTTCTCATTATTAAACAAAGTAAAGACGCATTGAATCCAAAAAGCTACAGACCTATATCTTTAACGTGCTGCCTGGGAAAGATGCTAGAAAAAATAATCAACAGAAGGCGAGTAGAATCAATCGAAGAAAACAACTGGATAAATAAATATAATACAGGTTTTCGTAAAAGCTACTCGACATATGACAATTTTGTAAGGATCAGCACAACAATAAAAGAGAGTTTTATGAAAAGGCAGCAGACTACGACAGTTTTCTTTGATATATAAAAGGCCTATGCCACGGTATGGAGATACGCGGTAGTTTCAAAAATATGTGTGGGAAATCAGGGGAAACACGGGTAAAATTATAAAAACGTTCCTAAAGGATAGATATTTTAGGATGCGAATAGGAAATGAGTTACAAACAACGCATACTTTAGATAATGGTATCCCACAAGGGTCATCAATAAGCGTTACCTTATTCAATATAGCGCTAAATGACATAACGAAGAATCTGGAGATGTCTATAGGGAGATGAATTTATGTCGATGATGTAGCTATATACATGTCCAGCGAGATGGGAGCTCCGCACAATACTATTATGCAGACGGCAGTTAATGCAATAGTACCGTAAGCCGCAGGGGTAGGTTTTAAACTGTCAACCACCAGAACAGTATTTTTGTAAGCTAAGAACCTATTCCTGAAAGGCCAACAAATTAGAAACGTTCAAAGGTGGAATTTCCTAGGGATGGCATTAGATAATGCTTTGCTCTGGTCCAGCCATATTGGAAATCTGCTTAATAAAGTGAGGAACACGGTAAATGTAATTAAGTGTTTAGCAAACACAAAATGGGGTGCGGATAGAGAAACTCTGATTCGGATATATAAATATCTGATTTTAACGCGCATAGACTACGGATCCATTGTCTACATGCAAGCATGCGACTCACGATTAAAAAAACTCGACAGCATGAAAAAAATATGCTTCAGATATGCCATGGGAGCTTTCCAAACCAGCCCAGCAAATAGTTTATGCGCAGAAGCTACTACCACTAAAATATCAAGGGCAATGGTTACTAATGAAATACGCTTCCAAAATATATTCAATAGAACATTTAAATTACCCTTTAATATGGAAAAAAAGCGATAACAGCACAACAGGGGCCCTAATATATAGAAAAATTGCAGAAACGTGCGAAATGCTAAATATTACAAACAGAAACGATATTAAAACATCAAAAACATAAAAGAGGACATTTGGGACAAATGGCAAGGCGACTGGTCAAAAGAAAATAGGGCACTATAGCAACATCTTCCTAATGTATTGACAAGGAAAAGATACATACCAATGGTAAGAAGAAATAGCGTGGTGGTGACTAGGTTAAGGATAGGCCACATGCAGTTAACACATTCTCACTAACTGACAAACGAAGAACAAACAACTTGTCAAAGATATAGTGTACCCATCACACTTGCGCATGTATTTGACGAATGTCCCAACACCCAAGCAATCAAACATAAACATGGTTACGATTTTAGTTTAGAAAATGCACTACAAATAAGCAAAACTACACTAGCACAGGTCATAAGTTTCTTACATTTAGCAAATATTTACAATCTGATATAATACAGAAGTAACCCAAGAGGTTGACGCCTTAACAAAAAAAAAATTAATAAAAAAAATAAAACAAGTTTCAAACCACAACGACCTTTACTGGTGTTCATCTTGCTACTTATGCAGCAGCAGTAACTGTTATATTCAAGAGAATGGACAAAACTTGATTTATTCCGGAAATAAAACAAAAAAAAAGACATTGTTGTGAAAATAGAACCCTGGAAAGTGTAGTTTCAATTGGAAATTCAAAGGCTTCGCGCTGGCTTCGCGCTAATTCTGATGTACTTACTGAATATTTAAAAAGAGCTAGATCCCTCAAAATAAAGCGAAAAGTAGAAACTATTAAACAGAACTTGAAAGTGTAATCTAACTATCCTGATCTTCATTTAATTTTAAACAGCTATCAAAACTCCGTAGATATAATGAATAGACCAATAGAAAACAATAAGATTGGGCATTTCAAAAAAATGAAAAGCAATTCTATGATAACTTTTCTAAAAACCAATGTGATAAGTCTACTCAAAAAATTGACTCTCAAGCTTGTCTTCAATATTGGGAATCTATTTGGTCACATCCAGAAGAATCTGACTTAAATACACCATGGGTCACAAATGTTACTAATAATGTCAATATCTTAGCTGACATGGATCCTGTAGAATTTTCTACTGATTGTATGCTAGCTGCTATTAAGAAAACCTCTAACTGGCGAGCATCTGGTCCTGATCAGAAACAAAACTTATATCCATGAACCTCTTGCAAATATTTTTTCTAGAGCTATTCAAGGTCCAAATACATTACCTAGATTTATTACTATTGAGTTACACATCTAATATTTAAAAAAAGAGATCATCTGCTCCAAAAAACCACAAACGTATCACTTGTCTATCTACATTTAATAACTTGTTTGCCGCTTTGATTAGCAACAGCATATACACTCATTGTGAACGAAATGAAATACTTTCTTTTGAACAAAAAGGTTGCATAAGGAACGGTTTAGGTTGTAAAGAACAACTTACAATAGATACTGTCATAATCAAACACGATCTTCGAAAGGAACGTAATTTATATACCTGCTACATAGACTATGCCAAAGCTTTTGGTTCCGTTCCTCATAATTGGCTTATTAAAACACTAGAAATCTATAAAATCAATCCTAATCTGATCCAACTGTTATCCAATCTGATAAGCTCATGGAAAACGACTTTGAAAGATAATGGGAATGTTACAGGAGAATAGGTATTATTCAAGGTGAGTCTAAGTCCTCTTTGGTCTTGTCTAGCTCTTAACCCTCTTTCTTATTTATTAAATAATATCACCTCCGGATACAGACTACAACGAAAAGATAATATTAGATTTAATAATCCTTTATATATGGATGAAAGCTATTGGCAGAGTCAAAACAACAATTAGTGTCTTTAATTAATACTACAAAAATATTTAATGATAATATAGCAATGAGATTTGGGTTAGATAAATGTTCCACGGTCCATATAACCAAAGGTATTCTACATCAATCTGAAGATGTGATTCAAAACATGAATTCACTGCCTTTGTTAGAAACATACGAAATACCTTGGTATGCAAAAAAATAATGGTATTTGTCACTCAATTCTTAAAACATAAGGTCACTATCTTACAAACTTGTAATATAGTTAGGAAGTTCTTATAGTTGTAAATACTGGGATGAAGTGAATTCTTCCTCAACGTATTTATAATCCGATTAATAATGGAGATAAAAAAAAAAACAATAATAATAGTAATAGGTTCAAGACTGCTTAAATGAAGAAGATAATGCCCTTATTTGTACTTATGAATATTCACTCTTATCATTTTTAAGAATATGGCAGTGTGAAAACAGAAAAGTACAGTTTCAAAAAACTTAAATTAGATAACTTTCGAAATGAGATAAAAAAATTCTTGACCTTCTAGATTTTCGTACTCGTTATTCTTACAGATAACAAATTGAACTTTTACATTTATAAATTTCGTACAAAAAAGCATCACATGGATGTGACCAGCAGATAAGATAAGCTTGTGTCCGTAAGTAACAGTACATTATCCACTATAAACCGAGATAGTAAAATTGTGGAATCACGACCCTGTATGAGGTTCTCTCAGGGGGGTTTCCCCATACACATGTGTACGCACACCACGTGCGGTTACTTAGGCGAATACTGTGGTAGTATTTTACCCCCTTATAACCCTAACTCAGTTCTTTCCGAGCCTATCCTTGCCATACCTATCCTTAATCCCGCCATGCATATATACGTAATGTATGTGTTTATGCTGGAAATCCATGATTGTGACTTACCGTCTACCTTGTATGAGGTTTTTTTAAGGGGGTTTTCCTCATGCATATGTATCGGCATGGTCACTGCGGATAATAAGCACACCACGTGCCGCTACTTAGGCGAATGCTGTGGTAGTATTTTACCCCCTCAGAACGATAACTCCGTTCCTACCGATCCTATCCTTACCACACCCAGCCTTAAACCCACCATGCATATATACGTAATGTATGTATGTATGCTGGGAATCCATGATTGTGACTGAAGGAGCTCGGAAAGATTGAGCAGCCCTCCCTCCCACTTGGGGGAGGGAATGAAATACATGGCCCTTTCCCTTTTTTTCCTTTCTGATTGTGACTGAAGAAGCTTGAAAAGCTCAAGCAGTCCGTCCTCCTCCGTGGCGGAGGGAATGGAATATGTGGCCTTTTCCTTTTCTCCACTATAATTTAGATACTATTGATAAAATATAGGCATCTTCTTTAGTGAATGAATGAATAAATGGCACTGCAATATTTTAAGCTTAACACGATTGTTTTTTTGTTTCTTTCTTAAAATTTAAGTTTAATGATTTTTTTTAAACTGCTTTACTCATTTGTCAATTCTGTATCATTTAACTGTTTTATAACATACCTCATTTGTTTCCTGTTCGTATCAAAATTGTAATTCCTGTTGAAATTTAAATTTTGCCTATTATTAACGTATTCGTGCGACAAATCAATGAATTATGAAGATTTTCACAATGTAATAATTCAATATGATGCCTATACAAAGAATAAAATGTTGCATATGGATATAGAACACTTACAAGCCCTACAATTTTCTTACTTAACCAAACCTAGATATTGATAATATAAAGTGAATAGAATAAGGATGTCGAAATGTTATTGGGTTGTTTTGATAGGTATATTTTGTCTGTTTTGATCAGTTGTAGAGTAGAAATCCCTTGAATGGATTACTACTACCTTTTTTTTATCAATCGACGATTGGTACCCGATATAATATGCTCTACGTGACTTCCAGTTAGCTCAATTCCTTATTACTACAACCTATACACAAAACGTTAAAAAAGTACCAGTAAAATGAAAATCATTGCAAATGCAATCCTTTATTGGGTTACCCAGGACAAACCAATATGGAGATCCCGTTAAATGTTGTTCTTTCATACTCTTGTCGTTATCAGTTTTATTTTTCAATCAAGGTCCTCACTTTATATTATACTTATTAGAAGCAGTACGATGCTGCCTACTATAAGTCTTAAAAAGATGACATGGTTGTCCAAAATATGGAAAGAATGTACGGCATTAATGTAAGTAAATAATATCAAGAGTGTGGTGAAACTGTAAAACTTTCTGAGGGTTCAAAAAATAATAAAAGCCATTGTCAGTCAGAATAACAAGTTTTAATTACTTATGAATGGCGTATTTTAAAATAGCACGTAGTCTAGCGAGAGAACAGCCAGCCTATAGTGTATTACGGAGTACCTACTGACCAACAACATGTTCTCAACAACTTGTTACCAATTTTGTAATCAATACCAAGACATGTTGTATTACATTAACTCATTCGCACAACTGACGGTATATACAAGTTTAACACAACATGCTCCAGATTATCAAGACCTTTTATGAATTTAAAAAATAATTTTGCACATTAATAAAATATCACCTGTAACAGCAAGTTATGTAGGTAGCTCCTTCCCAACAATACTTTAATTTTTTTAATTCCGTAGCCTGAACCAAACAAATATAGTTTATATATCGCCAAGTATCTTTGTCAAATTTTGTTAAACATCATTTATTACCGTCAAATGCTACACATAATAGTATATATAAAAAAATATTTGAAGTTCATAATAAATATACTTACATTCTTTTCTAGGTTTGATTCAATTAAACTACAGATTCAGTAGCCTCAGAGGTAAGCAACCTAACATTTTTTTAAGCAAATTTTGATACTTTTTACTTTACTTTTACAACATGAATAAATAACTGGAGGATAAAATTTAAACACTTAGCATTGAATTTATCTAACTATAAAATGGAATAAAATCAATAGTCTTTTTTACAATTTTGGCATTAACATAATGTATAAACAGTACGCTTTTTTCTGATATCTGTATTTCTTAATTATTGTATTGTTATTTTAATTTATTATAAGTTTTGTTATGAACGAATAAGTTCAAAAGTAAACATGTAATTAAAAATTATTATTAATTTTATTAAATACATAAATAAAAACTTTACCTCGAGTAGGGTTTGAATCTACGACTTGTACTTTGCTACTAACTGCGCTATCGAAGTACAAGCCCCAATCGATGTAAATTTTCTCTTTTTGTACGTAGAACTGACGTAAATTCTAAATATAATGAGATTACAATCAAATTACGTTGTTAATCGAATGTAAGCTTACAATATCGCAAGGATTCACACATACCAAATCAACTTGACTAATATTAATTTATTATAAGTTTTGTTATAAACGAATAAGTTCAAAGATAAATATATTGTATTTAGAATTTACAGTAGTTCTACATACATTAAGGTAAATTTACATCGATAGGGGCTGAAACTAGATAGCGCAGTTAGTTAGGGCGGTACTTTAGCAAAGTACAGGTGGTAGGTTCAAATCCTACTCGAGGTATTGTTACTTTAGTATTAGAAATTTTAATTCAATTTACCTTATTCTACTTCTACATACCTTTTTAACAACAAAACTACTAATTGGAGTGAATTTAAAATTTCCCTTCATAAACATTTTGTTGATTCTAAATTAAATGAAATTAATTTTGACTTGATCAATGCTAATGATATTGATGATATTGTTATTAGAATGACTAACGTCATTCGCAAAGCATGTTTTGAAACGATGAAACTTAGGGGTAACATAAAACCATACAATCCATGGTGGAGTAAAAGTTTAGAAAGACTAAAAAAGAATGTTATAAAAATACATCACAAAATTCATGATAAAAAGAGTCGTGGACAAAATTTTGATAATGATTTATTAGATCTAAAATATGCTAAAAAGGCTTATGCTAAAGCAATACGACGTGAATCTACTAAACACTTTCGCCAATTTTGAAATAAGCAAGGAAAAGAAGATGTGTTTTCTCTGACAAATCGACTAATTAAAGACGCCCCAGCACGTCATCCACCATCAACTTTAAAATACAACAATTCGTTTACAAAATCTACTGAAGAAACTGCTAAAGCATTACTCGATAAATTTTACTCAAATGATAACAATGATACAACTGAACGACAAAATAATCTTCGAAATAAAATGAATAATACACCAGAAAATAATGATGATTTAATATTTACATCAGATGAAATAATTATGAAGATAATTTAAACTGCAATCTTACTTCAGATATTTGCAAAATATTTATAGAAACATATATCGATTTTACAAAAAGACTTTATAATACATGTTTATCTTTACATCATTTTCCTACGCCATGGAAGGAAGCATTAATTAAAATTTTACCAAAACCACATAAAGATAATTATAATGAGTTATCGTCATTTAGACCTATCGAATTATTACCTGTGTTTGGCAAGGTATTAGAAAAATTATTTACAAAACGTTTAAATTTTATTGGAATTAAAAATAATATGTTTAACGAAAATCAATTTGGCTTTCGAGAACAAATATCAACAATTCATGCCATCGATAAAGCAATAAAATTTATTATGAATGCAAAAAATAATCATAAACAGATAATTGGTATTGCATTAGATATTAAGGCTGCTTTTGATAATGCCTGGTGGCCTGCACTATTTCAAAGATTGCAAAAAATTAAATGTCTTGCTAATATATATATATATATATATATATATATATATATATATATATATATATATATATATATATATATATATATATATATATATATATATATATATATACAGGGTGAATCTTATCTAATCCGCCATAATTAAAGGAGTGCTAGAACTCATCATTCTAAGCAAAAAAGTTCATATGTACATGGGTCTGGAAATGCTTCGTTTCCGAGATACAGGGTGTCAAAGTTGAAAAAAGAAATCGCGTTTTCTTCAATATCTTTCGACTGTTTCGAAATAATTTCATGAAATTTCGTATGTGGAGGTTTTTTGGGATGACAAATTTAAATTTGTGGTCCATTTAGTTGTGGTTTCTAGGGGGCGCCAGCGGCAACCATTTCGACCCCTTTAAATCGTCGCAATTTTTTTGTGCTACACTGTATACCATTTTGGACTAGAAAAATCGATCTTCCTATCTTTTCTGCTAAAAAAAGGTATATCTTAGTGAAGTCGCTAGGAGCAACCCTTTCCGAGAGAAACGTATTTAAAGCTCATGATGCATACACATTTTCGGAGAGTATTCTTTTGACAGGTTTAACAATGGGGATTCTTACTTGTTTACTTATGTGTCTGCTCTAGCAACTTCACTTTTTTTAGCAGAAAAGATTTGAATTTGTCATCCCAAAAAACCCCTATAAAAATTTCATGAAATTATTTCGAAACAGTCGAAAATATTGAATAAAACGCGATTTATTTTTCAACTTTGACACCCTGTATCTCGAAACAAAGCATTTCCGGACCCACCTCCATATGAACTTTTTGCTTATAATGATGAGTTCTAGTACTCCTTTAATTTTGGCGGATTAGATAAGATTCACCCTGTATATATATATATATATATATATATATATATATATATATATATATATATATATATATATATATATATATATATATGGTCTAATTCAAAATTATATGAAAAATCGAACGGTTACATTAGAATATGCAGATACCAAAGTAACTAAAAAAATGACTAAAGGCTGCATTCAAGGATCAATGTGTGGTCCAACATTTTGGAACTTAATATTGGACGAATTATTATTTTTACCCATGCTGAAAGGTTGCCACATTCAAGCTTTTGCTGACGATGTGCTCCTTTTAGTTTGGGGAAAACATTAACTAAAATAGAGAATAAAGCTAATAATGCATTACAATTAATACATCAATGGGGAGACGAGGTAAAATTAACACTTAGTGAAACAAAAACTCAAGCCATAGCGTTTACATCATCATCAAAATCAGTAAATGTTAAATTAAATAAAACCAAAATTTAATTTCTAAAAGAGATAAAACTACTTGGAGTAATAATGGATGAAAAATTAAACTTTAATGCTCACCTGAATTATGTTATTACAAAAGCAACTAAAATTTTTAAAAATCTTTGTAAATTTATCAGACCTACTTGGGGGATTCATTCCGAAAACATTTCCATCATTTATCATCAGGTTATTAATTATAACGTATGGTGCTGGCATTTGGGGCGATGTAGTTAACAAGCAATTTGCAAAAAGGTCATTAAGTTTATTTCAACGATTATTTGCTATACGCGCTATTCGTGGATTTCATACCATATCTACGACATCAGCTTTGGCATTAGCTCAATTTATGCCACTCCATTTAAAAATAAAGGAAATTCGGGAAATTGAAAGGGTTAAATTAACAGGTATTTTTGATTTTATTTCTGACGATCTTCAATTAGAACAACGTGTAAAACCACAAAATCAATTACATCCAAGTCTAAAACAAACAATAACATATAATCATATACATAATCTTTCTGATATGGACAATGTATTTCATAATCAAATTGACACTGATGGTAGTAAATCAGAGAAAAATGAAGTTGGATCATCCTTTGTGACTTATCTTAATAACGGAAATATTATCACAAGCAAATTTAAAATGAACAATACTTGCTCAGTATTCCAAGCCGAATTATTTGCGATTAATCAAGCATTAAAATGGGGTGAAGACAAAATCACAGAAAATTTTTCAATATAAAGTGACAGTCCTTCATCCATGAAAGCTATAGAAGATAGTTCAAATAACCATCCCCTTGTGGCATCCATACACCAAAAACTTTTCAAAATTAGACAAAGTGGAATAGTACACTTTCATTGGGCAAAAGCTCATAATAACATCATTGGTAATGAAGCTGCTGACAAAGCTGCTAAAGATGCGTCAATTTCTCACAAAGCAAGTGTATATAATTACTTTTCTATAAGTCATGTTAAAAAAGTAATTTATAACAAATGTGAAAAAGAATGGGCAGATGAATATATAAATACTATTCAAGGTACAAGAACTCGTCTTTGGCTTCCAAGCTTAGTTGATGTTAAAAAGCTAATTAATGTATTACCAAATACATTTGCAAATACACAAATTCTTACTGGACATGGATACCATAAAGAATATTTAAAACGTTTTAAAATTATACCTGACAATATTTGTCCCTGTGATAATTTATCCATTCAAAGTATAACACACTTTTCTACTTTCTTGAAAAATAGCCTGTAACGTGACAAGGTATGCGCCAATGGTACTAACTGATTTCAACATCATGATTATACCATTTCATAAGTATGTTCAACAGCTATTGACACTAAGATTTCATTATGATATCAATCAAAGCCGTTTTGGAAAAATCTAATTTTGATTGTTTTTTAAATTAAACTTCAACGAGCTGAGATCGGTAACGAAGCGTTTGTCGGACCTATGTTTATAGGAACTTTATTGTATAAAATGACCTGGGCAATCACCCCTTTAAGTTATTCGCAAATCTTTATAAACACCTGTTATTAAAATACCAAGAACGTTTTAAAAGAATTTAATTTATTTACCAACATTGTAATAAATAGTTTAAAAGAATTTAACTCCACTTAAAACTAAGATATTAAATTACAAAAACCAATGTAAACACCTGTATCCACTCGCAGGTGAAATTTTCAAACTATAACTAAAATTATTGTAATTACAAATAATGTTAATATTATTAATAACATACAATTAATGTTAATTAGATTAGAATTAAATTAATTTTAACTATATTGTAACAATCATAGTTTGAATTAAATTAACTAAATTATGACAAGTAATGTTAACGTCATATATAAATCAACATACAATTAATTTAATTATTATTAGAATGCAAATTTCGAATTTAACTATATTGTAACAATCATAGTTTGAATAAAATTGTATTATGACGTGGTTAACGTCTAACAAATCAGGCAAAAAAACTTAATTATTATTAGAATGCAAGTTAGGATTCGTTCAAAGACAAATAGCTGTCATAAATCTAGGACTCATAATTAAAGCAGAGGTAGTAATAACAAGCTTAGGACGTTCAGATCTTGCTATATGAAATCTAGGGCTCTTTGATTGCAGAGTGTTTCCCAATTCCAATAACACCAGATCCTATGTATAGTGAAATGTCTTCCATTAACATTTTCAATTCCAATAACACCAGCTCTATTATGGAAACGTTCACATATAACAATACAGGATGGCGTCACAATCAATCAGGAAGCCAGACAGGGGGCGAAGACGTGCGAACAAGTTCCGGAGACCTACAGCTCTCTTATGGGAGTATTATTTCAAATTTCCAAACCTAACCATTGCAGGGATCTGCATGTACTTTTAAAAATATGCCGTTGATTTGATTGAGATTGATCTGATTGGGATTGATCTTAAAATGTGAGCTGCAACAGCGACGAAGCCCCCCGATCAAGTTCCTGCGTTCTATATGTGTCTTGCAAGTTAGTGTTAGCACCCCGTACAAAATGGCGGAGGACTCTTTATAATTAAAAACAAAATGTCCGCCACCAATCAGAAGACAGGGCGTCTTATGAAACCCTTATTAAGATACTATTCAAGATTTCCCGCTATGACCCACAAAATGGTCTCCAAAACAAAATGGGCACCAAAATAAGAATAGCCGACAAAATGGCCTCCAAGCCAATCTCCACAACCAATCAGAAACCAGGGGTCGGAGTCTATACACCAGTCGTAGCCAGGGAGCGTGGTCAACCCTCAGACCCACCAATCCGAACACTGCATGCGCGCGCATTTGCCTACCCTTAAAGGTCTGCCAAAAAGGCCTTAAATAGGGTTTAATATGTCGCGTGACCATTCCCACACCCCTAAATACTGAAGATGGACTGGCAAAAAGGCTCTTAATACTAGGAAAAAGGCCTTAATTAGGGGTGAAAATGTCATCAAGGGGTTGAAAATCGCCCCCGAAAAGAAGCCGACTCACCTTCAAAGGTCGCTATTAAGGGTAAAAATACCATCAAGGGTTGAAAACTCCGTCTAGGGGTTGAAATAGGCCCCCGAAAATAAACCATGTGGATGCTGATTAGGGGTAAAAATTAACATCAAGGGTTGAAAATTCCATCTAGGGGTTGAAACACGACCTCGAAAAGAAGCCATAGGGGCGCCGGGGACCAAACTGCCCTCATTCTACTTATATGGGTTACATAAGATAAAGAATTGAAAGCAAACTTGAATTTTTCAGTTCAGATCAAAATTTGCTAAAGCATTGGAAAACACTTTTTAAAGTCAATTATATTCTGTCTAAATTTCTATAAACTCAGAAAGAACAGAACAAACGTTTTTTCTTAATATTTCTTTGATGTGTTCCATTTATGGTTTTAATTTGATCCAACTTTGTGATTTTCTCATTATTAAATATTGCAAATTTAAAAGCGAGTACAGTTTTGCAATCCATTTTTTTATATTATATTATTAACTTTAAAATTACAGAAAGTATATTAAAGAAAATATATTTACGAGAATCTACATAAAATTTAATTAATACTTGTTGAAATAACCTTAATTAGTAAAAGTCGGAGTAGATAAAAGTTTTCGGTTTTAATTAGAATCTGGAATTGACGTTTCTTAAATAAGAAGCAAAATTATACGTTATTTAATTGCGGTGCTTTGTAACTAAATGTAGCTATATTTTGTTTTATTCATAACACTTTGCGATGAAAAGGAAAATTAATAAAGTAATTCTGATGAAACAAAGCAATACTACCTTTTCCCGCATACACCTAATCAATAAGGTAAAACACATTATCAAAATTTGAAATACACAGAGCGTTTGGTAATTGCTTGGACAGTTCAGTACTTGGAAAACTAAACCTTCAGAATCAATGAACAAGTTTGTAACATAATATGAATTTTCATCTGACGTTGCGTGTAGACTTTCCAAATATAAGGAGTCGCGGATGAAACCATTTTTGTGGAAAACGCGTTTTCATCTTTTTCATATTTCATAAATTTGTTCTAACATCTCAAGCGATTTTTACAGATATTACCACTTACTGAGGACGATAATTGTAATTGTTATCGAAATGTAGAAATTTACATAAAATATAAATATAAAAATACAGCATTAAAAAACCCAAAATCTTAGTATTTTAATTACCTTTAGACTATAATAATGGTGAGAGTTTACATTTTTATAATGATAAACAAGATTAATTCAATCCTGATGTTGCCACCACATTTCCAGTAAAACTGATGATAACAAAATCCCATGAATTTAAATAAAATAAGTAGGAGGTATAATGCTGGTAACGGGGAACATTGTAAAGATTAGTCTTTTTTTTCCTTTTTCCCCGCCAAAAAAAGACTCAGTAATTAGCACCGCTGTTTGAAAAATCTGTAAACGTTCCGTATTTAATAACAAAAACCAATATTAATGCGATATTTGAATTAAGTATTATAAAAAAATTATACCATGAAGCGTAATGAATGACTAATAAAAATAATGTTAAAGTTTGTCTATTCAAAACAAAATTTCTCATGGTAAGCAAACTTAAAGGGTACACTAGTAGCTGTAAGTACATATTTTCTTGTTATATTCCACAATTGAGGCTTGACGAATAGTAATTATATTGTATTAGAATACACATGCTGAATGGAAAATTACACTTAAATACATTTTATATTAATATTAGTTAGAGATAAGTACACCGAAACATTCACAAATACAATTTGAAACCGACAAATATAAGTAACAGAGTCTCATAGTAATTAATAGCTCACACTATTCTTGTAAATTTATCCATTTACTTCTTAAAATTGCATTTTTGAATGATAAGTGCTTGACCGTGAAACGTTATGTTTGAAAGAAATACGAACATACCAATTGAATTTTGCCATCTGCATCTACCGTTTAGAGATAAATTTAATTTTGTAATTATAGACAAAACAAAGTTCATTAAATCTCTTCCGAAATTAAATTAAATGTTAAAATAGCAAGGTTGTAATCTATCTGTATTGCATAAAATTTCATATATTTTAAATAATGTAAATTCCAACAGATGTGTGAAGCAGTGACTGACTCCCGAAGTTTGGTGATTATAAATTGATAAAAAAAGCGTGACCAATTATTAACTAACCAGTTATATGGGATATGTATTTTGTTGAAAGAAAGTGGTAAAATATACTAATCACACCGTTATTTAATAACCAGTAAGTTGTGAATGTCGAAACAAACATTAATTCTGTAATTAATCTAATTTTAATTGAAATAACTTCCGACGCTCACGGCTGACCCTAAGAAAATGGGAATTTCCAAAGGGACACCAACGCGGACGTGACGACTGTAACATACAAAAATTCATTTGCGCATAATTCTGTTAATTGCTATAAAATTACCTATTTTAACTTCGTCTCGATATGTAGTAAACGTACAATTCCTACATTCAGTGTTGAAAACACTGCAGTAGTTTACATGTGTTTAGTTGTGTAATTTAACAAAAATCCTGTTAATGTTAATAATTTTTGCCAAAAGTAAATAGGTATGACATCTGTCGGCGTGTAGCCAAACTCTGTACTATGAAATGGTTGTAAACACCGATACTTTAAGTTAGTTTACGAAATTCTCGTAAGAGGGCGAGGTTTAATGTATCAAATAACCAATAGGAAAATCGTTTATTGAACATACATTGAATAGATCACAAATTCGATTTTGATAACAAAAGTTTTCACGTTCTTGTCCGCCATGTTGGGGACGCTACGAAAATTTTGGAATTTCTTTTACACTTTCTAATATACGAAATGGTTTCGGATTCTGGTAAAAGATTTCCAAACAATAGGAATGCCTACCAAATTTTCTATTTCTATTGATCGCAAACTTTGCGGATTTTAAACAAAATTTAAAATCTTCCTTCTTAGGGAACGGAACCCATACAATCTACGAGTATAAAACATTAGATTGGAACTTAGCAGGCTCGTTTTTTTTTACATTTATTGCACGTCTTGCAACATAGTGGTAAGCTCGTAAACTTCTCTTATCTTCGTGCTCACCTACCCTTACTTTTTAGTGATTAGATTAGACTATCTATCGATTTGGAGAGTTAGAAGGAAAAATTACTCTTCTTACGTACCTACCTTTCCTTTTTAGCAAAATAGAAACCGAAAAATAAACGTAACAGGAAACCTTATTAATCGTCACATATTTTGAGACTGGCTTCTCGGATAGAACCATAAATTGAGTTACATTTAACTACATCTACTTCATGCATGCTGTTTAACTATTTGCGTGATAGTGGTGATATTTTTCATTTATGGAACTGGTGTGGAGTAACCAGCGTAATCTGTTGGAATTAACAGGTCAGATTAGTTCATGTTTTATTTCGTATACATCTATGACTTCCTCAATATACTATAATTCATCTGGAGTGATACGAAGGTACTAAAACAACAATTGATTAGTTATTGACTAGAAGTACACACTATAAATATACATACCTACGCTAACTAGTTGTAAATGTAAATCTCAACGTACTATTAATATTCAACACAGACACAAAATATTTTAGTGCTTCATGTGACGTTACTGGCAACGTTATTCTTGCGGGTTTCAATATTCATTTTGGAATTCAAACCACATCGTTGATGTAGGTCTAGTTGGCGGCCATTTGCATATCTACTACTGTTCAGAGGCCGACTCCTCACGTGATAAAGATATAAATGTTTAACACCGTTATGCAGCCGTTATTGTAGGACTGCTATCAACTTGTTCTTTGCTACTTTTCATTTTGAATATAAATTGACTTTATGATAAAACTCACTACTTGCTACTTCTCATTGTAAATATACTTGGACTTTTGTATTCAATATAAGTTACAAGGGTCACGATTCAACTGCTATTTCATACTTTAAGATAAAACTCGCTATTTGCTATCTTAACGCACTGTAAATTGGTATGACTATAGGTGTATCATTCTCGTATAAAGGTTACTTCACGATTATTTTGATTTTGGCTGAAAATTTGAACTTTACCGATTAAAAATGTATTTGTTATAATTTTGGTGTACAACGGCGCAAGTTTCTGTTTTGGTAAATGTAAATAATTTTCTTACGCACTGTTAGCGTAATTTTTTTAGCTTCTCTTTCAGGGGTAATTGAGTGGAAGGCCTTTCATCGTGAAAAGAGAAACATATTATAAATATTGTAAGTATTTTTATCTCTAGTTTAATTTTTTTGTTAGTAAAGCGGTTATGAGCTGGATTAAATCCGCTCTGAATACTTGCGAAAGTTAATTAAATTCATATTTTTCTGTGGTGTGTACCCATATAGTATATAGTAAATCTATTATTTGGAAATGTTCTGGGTTATAATTTTGGGAAACAGTAAACGGGTTAATGATTTTGTAATTATATTCATAATCTTTCTCAAGGCGTTGTTTATACTACGCAGATAGCCGAGTTATTTTGTGTGGTTTTTTGTTCACTGCTACCATTAAACCAAATTATTTTCTTTTTATCGAAATATAACGATACTTTCGAGAGACTCATTATCTTACTCTTCCCGTTCTTTGTGAATGTTACCTTCCTTACTGTACTTACCTGCACATACCTTACTATCCCTTGGGGTTGGGATAGTACTGCGTTCGACTTCCGGGGAAATAACCCTGGCGCCTGTTAAATATACACTTCTGATCCCGCCCGCCTCCTATGAGCTAGACGGTGTATTTCTAACAGCAGCAAAAGTGTAGGAATTACCGTCTGTTGTACTTGCTAACTTATTTTTGTTTCTTTGTCTACGTTCTAATATCTTACGTCATACGACGTTATATAGACAGGTCGAGCAACCGTGTCTTTATCTGTTCGTTCTCACTGAATATTTGCATTGTCGAAGCGTAAAGCCTAGGAGCGTAAGGCAAAAAGAGTAGTTTAAATTATTGAATTGAATTTCACGTAATAGATACTCGCTCTATAATTAAATCTGAAAGTATTTAATGTGTTTAAAAGTAAAGTTTTCTTTGCCACTGAGAACCGTCTATTTCAATTGTAACCTCTTTCGTTGAATTAGACCTAAAGATCTCGTATTTATTGAACAACACTCATTCTTTCATCATCACCCATTGGTGTAGGATTCTTGTTTGTCAAGGGAACCTGTAACTTTTGTCTGTTTCCTGTCCGTCGTCCTTCCGAATTAATTTTGGTTTAGTAACATCTTCCACCGACGGACCGAACCCTGAATTTTTCTTCCACTGTAGCACTTGGAGCAGCCGTTTGGAAACCGTACACGTTTACGATTGGGCCCAAAGACTACCTTGACATTAGCTTATCTTTGGGTGGCGCCCCAATCCGTTTCCAGCCCCTGGAGCGAACAACCGCTGTCCGAAATCCGTCTATTTATTATCGAATTTATTCCATTTTGCTGATACACATTGTATGTCGTTCTATATATAATATGTATACAACTAAACATTTCAACGCAAAAGTGGGTAAATTTTAATTCATAATGTAAAAATTTGCAAATGGTATAAACTTGAAAATATATCTTAAATGCTTATTCCTAAAGCTTTTCAAAGAAAGGCTCCAACGAAAATTTTGAAGCAAGATAAAGAGCAAGTTTGGTATTTTGTACTTTTAAGGTTTCTTAAATCTTCACAAAATTCACTGCACTGTTCTCTCCTACTACGCTTACTAAATCCCTCAAAGTCCTACGACTGAGAGCTAGTTTTGGGGTCCAAGTCAGCAAATTTATAAACAGAATCCACGCGCAAACCAATTCAAATAAATGTTAATGAACTTAACCCCGAATTGAACCAGACAAATAGAGTTGGCTCTCAGGGTCGCCCGTTGAAAAGGTTTACTGAACGTATTTGCTATAAGCGGTCTAAATATACTTCGAAGAAGGATTTCACACAGCAATTACAGTTGAGACTTCAAAAACCAATAGTGCTAAACATTTTCAGCTGATCTTTTTAATCACGTGCAACTGAAAAAAACTCCTCATAATTCCTGTAATGGTTAATTATGAATTTGTACTTTCGCACTTGACCTTTAATTGGTGTTTAGTGATCGCTTTCTATCGGCTTATCTTGCGGTGGCCTTTTCCTCGCCTACTTTTGAAGTCCCTTCTGCAACCCCTATCAACTTCATTGTAAACCAGTTTCTCTTTCTCTGTTTCCTATGTGTCCGTATTGCCTTTAGTCATCTTGTTTGAGGATTTGGTCATGTATTTTCCATATTACGCCATCTTGATTGCTTTTTCCGATATCTTATTACCGTGTGCTTTTTGGTAAGACCCTTGTTGCAAAATTCTGCATCTTGGTCTGGCTGTTTGAATCATATTTCTGCAGCTAAAGTCCATCTTACAATAAGGATTTTTGTCCGAGATCTGTACTACTAAACCTTGAAGAGGGTTTCACCATATTAAAATAAGGTCCTGTTGGCAGAATTCAACACATTGAAGGATGTTCCAACATTTAAGGTACTGTAGTTTTCTTGTCCCCTCCTAATGATCTCTTGTAGGGTAGTACACAGGTTACATCGCCATCTTCTGATATAATTTAATAAATATTTACACCATCTTGGCAGCATGATAGGCATACAGTTTGAAACGTTTTGTGTTATAATTTAGAGATTTATTGGAAGTTCCATTCAGTTTGTAATGATATCTTGTGGTATACTTTAAGCAAATAGTGGTACCTTGCGGTATAATACGCAGTTATCAGTGAAATCTTGTAGTGTTATCTAAATATTACTCACAAATGTAACTTCGAACTTATAAAATTTACAATAGAATATACCAAAGCAACTAAAATACGCAAGCATCTAATGCTAAGCATATAAAACGAAGAAAGACATTAGCAAGACAAGTAGACATCAAATAATGTACTATGTATATTGCAAACTTGCGAGGTGAAACAATATTATGGTACTCACTTTCTATTGTGTAACTTCTAATATCTAATCTTGACCATAAAACTCAATGATCGTATTCCGATGTGGTTTCTCGCTTTCAACACTTACGACACGCTGCACTCCTAAGATGCCTGTGGCGACGCGATGGTGTAATCGATGATATTATCCAGTAGCGCACGCAAGTACTGGGTGGTACTGACTGGTGAACACCATCGATCCCGGCGGAATTGAGATAAACAGCTTTTCTGTACAGCGGGGTATGTGGAAAACTACGTAGTCAATTAAACTCTCGGCGTTGCATTTTTTGCTAGTGCAAGTGCAGGTGTTGTAGCTTCAGGTGAAGGTCAATCAGGCTCCCGGGTTATGTAACAGAGAGTCCCCAGGCGAAAACTTTTCAAAACAAATTCCGCTATTGTGAGCACGTTTTATGATTATACAGGATTTCGCACAAGTCTTCTGTTAGTAGGCCAGAGATTGGTTACTGCTAAATCGAGTAAATTTTGGGGCCGTTTCCTGTTCGTAAGTGGTGGCACACCCTAAGAAGCTAGGCACTAAGAAATGTCCAGAACGTTGTACAATTACCTTAGTTACTTATACAGCCAAAACACTGTTGAGGCTTATAAATAGGATACTAATTAAAATTGTGGAAGAGAATGTAACCGAGCAACAGCACGGATTTAGGAAAGATATTGGAACAAGTGACGCCGTAGGAGGCGTAAGAATTATAGGAGAAGGATGCCTGGAATAAATGAAGGACGTCTTCATATGCTTTGTGGATCTGCTACAGTCATTTGGCTAGATATATTGAGAAACAGAAAAACTCATGGACGCTTTAAAACGAAATGGAGTACATTGGAGATATAGAAGATTAACATGTAACCCGTACGTGCAACAAAAAGCCAATGTAAGAATTGGAGATAAGAAGACGGACTCATTTGAAGGTTTCTGTTTGCACACTAGCCGTTTTAATTTATATATAGAAGCTGCAAAATAATAATGGGATAAGGATTAAAATAGGAGGAAGGAATAGAATAGCATAAGGTTTGTAGACGACATGATAGTATTTTCTGAAGGAACTGAAAGAAGGTTTAAAATTTCTAAGCGAACTAATAACCGAATCTGGACTAAGAATTAATAAAAACAAGGAAGGAGTTTTCCAAGAGGAATATTGTAAGCTCGCTTTGCCGTGCCACATTTTCAAAGATGTCATTCCATCGGCGTAAGAAAGACAAATGCGATGTGTGTGTGGCCTTTAAAACCCATAATTTATGTGAATTGGAACACACTAACCAGACCGTTTTAAAAGAAGCAGCGAGATCTGAAAAAGCGGAAGACAAGCTATCCGACAATGAAGTGTTTACAATGGACAGTCAGTTTTAGTGCGTCGAAGATGAACTGTATCGTCCCTATATTAGAAAACTAAGTTGGCAGTTCATAACTTTTGCATCTGTGATGTGAAAAGACTTGAGGAACATTGTTATTTTTTGAATGAATTTGAAGGGATTTTACCATCTAATGAGTTCTCATCACCGATAGTTCATTGTCTGTCAAATTTTATTTCTGCTTACAGGCTTGAAGATAATGTTGATCTAGCGATGGATTTAATTACCATAATCGCAATAGAATATTGTCCAATGCATTGTTTAATCTAGTGATTCAGAAAAATGTAACAATCGTTCAAAAATATCACACAAATGGAAGTGGATAGCATGCATTCAACCATCGAACGAAAAATAAGGAATAAAAACATAAATGATCCCGCTATGTTAATGTCTGCAAAACTGTATATCAAAATTCACCTTATTCCCACGCGTATTTGGATCATACATTTTTCAAAAATGTTGACAAGTCACCTAAATTAAACTAGGCAGAAAGACGGGAGTTCCTGTTGTGACCGATTCAAAAGCTTTGAAATATGCAGAAGACGGTGTGTGTATTTTATAAGCTAAAGCACTCAAGTTTGGAATTGACTGAGCTACCTGTGCGAATCAATCTGAAATCTGAAAGCGTACCTTTTCAGTCAATAACTTCCTCACATGGTGAAAGACTAAAGATAAAAAAGAAAAATATGAATATGTGCAGCAACTTAAGAGAAGTTTGGAACCATATTACCATAGTGTTTTCGACAATCTTTCTCATTTTAAACTTCATTTATTTATATTTAGAGCTTAATTTTGTTATTAAAACATGCAAAATTTGTATCTAAGTAAATTGTTTGCAAAACACAACTTATTTTCTCTTTCGAAATCGGTAAATGTTTAAAATACTTTTATTGCTCTCCTGAAAAGTTCTCTCGTGGATATAAGCACATTGCTAATTACACCTACGATATGTTAAATCATAGTGCTGTGGCAATTTAAGACGTATCATTGTGCCTTTTTTAACTTATAAAATACCAAAACCTGTTTAAACGAATATTTTCTTCTTGCCCAATGAAGCTACTAGAATCTCAATCTCAATAGCTTGACGTGGTAAACGAAAATAATAATGAGTTTGTCTTGACAATATGTCGATATTATCAAATTGAATGTCATGATCTAATTATTTAAAGCTTGGTCAGCGACCACAGGTTGTTCTGGTTGACCTAGATTGCAAAATCTCATGTGTTCTTTAAGTGTTGTAACAAAGCTCCTTTTTGTAGTTCCAATCTATACTTTTCCACATGAACAAGATAACTTATACACTCCTGAAGATGATAATCGGTTTGAAACGCCGTTTTTAATTTTTCTTGTAGGTTTAAAAACAGTCCTAATGCCCTGATTAATTAGAATTTTTCCAATTTTATCTGTAACATTAGCTACAAAAGGAGGAAAAGCGGTACCAATGTTAAGCACTAGTTTTTCTTTATGGTTATGTCTAGCAAGTGTAATAATATTATTAACATCATTAGGTGAATATCTTTTAGCTTGAAAGGATTTTGTTAAACATTGATATTCATATTTCAACAATTTAGGATCACAAATTCGTTTTGTTCGATCTACTAATGATTTAATTACACCATTTTTCTGACGTGGACGGCTGTTTGATCATTTATGAAGGTATCTATCAGTGCGTTTCGGCTTTCTGTAAACGTTTACAGATAGTGAATTATTAGCTTTAGATATTAATATGTCAACATTGGTAAACT
Organism: Vesta saturnalis; assembly: GCA_036346205.1. Classification (NCBI taxonomy): domain Eukaryota; kingdom Metazoa; phylum Arthropoda; class Insecta; order Coleoptera; family Lampyridae; genus Vesta; species Vesta saturnalis. Next base: position 3,472,806 of record JARFJB010001084.1, on the reverse strand, counting down.
TCCATTAGTTTTCTTTTTTCACGGTAAACTGGATGTGTGCTGCTTCTCCACGCCTCCAAATAGCAAAGGTGACATCCACGTATCTGTACCAAGCTAAAGTTTTTTGGGTACTTTTTGTAACGCTAATGTTTAAAATTATTCCAGATAAAAATTAGCTATACCAGGACTAAGAAGACTATCCATTTCTTCACCAAAAATCTGCTCATAGAATTTAATATTCTACGGAAAATAAGTTATAGTAAGACAGTGCTGAAAAATAATGGTTAAATCTTTTGGAAAAGTATGATCAATATGTTCAATAGTTTTCTTTTTAGGGACTTTGTTAAAAGGTGAAACAACATCAAGACTGACCAATCATAACTATAGCCAATTTTTACATGGAAAAACAGCGTTACAAAATGTACCTGAAAGAATTTTAGTTTGGTATAGATATATAGATGACACATTTGTTACCTGGAGGCATAGAGAAAAAGCATATATCAAGAAGGTATACATCCTTGCATCCGGTTTATCATGGAAAAGGAAACTATTGAAAGTTTAGCATTTCTTGCCATACTAATATCTAAAACTAATAATTCACTATCTGCTGAGGTTTACAGAAAGACGACACACACTGATAGATACCTTCATAAATTGTCCAACCGCCATCCACGTCAAAAAACTGGTGTAATTAAATCTTTAGTAGATCGAGCTAAACAAATTTGTGATCCTGACTTTCTGAAAAATGAATGTAAATGTTTAACAAAATCCTTACAAGCTAATGGATATTCACTTAATGATATTAGTAATGTTATTACACCTGCTAGACATAACCATAAAGGAAAACCAGTGCATAATATTGAAACTGCTTTTCTTCCTTTTATAACTTATGTTACAGATGGTATTTAACAAATCCTAATTAATCATTGCATTAGAATTGTTCTTAAACCTGCAAGAAAAACTAAAGACCGTTTAAGCTCACCAAAAGACGTTAGTAAGTCATTATCATCTTCTGAAGTGTACAAGTGATATTGTTAATGTCGAAAAGTATACATTGGAAGCACAAACTGCAAATTAGGTAAATTAGGTTGTACTGCCCTTTCACAATTTTTATATTTGCCGCGTCTATACTGCAATCGGTCTTTAGATTAGAAACTAAAGAGGGGGTGGGTTCGTCGGATTATTTAAACTTTAGCTCTACACTGTCCACATAAAATAATCATAGTAAAACGGTTTAAAAATATATTATGCTATTCCATACAGTTCTAATATATTCACACTTCAACTAAATAACTGCGTTGTTAACAATTAACATAAACGTAAAGAATGAGAAAACAATTTGACTTTAAGATTTAGACGGCGACGTCGGGGGCATCCACTCGGTTTGGACGGCGAATTTGAATGTCCTACTTCCTTCCACTCGCTCGATACGACGGCTTATTGCTGTCGAAGTCGTTTCTGTAAATAAATATTAATACTCCCTAGTTACACTCAATGAGGAACGTAATATTTAAATGATTAATAACGTTGCGTTTAATTAATTATTTAAGCTGGATACGGCCCTGTCTACAAAAGAAAAGAATGTATAAACAAACCACTGGTTATTTAAAACGAGGGTTGCGCAGATCTAGGTCACTAGTGAAAATCGATATCCCGTGTTCACGGTTGTACGCAGGACGAGCGTTCACCGGTCTAATTTTATTGCTGCTCTTTACCTTCAGTAATTTCTTGAAGACGGACAGGCGCGTATGCTTCGTGAAGCAATTTATCTTCGCGATCTATTACGTTCGAAAATATGACTACCTCCAGAGGTTTACTCTCGCATTAAATTTAGACTGGGCTGATTATACACGTTTGATTGTATAATTAATATATATGCGCGTTATCTTCTGGGATGTAATTTTATGGTGGTGATTTCTTTTACGCAAATGAAGGAAATCTCACGTAGATACAAACGAACGTTACCTACTTGTATACGCACGAAACACGTATTTATTAAAGGCGGTTTTTATACTTGCGGAACAAGCTGGTGGAAAACAATTAATTGATCGCTTTCTTGAAATTCGATTACTAAGCGCGTGGTTATCGATGTACGGTTTTCTTCTACTACAGGTCTTTGACGGATACTCTACGTTTAATTCGTTTGTGATTACAGGCACTTCGGTCTTCGCCAGCGAGCTGGTGAATTCAGGTGTTTAGAATGTAAGTGAGAGTAAATGATAAAAGGTGCAGGTCTACACAGTCCTACTTAACTCCCATCGTCAGGTATATGGTAGAGTGGTGTGTGTTTTTACTCCCGACTGCTACGGGGTGACCCGTCGCTCTGGGGTTTTGTGTGTTAGTATACTCGACTGCTTCGTGGTCTAGCCCGTTGCTGTCTGGGGGTATTTGTGTGTGGTTATTACTCCCGACTGCCCCGGGGTGACCCGTCGTTCTCTGGGCGTTTTGTGTGTGTATTATGCGTGTGTATACTCCCAACTGCTTCGTGGCCTAGCCCGTTGCTGTCTGGGGGTTTTTGTGTGTGTTTTTACTCCCGACCGCTCCGGGGTGACCCGGCACTCTCTGGGGGTTTTGTGTGTGTTATGGGTGTGTATTATGTACTGAATTACTCTACATACTTACGTGTCGTTAATCACAAGGATCGAGGATAGCGATTTATTTACAAAAGGTTCGCGGTGCGCGTTTGCAAATACAGGGAGCTAAACTCGCGGTGGCTATCACTAGGTCTGTGGCGATTTACTTTAACGCAACCGTCACGTGCAGGTGTTCCTGGAACCGGAGTTAGTCTAACGGACTAACTAATACAGGAGCTGGTAAAACCAACTAAATAATTCTCGGCGGCGGGATGCGTTCACGAGGCGCGACAGAACTCTTCTACTACTGCTACTGGTCTGGTCGGCTACGGCTACTGGTCGGCTACGGCTACTACTTACTGAAGTAATAATACTTAATACTTAATCCTCTCAAAAGGTGCGCGGCGCGGTTCTTATAGGGGACTCTCGGTAGGCGGTGGTGGCTTCCGTTTGGGGAATCAAATTAATTTTTGTTGTGCAATCAAACGAAATAATAAGAAATATTAAGTTAGGTACTGAGTAATACGGAATAATAAGAAATATTAGATTAAGTCTTGCAGGTGTTTGAATACTAAGAAATCTTATATCATTTATCTAACAAGGGCTCATTGTTAAATAATTAATTAAAAAAATTCAGTAGTAATGAATTGCGGTTCGTTACAAGGTCAACTAGAGAAATCTGTGGTGCTTTACACGTAGGTTTACCACATGCATAAAAAGCTATACATGAAGAACTTTGAACTTCGATGATTTTTTTTGGTCTGACCACTGACAATTTTGGGTTGTAAGTAATGCTACCACATGTAGATAAAAAAAATAAATTTTTATTGTAATACGTAATCACAAGGCATGAAAAAATAAGCATTTTCAATCAAATGGCAGTCAAAGTGGTACCAGTGTGTTGTCAATTCAAGTAGAGTATCGTCAGAATTACAATTATAGCAATAGGGAATCTGTTTCCATGTCGAGGACAGAACGGTTTGGAACAATTATGGCCTTTTTTGTGGCCCATGCAGCATTCTTGCGTCTGTCATAACAATATTTGCATCGAGCTCTAAATGAAGTTTTTTTTCTTTTTTGTGGTGGAGGAATATCTAATGAAGATGATGTCGTTCTTGGAGAAGTTGATGTTGATGTATTCATACTTGCTCTTCAAAACGATTTATTATTTTTACGACAGATATAGTATTTATTTAAAACACAATTAAAATGAAAAAAATATTATATCTGCTGCTAAACCAACGTAGGCAGTAAAAAACTTTTATGCGTTGGGTCATGCATTTTCCATACAAAATACACTATGTATAGTGTTCAAATACTTGAGCATATTTTTGTAAACTTATCATTTTTGTTTATGTTCCTATTATTCTTCGTATTTATTTAAATATTCATTTGTTATAAGCATTTAGCTAGTTAAACTTCACTCTACACTCTCCACACACAAACTTCAAAAAGGCTTTGTAACCAATTCTGTTTAAAGGCAAAATTGACGTGCATGTAGAAATCACAATATCATGTTTAAAAAAAAGATGGTCTGTCATTTTTTTGAAATATAGAAAAAGGTCAATGCATTTTTGTATTATTGAATAATTTTGTACACCACAAGTTAATCCTGTACGCACTTAAAATACTTGTCACTAATAAAGTAAGTTAATTAAAATTGGCGCTTGTTTATTGAAGAAACCCTTAATATTGGAATAAAAAAGGATGTTGCAGCACTAGAACACTTTTAAATTTGAGGCCATCCTTAATACTCTTGTGCTACGGATGTAAAGTACTTCCGAAACATAAATTGGTCCTTCGTGTCGGATCTAAAGAATAACCACAACAAGAATCAGTTTGGAGAAGCTTATTAGTTACTTCGAAAATTAAAATTTGGAACGTCTCAATAGTTCCTCATTAAATATCACGCAATATATATGGATGTGGACTTGGATTCACTTAAATCCGCCCGCACAAATGCTAAAGCAAAAACATACAAAACTGGTGTCTCGCAAACGAAGAAACGCAGGAAAACGTGGGGCAATTTAAATCTCGTGAAGAAGGATCATTAGAAGCCATTTGCATATATGACAGCTGTCAGGACGAAATTGAACAAATTGTGAGTAAAGAGAAAGGAGTGGATCATGAATTATTGAACAAAAATATTATGATACACTTGGTATGTTAAGAACGTGTATAAAACGATTAGTCGCATCCTCTTCTGCATCATCAACACCTCAACCCGTTGTAATACAGCAAGTTTCGAATCAAACAATGGTAAAATTACCAGATATTAACATTAAAGCATTTTCGGAAAAGATAGAGGAGTGGCAATCATTTTATCAACTGTTCACAGCATTAATCACTGACAACACTGGGTTAACAAACGTGCAACGATTCTTATATCTAAAATCGTCTCTGAGTGAAGAACTGATAGATAATTTAGAAGTTATTAATGAAAATTATTCCACAGCTTTAGAAATTTTACGCAAAAGATATGAGAATAAAACAGAAGTGATTAATGCTCATTTAAATTCTGTTTTAGATGTTAATTCTTTAAGTAAAAGCACAGCAGGCCAACTTAGAGAATTTGTGACCTCCATTACTAGAAGCGTTGCTGCATTAAAAATTTCAAATATCCGGAAAATAATTATGGGATTTGATGTTGATCTATCAATTGCAGCGGAAACTTGATTTTCAGAGTAAACGAGAATTTGAAAGCAACAGAGATCCTAATGTATGGCCAACTTTTGATCGTTTTGTAGAATTTTTGAACAGTCGGTGTGCTATTTTAGAAAACCTCGCTTGTTCTGAAAATCCAGTAAAACGATTTCCCAAAAGAACTTCGTTTACACTCGAAAATTATTATTCCGGACACTGTTAATCCACGTATTGTTTGTATATTTTGTAATGACAAATCTCATAAAATTTATAATTGTGATAAATTTAAAATTTTATCCTTCGCGAAAAAGCGAAATCTTGACAAAGCAAAATCATTATACTATAACTGTTTGGGGACTCAACATAAACTATCACAATGCACTAGTAAAGGTTGTGCTTTTTGTATGCGCAAAGATCACAGTTTATTACACATTGGCGTTACCAAGTCTTTCACAAACACCTGTTCACAACCTCGGTTGGTAACCACACTCAAAGTAATTTTGCACATACAGACAATTCCTCTCAAACAAACAACTTCACTCGCTCCCAGGAATCCCACATGATTATCAGAATCCAGGTCATTTCCAATCTAATTCCTCGACTGAAGCGTCAATAAAAGAGTCCCTTGTTTTACTTGGTACAGCTCGCGTTCTTCTTTTCAGTGTACTAGAAGTACCCACACCTGCTAAGGTTTTATTAGATTCGTGCAGTCAAAATTCATTTATTACAAAACGACTGGTGGACAAATTCGGATATTCGTCATATAACAAAATTTAAAACATTTCTAGAATTGGGGTTAACGATTTCCGCTCACACCAGATGGTTGATGTAATTGTTTACGCGGAGGTGAACAAAAAAATTAAGATAAGGGCTACTTGTGCCGTTTTAGATGTAATCACTGGGAAAATCCCACAGGTGTCTCTCGAGCACAACAAATTTAAAATACCTCAGGAGTTTAAACTTGCAGATGACACATAATTTGGACCTTCGGAAATATATACTCTAATTGGAGCTGATTGCTATTATGATCTACTTTTAAATGGAATAATTCGATTCGAGGGAAACATCTCCCTGCTTTACAAAATAAAATACACAGTTAGGATGGATTATTGCAGGCAATGTTCCAGTGTCATTTTAAAGAAATTCCCATGCCACTTCTTTGTTATCCACGTTCAAAAATCAATTGCCCAACATTGCTATGGTTGTGCAGGCTCAAGAAGAGCAGTCTCTGGAAACCCTTGTTTTCAAATTGTGGAATTTGGAAGAAATTTTACCTAACGCACCGTATTTTTTAGAAGATCAAAAGGCCGAAGAAATTTTTCTATCAACGAGAAATGTTCCGTTTAATGGTACCCATGCGGCTGATATGCCTTTTAAAATGTGCTAGAATTAGGAGATTCATTGTCAACAGCTAAAAGAAGATTTTAAAATCTCGAACGTAGATTTAACAATCCTATTTTGAAAAGTATAAAAAATTTATAGATGAATATGTAGCTCTAGGACACGCAAGATTTGTTCTCTTGGCCCCTACTAACGAATTTTCACAACGAACATATTTTTACCCCACCACGCTGTTTTGCGAGAAGAAAGCACCTCTACAAAATTGAGAGTGGTGTTTGAGATACTAGCTGCAAAACAACCACAGGTTTTGCGCTTAATGAAATAATGTTCAAAGGGTATCAAGTACAATCCAACTTATATGACATTTTGTGCAGATTTCGATTATTTAAATTGTTCTTACATCAGACACACAAAAAATGTATCGACAAATAAAAGTAAACCCTCAACACACGTTTCTACTGAACATACTATGGAGGGAAAAGTCATCGCAGCCTTTTAAATGCATCGAATTGTCCACTGTAACTTATGGAACTAATTGTGTCCCCTTCTTGCAACACATGTACTAGAGGATATCGCATTAAATAATAAAGGACAATATCCCCTAGCTTCGCATGCATTGTTGAAGCAAACATACGTCGACGATATTTTAAGTGGATGCAGTGATGAAGAAGAGGTAGACGCATTGTACAATGAACCCACTCGTGTATTGAAATCCAGTGGATTCACTTTACACAAATGGTGTTCCAACTATCAAGAATTTTCAAAAAAAATGCCCACAGAAAATATCGTGGATCTAGCTGCGGAATATGGTTCAAATAAAGTTTAGGATTAAAGTGGAACACGAAAGAAGATTTTTTTTGTTTCTGTATTCCAAAGTTAACTAGGGAGGGACCCGTAGCCAAGCGCAAAAGTCTGTCAACCGTTGTACAATATTATGATCCAAGCTGCATGGGCACAAAAATTAGATTCGGATACGAAACTCACGGATACACCACTTCTAATTCAATGGAAGAAATTTATAAAAAATCTTGCATACCAGTTCGAATTGAGAATCTCGTGTTATTTATTTTTACACAAACAAATTATAAAAATTCAATTTCACGGGTTTGCAGATGCAAGCACCAAGTCATATGCAGCATGCGTGTATATTCGCACAGAATATTTACGTGGTTCTATTTCGTGTAATCTATTATCATATAAATCAAAAGTGGCTCCCCTGAAGGTGATCTCCCTTCCACGCTTGGAACTATGTGCAATGGTACTTCTTTCGAATGTAATAGCTCAACTTTTAGAAATTTTGAAAAATGAAATTGTGTTAGAATCCGTCAACTTGTGGACTGATTCCCAAATAGCCCTTTATTGGGTACATTCCCACGCTACACGCTGGACTACATTTGTGGCTAATAGAGTAGCTCATATACAAAATATAACACAAAGTTTTTCCTGGGACCATGTAAAATCCAAACAGGATCCCGCATATCTTGCATCAAGAGGCACATCTCATAATGAGGTGTTAACACATGATTTATGGTGGCATGACCCCCTTTTTATTATTTTTTACAATTTGAAAATAGTCGCAGTCCCCGAAGAAAGGAAAATTGTGTGCGCCACCTCAATTACATCAAACCAGGAAATGTTCTGGGAGAAAGTATTTAATACATATTCTGATTTCTCTAGGTTACAAAGAGTAGTAGCGTATTTGATAAGATACGCCCACAATAGAACGTTCAAGGGTGAAAAGCACCAAGGCGTAATATCGGTACATGAACTAGATAAGGCCCTGCATTTTATTATAAAAGGGTACAATTCAACCATTTCTTTAAAGAAATTTCAGAGTTAAGGACCCACAAATCGCTCTCTAACAAAAACTTAAGATCCCTTAATCCAGTCTATTCACAATCGGATGGATTTTTACGCGTTAGAGGAAGACTAGAAAATGCAAATATTCCTTTTGATCAAAAACACCCAATATTACTTCCATCTCGAGACCGCATCACCTCTCTTATGCTGACTCAAGAACACAAACGGTTAGGTCGTGCAGGTGCTCAAAACGTTCTTTAAAGCTTTTGATTAAGATTTTGCCCTTTGGATGGTTTGAGAGAAATTAAACGAATTATACGAAATTGTACCATTTGCTATCGATTTAATGCAAAGCCGGCTGAACAATTAATGGGCAATTTGCCTGGAGACAGAGTCACGTTATCACATCCATTCCAAAACACATCCGTTGATTATGCTAGACCTTTTTTAATTAAAGCCTCTAAGTTAAGAAAAGCTCCATTAATAAAATTATATATGGAAATTTTCGTTTGTATGGTTACTGAAGCTATACATACTGAACTCGTCTGCGACTTATCAACCGAAGCATATGTATTAACGTTGAAAAGATTTATATCACGAAGAGGAAATCCTAGTAAAATCTACAGTGATAACGCCTCCAACTTTCTTGGTGCAAAAAATCATATGAAGGAAATTCACGATTTCTTCAAAAATTCCCAAGCTACTGACGAAATAAAAAAAAATTCTGTGTCCAAAATCAAATAGAGTTCAAACTCATGCCCTTAAAATCCCGCATTGGGTTGGATTGTGGGAATCAGCTGTAAAGAGCGCAAAATACCATATTAAGCGTTTAATTTGTGTTGAAAAATGCACCTATGAAGAATATTATACTGTACTTACTCAAATAGAAGCAATCTTAAGTTCACGGCCGCTCTGTGCGATCTCAAGTAACCCAAATGACACGCACCCATTAATACCAGGACATGTTTGATCGGCAGAACCTTAACAGCACACCCAGAAAAGCGTTTGTTAACAGTTGCAGAAAACTGGCTAAATTTATGGCAAAGAATGGCACATACTCAACAAGTGCTTTAGAAGCGCTGGACCAGGGACTGTTTAAATCGCCTGCAACATCGGCCCAAATGGACTAAAGTCTCTTCAAACCTGAAGAAAAACGATATGGTTCTAAACGGTGATGAAATGTCTCCGTAGAAGTGGCCATTAGGCCGTCTTACCTCACTCCTATCTAGCAAAGATAAAATGAAGTGAAAATCCAAACTGGTACCTATATTCATAGCATTGCTAAAGTTTGCCCTTTGCCCAACCAAACCATAGTTGATCGGCCACATTAGTTTTTATAAATTTATAATTTTTGTTTATGTTCCTACTACTCTTTGTGTTTATTTAAGTATTCATTTGTTATCAGTATTTAGCCAGTTAAACTTCTCTCCACACAAAAACTCCAAAAAGGCTTTGTAACCAATTCTTTTTAAGGCAAACTTCACATGCATGAAGAAATCACAATATCACACATAAAAAAAGAGGTGGCCTGTTATTTTTTTTTTTGAAACATGTCAAAAAGGTCAATGCATTCTTGTATTATTGAATAATTTTGTACACCACAAGTAAATTCAGTACGCACTTAAAGTACTTCTCACTAATAAAGTAAGTTTATTAATATCGACGCTTGTTTATTGAAGAAACCCTCAATATCGGAATAAAAAAGGGCGTTGGTCAACAGCACTAGGACACTTTTAGGGGCCACCCTCAACACTCTTGTGTTACGGATGTCATGTACTTCCCAAACATATAGCTTTTTATACATGTGATAGCTGGGGTTAAATAATTCAAATCATGACATACAATTTGATTATATGGATATGCTGTCAAGGCAAACCTATTATTATGTTTATTTGCCATACTGTTGAAATATACCGGGTGGTCGTAAAGCAAGGAATAAATTCAATATCTCGTAGCACATTTTTTCAAAATCGCTCGGACCCGTCGATTTTATATTTTCAGTATTTTGCGAAAAAAATTTATACAGTGTCCAAAAGATTTGCTAAAATTTTTTTTCAAATTGTAGCAATTTTTATTGCATTTTGATTGCCTTACATTCTAAACATTGTGTCATTAGCATGTGTATACCTAAGTCCAAGCGTTTTGAGTTATTGATTCAAATTTAAAAATTGAAAGATATAGAAACGAAAAATAAAATAATTTTTATAACGTTTTATTATATCGAAAACAAAGATTCGTAAACTAAAATAATTTTATTTCAGCATGATGATTTAAAACAACGCATCCGTCAAGAAATACGTCGAATAACGCCCGAAATGGTTCGAAATGTGCAGCATGAATTTGTAGATCGATTAGGCTATTGTCAGTTGACTAACGGAGGACATTTCGAACATTTACTGAAATAAAATTATTTTTAAGTTTACGAATCTTTGTTTTCGATATAATAAAACGTTATAAAAATTATTTTATTTTTCGTTTTATTCATGATCTTTTTTCAATTTTTAAATTTTGAATGCGAATAACCCCAAAACGCTTGGACTTAGGTATTGCACATGCTCCATGACAAATGTTTAGAATTGTAAGGGTAATCCAAAAATGCAATAAAAAAATTGGGTTGCAATTGGAAAAAAAAAATTTTTTTTAGCAAATCTTTTTTGATACACCCTGTATAAAATTTTTTTCTTCGCAAAATATGCCCCGAAAAAATTTAAAATCGACGGGTCCGAGCGATTTTTGAAAAAAATTGTGCTTTACGAGATACTGAATTTATTCCTTACTTTACGACCACCCGGTATAAACATACTTCAATAGGCACGAAAATTTCATTTAAATACGTTTTGGCATGTTATTATTTAAAAATGGCATAATGGTACGTTTTAATTTTAGCGTTTGGTATGTCAAGGTTTTTCTGTGTTTTTTCCTAGTAGATGCTTTACCAATTATATATTAAATAACCACAGCAGTATAATTTAAACATATGTAGTTTAAATTTAAATTAAAATCATTATTAAAAATTATATAAAACGAACTACCTTGTGTTTTCGGTGTAAAATAAGACTTACATTTATGGACAAAGCTATTTCCTTATTAGATTTGACTGGATTATCTTAATTGACGTCATGTTTCTATTTGTAAATACTTTTATCAATTTCAAATTGAAGTTTTTCAAAACTTTTACGCTTACTTTATAATTTGATTAAATTTTGTTAAATTTGTTTTTTGGTTATGATATTTTTCACCGTTAGTCTTGGACCGGTAGAGGGTGTTCTGATTTGTCAACTTTAAGGCAGTTCAACAATATTTAACTTATAAAATACTATTATTTACTAAAATTTTATCCATAGTTGGCTTTGTACATTTTTATTTTTACGACAACACGTTACCGAAATGAAAAGTTACAAGGTACATAACATATCACGTAGACAGTAATATATAAACTAATTTTGTTTTACATGCGCTTTCAGGTAACTACTCTAATAAATTGTTCTTACACATGATATATTAAACTAGTTACTTTTAATGTGTTCCTGAAATTCATCCTACAGAATACGGATGTTACTTTAGATTTCAAGTGTGATCCACTTGAATTTTGTTGACTTTCTATTTACAAAATCTAGTAGGGTATAGGGACGGAATGCGTGACGAGATTTCTAGTTAGTTATTTTTCATTTCATGCATTATTCCGAAAAGAAGCAGTTTTTTTCAGATTAAAGATAGCGATTAGCAAATACAGGTATCAATTCAGGTAATACACAAATTGGCAGTATTTTCAATATTAATATTAACTAAACTGTCTATTAATCTCGTCCCATATATTAAATTAAGGGAACATCCTAAACTTGGAAGTATCTGAAAGAGCTAAACAGAGAGGTGGTATAATAAATTACGTTTTTTCAATTGAAAATAAATTAGAAATTTCTTCTACTATTTTCCCACTCTGTTAGTAATCTCTTGCTAAACGAAAGTGCAAATTGGCATTGATACTCTGAAATTGGGGTATAAGTTTCTTGTTAGACTGATTACAGTCGTAACAGAAAATACGTTAATTCATTTATTGATCCCGACAAAGCGTACTAAGATGTTTCAAACCTTAATTTTATTCATGGTGGATATTCAATTATAGTACGTAGGGTCATCTATCTCATATTTATCGTTTTCACTCCATTAAGTAATTATAATTAAACATATTTATAACTATTTATTATACAAGTGTCTTATAGATTTTAGAAGCGTAATGCACAGTATCGTTTTTCTGTACAATCTGCTACACAACCATATTGACTGTCCAGAACGACTAAGCTATGTTATATTTCAAATACCACGTACCTCTTCTCGAAATATAAAAACTTTCATTATTTTAATGTGCCTAGCATAGAATACAATATTATTTTTCAACATAATCCCCTTGAACGCGAAGACGCTTATTTCACCTATGTTCAAGCATAGCAACACCTTTCTTGAAAAATTCGGTGTCTTGATCACAGAAGAAGTCCTTCACTACTGCCATAACTGCGTGATCGCTCTCAAATTTTGTTCCCCGAAGACTCTGTTTTAGCTTTGGAAATAGATAAAAATGACTGGCAGCTAAGTCAGAGGAGTAAGGTGGATGTAACTTCAAACCCAGCGTCATGAATTGCATTCATAGAAATAAGGCTCTTATGAACTGGGGCATTGTCTTGATGAAAGAGCATAATATAGACAGTGATCGTGTGGCCACGTTCCAAAAAATCTACCAGTACAATTCTTTCGGCATCCCAAAAAAATGTTGCCATTATCTTGCCCGCTGACACCTGTATACGAATTTTTCGTGGAGCGGAAGATTCTGAATGACGTCACACCAAGCTTTGTTGTTTGCACTTGGGATCGAGGTGATGAATCCAAGTTTCATCAACCGTAACATACCGATTGAGGAAACATTTAGGATTACGGTTAAACAATGCTAAATTGGCTATTGAAGAAGAGACTCTCAAACGCTTTTCTTCGCGAGTCAACATTCGGGGAACCCATATTGCTGACACCTTACGAAGCCCTAAATAATCATTTATTATGGCTCCAATCATACAATTTGAAAGGCCTGTTTTCTCAGCTACACGTCTTGTTGTCAATTGACGATCTTCTTTGATCGTGTCATTCATAAGTTCAATGTTTTCTTGAGCACATGCAGAATATTGCCGACCAGCACCTTTTGCATGTTCGCAGGTTGTTCTGCCACACTTGAACGCTCCAGACCAATTTTTTACTACTTGATAGGAAGGCGCAGAATCTCCAAGCATGCCAACAATATCTGTATGAATTTCTTTAGGTGTTAAACCTTTCTTTTGTAGGTACTTGATGACAGCATGAAACTAACTTTTTTCCATTTCCCAAAATCTTCGTGCAACCACAATTTTCAACTATTAAAGCTCGACTAACAAAATTAGGCAGTTTGTTCGACAATAAAATAACAAAACAAGTGCGGTTACTAGGGTCAACATATTTCAAATCCATCTATGCTAGGGACAACAAATACTGTACATCCCTCTTATTTGTCGCAACTTTAATTCCATTAGCCATAATTGTGATATCCACCACTCCAACCCTGCTATCTCTTCTTTACGCAATTCTAACTTAACATGTAATCAGTTTTTGTACAATTGTTGGACATTAAACCTTATTATTGGTATTATTATTATAAGGCAAATAAGTCACGAATAATATTTTTAGCCACGAAAGCTTGCAAGAGTGGGCTATTTTTTCTTTAGTGACTTATTTGCTGTAGGCACGAGTGCAATGCATAGTTGTTATGTGCTTGCTATGACAAATTGTTTGCTTGTTTACAACATATTTATTGAACAGTTTAACAATGGGTTCATAATTCTACTAGTACTTTATATACATTATAATATATTCAAAGTTGGCAATATTATTACTTCATAGTAATGAGGTGTTTCTGTAATAAAAAACAAGTTTCATAAGACCAATCTTGAAGCACGAATTCAAGCTTAAAAAAACAACTGGCGTAGCCACGAATTTTTTAAAGGATGCGTGCTTGAAGGTATGAAACACGTTTTTTATGCTATTTTCTGTAATTTGCTCTGTTATACCGTTTTAAAACAAAAATTTTTACGTTAGTTGATTTAAAGATTTTTGTGGCGGTCGGTAATCTCTTAATTGTAAAATTGAAAATCTAGTCGTTTTTTGTTTTATCTAAATTGTGTCTCAAAATACGAAAATGGAAGATAATCAAGTTAATGTTGCATGTACACTAGGGTGTATTACAAAAAGTTTTTTTTTTTTGATTTCACAATTTCAAATTGATAAAAAGTTGTAATAGGGGTCACTTATTTATCATAATTTTTTAAAAATGTTAAGGTCTCCCGAAATGAGCCTAAAGTTAAAAATGTTCTCACAAAAAGTGGAATTTTATTTATTTTTTTACTTTATTTTGTAAACGTAAATATAAGTTATAAAGTGAAGTAAATTAAAGTTAATGAAAGCAAAAGACAGCAAAAAAAAAATTACACCTCTATTTTAATATTTAGGTCTCCCGGAATTAGGCTAACAAAACGTATATTTGTCCTTTTTTCACATTTGTTTGGAAAAAGTAACGTTTTAATTTTATTACATTTTATTTTGTAAAATGAAAATTTAAAGTATAAAGTGAAAAAAAACTAACGTTAAGAAATGTAAAATGCAGTAAAAAAAAGTTACACTTGTATTTTAATATTTAGGTCTCCCGGAATCAAGCTAAATAACACATATAATTTTCCTTTTTTCATATTTTTACATTTTAAATCTTCACTAGGTTTATTGGAATTGACCTGAGCACATTCGTCTTAAACAACCGGAATATATTTATCAATATAGCTTGCAACTTTGTTCGTTTCGTAGGCCTAGTACGGGTTCGCTAATCGATAGTGTTTCAAGGTTACTCCACCGACAAGTCGTGACAGGCACTGCGGTGCGCCGTGCAAGGTACGTCATTTCCTCCCCTAGCCTACTCGGTTAATGTGCATCTTGCGTCGGACGTGAAAGGTTATAAAATGGTGCGTCTTGTAATTGACGAGTTACAGTATTAGTTTGTGAATAATTAGAGTTCAGTGCGGTTTGTTGTCATGAGTCAGAAAACACTTCATTCTACAAGGAAAACTACCGATCTCCCCATAGTTGCCCGCCCTAAAGATATAAGTGCATTTAACGTTTTACCAACTAAGGTTGATGTGTTACAATATTCTGAGTTTGTTAGAAATCAGCTAAGGTCAGAAGGATGCACTCAACCTCCAAAAAAGGTAATTGCTATTCGCGTGACTCAAGTGCTAGAAGAAACTTGGAAAAAAGCCTCCGTTCCTGTTTCATCAAAAAACAACATTGATTTTATGGTTTTAAAACTGCATGAGGAATGTGAAAAGATTAAAAAATAATCTATTTCAAAAAATGCAGAGAATTTCAAAGCTATGGTGGAAAAACTCAAATCTAACATTGTAGGTATCCTGTTTGACGTTTGCTCATGCAAGTGCAAAGATTTAAAAAATTGTTTATATCCAGCTCCAAAGAAAGTCCCAGTATTGGAGCACGAGTTCTTGGATGACAAAAGAAGCTTACGTGTAATGAGTATTGGTGCTTGTGATGCAGTAGAAACTCTAAAGTTAAAGAAACGTACTAAGAGGTTGGAAACGACATGTCAAGCCGAAGTAAACGAAAGTCTCAAACAAAAAAAAACCATACAACTAAAAATCGAAAGAGATGTAAATAAAAGTGATTCAATGTCAAACGGTTCGAGTGATGACAGCGAATATGAAACTGCATGTACATTGCCAGACTCAAAAAGGAAACAGTGTTTCAGTAAAACAAGTATTGCCCGAAAATCTGCCAAGTTTTTCTAGAGCATGTGATCGAAGGGCGATTTCCTGCAGAGCAGGAGCTCAACTAGCCAGTGCTCTTTTGCTAGATTTAAATATTGTAACTTCAGAAAATCAGGCAGCAGTCATTGATAAATCAAAGATTTTCCGTGAGAGAAAAAAACTCAGTTATAGTGTCATTTCGACTGACACCTCTGAAATGATTGCTCTCTTTTTTGATGGTCGAAAAGATGAAATTAAAGAATGAATTAAAGAAAAGGTTGGAAATTCAAGTGTTTGTAAATCTATACAAGAAGAGCACATACCTCTGGTAGAAGAACCAGGATCAACCTATTTTGGTCATGTTACACCTAAAAGTGGTACCGGGAAGGACATAGCAGATTCAATACTAAATTTCATTAAAGAAAAGTGCATTGATGAAAAAAGTATTATTGCTATGCACTCTGATAATAAATAATTGTATTTTGAAAAATCCATATTGAAAAAATGAATTTACTTGTGGAAAATAATAAATGTGATAATGCATATAAACAAATTTGTTACCTACAGAACAGTAGAAACATCCGCATTTAAAAATAGCATATTTTCATACCATTGCCAATCTAAATTTATATCAATATGTAAACTGTTATGTTTTATAATTTAATGCTCTATACAAAATAAACATTTGTAACAAATATATTAAGCAAAATAACTCGCAAAATACAACGAATTTGATAATAAAGGAATATTTACATTAATACAATAACCTGTAAATCAATACCCAGTTAAGTACATTTCAGAATAAATTATGGAAGATAATGATGTCGATTGAATATATGCAATATAACAAAATAACGTTTCTATATCCGGATGTTTATTTTTTCTAGAACAAGACCGGTAAACCACATTATCAATATTGATAAGAATTCGATATAAATAATGAATGCAATAGATAGATAAATTTAGTTATTAATATTACATTCTTAAATATGGATCTTCGAAAGCTTCTAATTTAGTGGGCGAAGGTGAATTCAAACCTGTATTAGAAGTTTCTAATATGAGTACTAATTATAAACACCGGTTAAAAAATATTAAAATTATTAATACTCAATATGTATGAAAAATAGTGGTAGAGACCGAAGAAAATATATTTCTTCCGGAGAGATTAAGAGTAGAACTAACGGATGAGAAGGTATACAATATTTAAGAATGAATTGATCAAATTTCAATGGTGTATGGAGGAAGCATAGATATTGGTAAAGCCAAAATGATGAGTAAACCATCGTTTGTTAATTATACAGGAAAGTTAGAGGCCGTCTACTAGCGGTTGGCGAGACTACCTGGCGGTTCTGACCCCAAATACTCATTCCTAAGCTTCTTAGGATAATTGAAATTAACATAAAAGTGCAAGAAATCCAGTGGCGTCTTAGTGATTACACAAAATTTGTAAATTAAAAGGTTTTTAACTTTTTATTAGATGCTATTATATGAACAAACTACTACATACATAGATAAGGGCAACCAATTAATGAACATGTACTATCTTAACGTTAATCACTGTCATTATAATATTCGTCATCACTTTCACTGGAAGAGTCACCATTAGTAGAAATAATTAATGGTTCGATGTGCAAATCTAATGTCTGTTCACGATCTAAATACATGTTTTCCATTTCTATCACGTTTCTGCATGTATTCTGCGGTTTGTGTTCGATTGTAGACATATTCAATACACTTCAACTACTTCTTAGAGAATATGAATTCGTACTGAAAAAGTTTCTTAAACGAATGTCATTTGAATACCGTCTGCAACTGCATTGCAATTAGTAGTCTAATTGCAGTATTATATTATTATAATGACAGTGATTAACGTTAAAATATTAAATGTTCTTTAATTAGTTGCCCTTATCTATGTATGTAGTAGTTTGTACATATAATAGCATCTAATAAAAAGTAAAAAAGATTTTAATTAAACAAATTTTTAAAAACTTTGACGCCACTGGATTTCCTGAACTTCCACTTTTATGTTAATTTCAATTATCCTAAGAAGCTTAAGAATATTTATTTAAGGTCGGAACAGTCAGGTAGTCTCGCCAACCGCTAGTAGACGAGCTCTACTATTATTATACATTTAAAAATGAATAAATAATATTTATAAGATGGCCTGATCCATCATCACCGTCATCGCTACCTTATATTATTACTATTGCACGTTAGTTAAATTTCTAAAGAAAAATTGTAATAAAATAACATTTGTAATGTTTGAGGTAGTTTACCTATTCCTACAACTTATAGTAGTTAATAATAAAACTGAACAGGTAAAATAAATCACCTCATCATAATTAAACAAATTTATTTATTGCATTGAAAATAATCTAATATATTAAAAGAGCTGGTACATTTATATGATCAACAGCATATGATTTATTCTAGTGCTTCACACATTATATTTTATTAGTGATTCCATATTGAAAGCAAATTTCAACGCTTAATTGTAGCAATTCACATCTTATTATGCGTCGAGTACTCCAAATCATTTCTTCAAACTCTAAGATTATACGATCCATCTAAAAATAATAATAATGAGTAAATCATTAAAATATGCTTACGTACTTACGCTATAATTTTCGCTGCTATATGCACTTCCTATCACCATCATAAGTAATAAACAAATGTATGATCACTTGGGGATGCACCTAAGCTTCATTCTCATCCTTTAACTTAACTTATTATAAATAGGGTGGTGACAGTTTGAGAATTAGTTGAAATCAATCAAACGACATGGATGCTGATCAAGGTGAGTGCTTAACGGATACGATCAATAATGTATACCTGATATAGGAAATATATGCGATGTTGATGATGAATCTAATTATTCAAGGACTGATGTACCTAAAGTGTCTACAGGTAATTAGCATTGCGGTGTAGACATCTAATTAAAACCTTTGTTGTAAAATGTTTATTATTAAGGTGCGTGCTATTTCTACAATGCTTTAAGTAGGAAGAACATTAAACCTGTAGTACAATTATTTTGGACAACATTTAGAGAAATATAGTGTCTGCATTTTGATACAGAGCAATGGAGCAAAATCTTAAACATTACAAATGAACATCTAATACCTCAAACTATGACGGATATAAGAAAGCTATCTTTATAGGTTATGGTATAAAAATTGAATTGATGTTTATTACCGATGAAAAAGAGCGGAACAGAATAAACAGAGGAAACAGTTCAGTATTATTATCCGAACAGGCAATTCAACCAATTCCTTTCGGCTGTGTGTGTGATAAATCAGAATTATGTGAATGATTATCGTAATGATCGGTTTATGAAGATTTTACAAATGAAGCAGCAACTAATCTATATAATGAAAGTCTGAGTAACGAAGAAAGTTTATTATCTAGAGGAAAATTTTTCTGTAAAACTTTTATTACTTTCAGAATAAACAGACGATACTTGCAATGTAAAAGATTATTCATTTTTAACAGGAACTGTGTAATTTTTTTCCCACAAATTTGTAAAAGATGTAAAAAATAAAAAGAATATTATGTAAAACAGTATTAGGTTGGCCATGGTTCCACCTAGTGGTATATTTTTAAAAGTAAATTTAGGTTCCTCCAATTGTTATGGCGGGAAAACTTGAAATTTGAAATATGTTCTAATAAGGGGAGTCTCGCTGGCAGAAACTGATGTTTCCAGACGTGTAACTTCCGGTTCCAGACGCCAAACTTCTGGTTCCAGACGCGTAACAATCGCTTTTTTAGATCAAATACTGTTCAATATCGATATTGCATAAGTCTGGAGCAGGTAATGCAGGCGTTGTCTTGGTAGAGGTTGTAGTAATTCCAGCTAAAGTAGATACAGTAGCGGTAGTGGGGTATAATGATTGGATCCCCATAATGTGATCCAAAAATGTTATTCGTGATATTCATACATGCCGGAACTTCCGTCATGCGAATGTTGCGTGCTTAAAGCATGACCAATCTCATGTATTATAGCAAAGTAGCTAATTTGATCCTAAGGGGATCGTCCGAATCTAGGACGGTCCATCAAATGGATATTCGCATTGTTTACCTTCGATTAGTCCAGAATGATTACATCGTTGAAACGATATTAATAAACCAATTGTGGGTCGCGTAAAACTTAAAACGTCAAGCTTATCGTCGAACTGAAAATAGCTTGAAAATTTCAGAAAAGTACGAACGGTAACATTAAAACCAATGTCAAATTTGACATAAGCACTAAATTCAACTCCTACCGAAAAAATTAAAAAATATTATTCTGTTGACCGGTGTAACCAACAACATTGTTTAATAGGTTAATTTGGGAAACACAATTCAGTTTAACCAATTATGTTAGTATTCTAAATTTTTTAAACTACATCTCATAACATGCATAAATTAAAAGGAACTTGTTATAGTGCTTTTACTTGTGGTTTACTACAAACAATAGACCAACTTAAATCAGTTGAATTGTAATAATCCGTAGGGCGCAGAATAAAAAATCGAATTTGAAAAGAAGTAAACATTTTTAAAATAATTATATTTAAGAAAACTAGGAATCTAAAAAAGTTATAATCGAAATGTAATAAATCTACGAAAATTTGATGTTTCACTTTCCATTTATTTGTTATTGCGGAAGTATGCATTAAGTACCAAGTATGGCAAAATTTTTAAGTTTTCTTTAAACACTAACACGTTCATCCCTTTTTTAAAGTTCAAAATATAGGTATATATACCCGAACACATTTTGTTCTATGTATATGTGTTATATGATTTTGTTTGCACTCTTATAAAATCCCGGACGCTCATTAAGATTCAAATCAACCTATTTGAAGTGTTTCACTCATTCAATTTCTACCATATAAATAAGTACCCCCCACCTTACTTTTTTAAGTTACGATCATATCCATTGCACGTTGTTCGAGACCAATGTCACCATAATGAGATACCTACACCCTTGTGTAAACGGACAGGTACATCTGTACCTTTTGCAATTGAAACTACGTGTTTTAGGATTTTTTGTTAGTTTGATTGACTGAGCTCTCATGAAACCTTAGATTAAGTAAAAATGAATCTTTCAACTGCGTTTTCTCACGAATAGGTACGGGTGTATCATGTCACTTTATATACATTCTGAGGAATTGATTCGCGAAAAGGTGTAAGTTTTACTAGTAAACAAAATAAAATTTAAGAAAATGTAGCGTTTTGTTGAAACAAAGAATTTACAATTCGCAGGTATAACATTTAGTACTAGTTTCTGTATGTTAGTCGAGAATCGGACGATTACAAACTCGGCAAGATTTTCTTATTTTGATTTATATTTATTTATATGTAGCAGGCAACTACCAATTGTTTAGGTGCATTTGTACCTTGGCGACCAGTACCCGATGCTCAAGATATATTTCTGATAATTGGGGACCAATCATTGTTTTTATGGTAATCTTTGTCGAGAATACCTTAACAACATGTGAATACTCTGTCATTGTTTTTATAGGAGGTACGTCCTATATCCTCATGAAACGTTCGGCGGCTGTTTTTAGGCAAAGAGTACTTTTTAGCTTAAATTAGGTAGATGGCCAGACATGCAATATCAATCATTTCATAAGATGGAGCAAGTGGCCATACACAGATTCTGCGTTTCGTAGAATGTGTTAGCATTTAGTACATATTATCTACACCACCTTTGGTACTATTGTAGTAATGAACGATATCAGGTCTTCTTTTGCTCCACTGACACTGTTATCGTTATGCATAGTGGAAAGCAAAATGGCAGGCTTGTATTTCTTAGGCACATATGAACATAGCGTTACTTCACCAATTTAGCCAAACCCAAAGATTGATGAAAGACATTCCCGCTCTCCATTCTCTATCATCTCAGAAGGTATACATGCCGACCACAGTCAGATTCCACGATAGTAAAAGCCGTGCAATTGGTAGGGTTTTAAAAAAGTTTCCCCTTGTGACATTTCGGCCGGAATTTTTGAAGTCAACGGCTATATCTTTTACGACTCGCTCGCCTTGGTTTGCTCCTCATCCGCGTATTTTGGTCGGCTTTTGGGCCATATATTGTGTGAATCTTGTCCTCTCTCGGTATGGAAAAGGATGTTGATTAATAACGAAAGAATCAGATAGAACGTAATGCGATCGCAGTCTGTCATTCAACATAAGCCATATGTCAGATATCGCCGCTGCTTTACCAGTCAACAGCCGCTGTGTTGTTGTTTCACTACCATCGAATCGAATAAAACGGGTTATTGTGCAAATCTAGTGTTTTAGCATTGTTGTCCGATAAAGTGGGTGCACATCACATGCCTATAGCTCCTTTGCAGGTTCCTAACTAGATTGGCGCACGTCAGCAGTTATTGGGGTACCCAAGTATCCATAGAATTCTGTTTCAGTAAGAATGCGCCACTTTCTCGTTGGTTTGTCGAGATGATCACCACACCATTTTTCATACACACTTGTAGCTTTTCTATTCGTGCCTCGTATTATAATGGCACACATTGCATCAGAAAATATGCACATCCCGTGAAGAAAGTTTCTGCGTGGATCGTACTGGCCCAGGTCTCTTGCGACCGATGTCTTTCCGTTGAGTTTGAGTGCGAGGTAGTGTGTCACGCTTAGGTACAGTACCGTCTTTTCCACGTAGGTTGGGGCATCTGCAGTAATGTTATCATTTGCATCAAGGACATCAGAATTATGAATTTCGTCTACATCATCTGAGTAGAGCTCAATTCTTATATCGGGGTCGGCCAAACATCAGATGCTTCCTCATCTACCTATATATTTTAATATTTGAGTTGAGACTAATTCCTTACATGTACAGACTAGACCCGATGTTCTGCACCATCTGAGATGTAAACCTTGAAAGGCAAGAGCGCAGGATTAAGTAACGTCTAATTCAGTTTATTTTTTATATATGGTATAAAATAAATTACCTAAGCACATTAAGGGATTCGCTTGGCCTGTGGAATCCATTCTTCGTCAGAATGATTATCACCATACATGTCATGAGCCACGTCATGGTCAGATTCAGAATTGCTTTCATCCAAAAGCGATTGCAAATGAGCTTGTTGCTCCCCATAGCTCATACTAACAGTAGATGTAAAAATATCCAAAAAGAAGATTTTTACCAAAAGAAAATAATTACTGCTTGAATTCGGCACTTCACACTTCTCTGTTACCGGCCAATTTCAACAATAACATTAATTAGGTACACAGTAACAACACACCTAAGCGACAATGCATTTACAACCGAATAACTAAACCATTAACGCGAACAGGTGTACTCCAGTTTCTGCTTGATCGCGCATGCGCAATTCGAATTAACCTCCACTAGTTGCAGTTTAATAGTAAGTAGCTACATGTATCAACAATTGACACTATCTTAATCTAAGTGCAAAAGAACACACAAGTTTAAGGACCTAGTAGCCGCATTTGACAGGGTGAACAGGCAAAAGCTGTGGGAATACTTGAGGAAAAGAAGATGAGCGAAAGACTAATAGACAGGATGGAAGAAATGTATTAAGAAACAAGGAATATGGTGAGGGTGCATGGGGAATTAAATGAAGGATTTATGACAAAAAAGGGACTGAGGCAAGGACGTCCACTGAGCCCAAGTCTGTTCGCGATATGCACAGGAGATCTAGAGGAGACATTAAAGGGGCAACAAGAAGGAGGAGTAGTGGTGGGGAACTGGAAAGTGTGGTCGCTGGAATTCGCAGATGAAATGGTGTTAATAGCGAGGGAAGAAAAATAAATGAAGGAGATATTAGAAAC
This sequence comes from Vesta saturnalis, assembly GCA_036346205.1. NCBI lineage: Eukaryota > Metazoa > Arthropoda > Insecta > Coleoptera > Lampyridae > Vesta > Vesta saturnalis. The sequence goes on along the minus strand of JARFJB010001084.1, from coordinate 3,448,868 downwards.
TATGGACAGATGTTTAAAAAGAAAAGATTTGGAAGTGAATGGGAACAAAAACAAAGGTAATGGTATTGAGAAAAGGTGGGAAACAGGAAAAAGGAGGAGTGGAAATGGAGGGAAGACGAAATACAGCAGGTAAGGGGATTCACCTACTTGGGATACATGATGAGACAAGAAAATAAAGATGGACAGCATATAAAAGAACGAGTGAGAAAAGGGAATAAATTAATAGAGCAAGTGTGGAGTGTAGTAGAAGGACTGTTCCGAATGGACTTAATGAAAAGTAGACTATTATTTGAAAAACTAATGAAAAGTGTGGTGTTGTACGGGGCGAAAGTGTGGGGGTGGAAGGAGTATAAAGAGATAGGGGGATTGCAAGAACAATACTGGAAATGGGTACTGGAAGTGGAAAGAGAAACACCGGGAAACATCATCAAAGAGGAAATGCAAGCAGAAGAAATAATTGTGAAGGCGGGGATGAGAGCAATAAAGTACAAGGAGGGAATAAGTAGATCAGGGTGTAAGATATTACAAGAATGCAGGAAGGAAATAAAAGAAGGAAGAATAAAGTATGGACAAGAAACCAGGCAAGAATATTATGAAAGAAATGGGTATGCGAAAGAAAAAGTGGAGAGATTAAGAAAGGAAGGTGTGAGCGTGAGAGAGGACATAATTAGAAGGGACAAGGACGTTGAAAGGCAGAAAAGATGGATGAAGGTGAAGGAAGGTAAATATAATATAAACTACAAGAAGTCAAGGGAGAAGGGATACCGGGATACTTGAAAGGAGAAGGGAGGAAGGAAAGAAAGAAAACAATAGTTAGATTTAGGTGTGGAAATGAAGAAAGGTAGAACAAATATTGGAGAAGAGACGAAGACAAAGTATGTAGGCTATGCGGGGAGGAGATGGAAACGATCAACCGTATGATGAAAGAATGCAGGGAGGTAAAGGAAGAGTACAGGATATAGTGGAAAAGAAGAAGGTAGTTAAGGGCGAGGAACACAGTATAGGTGGAGTGAGGAAAAGAGAGACATTAGAAAGTCAGTTGTAAATAGTAAATAGAATTGTAGTAAATGTAAACAGTGTACACAGCCCTTTGCAATATTGTTAAGTAAGCAAATAAAGATATTGAGTAAGTAGCTGCATTTTAATAATAAATAGCTACAGGCATCAACAATTCACACTATCTTAATCTAAGTGCGAACTAATACATAAGGATTATATAGGGGTACGCCTATGTCTATCCCTGTAGTAGTAGGTACCTACATTTTTCCCTGCACACAAGGATTAAAATAAAATTTTCCGGGTATATCCTCTATTTATTTTTTTCCTCTTATACGAGTAAAAATGTACCAGTTTCAGTTGTACAATCAAAACGATATCAATGGGGCACGTGATTAAATTTAAATATTATCACTTCACAAAGCCCTTTTGTAAATACTCATCTTCGACAAATTAACTTCAATATAAAATGTACCATTTAGTGATGACGTTTTTGTCAGTTTGACAGCTATAAAATAGGTGCATCCCTTTTATCACCAATATCACTCATGATCAGTCTACATCTACTTCCGTCGGTACGTCACTTTAATGTTTGTTTTGTGAGTTATAATTATCATTTCAATAATTTAATTTTATCAATAAAGATAATTATTGTTGTTGTTCATTCATATAGTCTGTCGTTAATTTATCTTGCCAAAAGACACGCGAGCTTTCCTTTTATGGATAAATTTCTTTTAAACTTAAAATCTCTACATCACTATTTTTGCTCGAAAAACTGACATTTGGCAAAAATCGTCCGACCTTCGGTCTCACGATTTTGGCATATCATTTTTTCTCCTAAAATTACTGGTTGGCGATATTATTTCATTAAAACGAGAAATTTATCCGATAAAATAAAAGCTCTTGCGTATTGACTGTTGATAAAAAATGTTAATTCATTAATAATTAATAATTAAGAAACATGTAGCTTTGCATTAAATAACCTTTCAAAACGTATTACTTTCATTAGCCCAACTTTGTGTGAATAGCTCCACATTAATGTTACATTATTTAAGCAGATAGCATTACAATTGGGTTTCTACTATTTTCTCATTTAATGTTGTCTTAACATGTTATTTTCTTAAATTAAATAAACCATTTAATATTTAAAACGGTTGATGGTGCTCATACTTTCCACGATTGAGAACCACTGGATTACGGTTGGTAACAATTACAAGTTTCTAGTAATTAAATTCATAAAAAGAACGTTTTTCTTTTCCTTTTCTTCAACAAGTTGGTGCAGGCCACGTTTTAATTTCTAGAGGAATCGAATAATTTTCTGGATGTGATTAATCCATCGACTTGGGTCGGATTTATATTTATTCCTCATTATGCGAAATGATTAATTAGTATTACTTATTTGCTACGTATCGTGCGGATTTGAAGGTTAAAATGTCAGGTTCTTTTTCTATTATAAAACTTTGTTTACTTTTAGCCATCAACAACACAGTTCTCTCATAATTACTAACTTTAAGGAAAATACATATTCCGATATCTATAGTCATAAATTGGGTTTACGAACATAACCGTTTCTCTCGAAATTATATGGCGTGAACTGGTCTTATTGTACACCTCGTTAAGGTAAAAGTTTATTCAAATGCCTACTCGTACCTTATGTAAAAAATTACAGAGGTTCCTACTCTACGCTGGGAATAACTCCGACAACCGATAACTATACACACAATTTGTTAATGTAACTCCCAAAGAAAACTAATATTTGTTGAAATTAAAACGTAATACAAAGAAAATTAATGTAGCAAATTGTGTGTATTGTTATCGCTTATAGTAACTAGGTGTAAATTAAGACCAGTTCACACAATAGAATTTCGAGATAAACGATTATATTCGTAACCCAAATTTATAATTGTAGATATCGGAATATGTAATTTCCTTAAAGTTCGTAATTATGAGAAAACTGTGGTATTGATAACCAAAAGTAAAGAAAGTTTTATAACAGAAGAAAAAGGAAGCGAGGCAAACCTGTCATTTCAACCTTAAATTCCGCACAATGCGTAGCAAATAAGTAATACTAATTAATCATTTCACATAATGAGGAATGAATATAAATCCGGCCTTAGTCGATGGATTAATTACATCCAGAAAATTATTAGATTCCTCTAGGAATTAAAATGTGACCTTCACCCACTTATTGAAGAAAAGGAAAAGTAAAACGCTATTCTTATGAACTTCATAACTAGAAACTATTTAATTTAAGAAAATAGCATATTTAGACAACGTTAAATGAGAAAATAATAGAAACAGTATTAACCAAATGATTATAATAGCTATCTGCTGAAATAATGTAACATCCGAAATAACGGATGTTACACATTCTAAAGCGTTCTTTAATATCGTTTCAAATAACTTACAATGCAATTATTTAATCAGAAAAACCTAATTTACCTCTTGCATGATTGCAACTTATTTTATGACCATCGTTTTTTGAACAATTTATGTAATTTGTGTACCATTGTAGGACTTCAGGATTCGAGAGAAAAAAATAGCTTTCGTAATGTAGTCGTTGCATGTGTAACTAATGACACTATTCTATCATTCCTAACATAAAATGTCTAGTTTTTTCTTTTGTTACTTGCTTTTTCCGTTCAATTAACAAGAGAAAATGAGAGCATAAAATATAACACTTTGGTTGGAGTGGCTAATTTAACTTTAGTAATTTCTTGTATAACTAGGCAAATTAAATCGTGGATGGATCAGAAACTTGACTACAGAATGACATACAAAACAGAAAAAAACTGAAATTACAATTTTAAACCAGTTCTTGTTAATATTCTAAGTGGAACATTCAACAAACTAAAAGCTCAGATGTATTTACAACTTTGTCTATTAACTTGGTTTTACTCATTATAAACTAGACAATGCAAAATAGTTATTAAAAAAGTAATTATTGACAGCCCGTTTAAGCACAATTTACTTGAAAAGTTTAACTGTCAACTTCCAACCATTCGGTTAGACTGGTAGAAAAGTTGTATTGTACTGACTAGGACAATAATCTCTTCTAGAGATTGTAACTTTTAATCCGCAAACTTTCTCTTAAGCTCAAAATAAACATAAGTTACGTGATATTACTAAATTGAGTTAGTACAATAAGTGGTCTATTAGATTATTCATTTTTGAATAAAGTTTGTGTATAAACTAACTCATTAACAAGATAAAACATTAAATTTTATTATTTGAGGGATTATTATCAAACTTTTTATATTTCATACTTTGTTACCGTTAATCAGTTATGTTAAATCTTGTGTAAATTTATTATTTATCCTAATTGTCATAAAATATGCAAGTGGAAAAATCTGGAACACTGGAACTATGACAGGATCTGTAACAAACAAAATACACCCACGTACCACAAAGAATTGAAAAATACCGAACGTGTTTCAATAGCTACGGCATCATCATCAGCGGTCAACCGCTGATGATCATAGCGTAACTATTGAAGCACGTTTGGTGTTTTTTTAATTTTGTATGATACGTTGGTGTGTTTTGTTTGTTTGTTATGCAAGTGGAAATGCATTACATTTCCCTTTTCATTTTGTTGTGTACGTCCTTTTTAATTCGCTAAAGACAAAATATGTCTATATCATATTAAAAATAATACTAATACTAGTAACGGTTTATTAACGGGTAAATCTTATTGGAAGTTACAGAATATCTGTAAATTGAAATAACATTAAATAATAAAGAAATAACTATTAAATGAATAAAAACTAGAAATAGGCCAGAAGAGGAAACACTTTTACTTAATACGGGTCTACTTTATTTTTGTTTTAATAATTGTGGTCGTAAACAGGCTGAAGCTTAGTATAACTTGCTAAGCACTCAAGAACACTTAGGAGGATAGACATGAGGATTTTTTTACATATCTAAGCAATATTTTACTTCCCGATAACTGTTTCTGTTGTACAAGACCCAGATTCGGCTTCATCTAGAATATAATTCTCATCTCTAAATGTTGTTGATCATACTATCTCGGGTTACCTTTGCTAGGAATGGTCGGTTGGCTATTTACATCAACAATATGCAGCACAAACCTCAACTTGTACCAAACGGGCGCAATTCACATTCTTCTACAAGGCTTCTAAACCCTGTTTTCTGTTTTTCCCTCTTATGAAATGAAAAAAATTAAGGTAACCGTTCATAGGCATCTCTTGGTAACTCACTATCCCCCTATCCGTACTCCTAAGTATACCTGAGTGTGTTAGCACCGTATCCCAATCTTAACCTGTTCAGGACCACAATTGTTAAAAGAAAACGATTCTTGTATGCTTAAGGGACTGTATGTGAGAAGTAAAGGACGAGTATTGCCTTTACCGCTATGAAACGGAAAGAGAGAATTTATATTTATCCTTTTCTGTGAACTAAGGTAATTACTTTCCTACGTTTATTTTTTTTGTGATTTAATAAAGTTGTTTTATTTGTATTTATTTAGGCGGTTGAATACGCCTTCTTTTGTATATAGTTTTGTATAAAAGCCCTTCAGAAGGTTAAGACGATTTGTAGCGTGTTAAATCGAGTAATTGCTTACTTTCTAACCTTCTTTTCTACTTCGTGTACATCGTTGTAAGTTTACCTTACATACTTAAATATACTTCGCCATCCACTCACTTATTCTAATTGTAGCTTCATTCGACCTAAGCTTCAACAACTGTTACATTACAAGTAATTCTTTGAACAATAGCAGAAAGGGTGTTCTAGTAAGGAGCCCTCATTTTCTTTTTGATTATGAATCATATCGGCAGTTTTTGTTTTGGCTGGTAATTTGGAACAGTATTCTAATAAGACTGTTTTATTTTTGTAATTGGCCAATCAAATCAGCCGAATCATATCAAACCAAATCAATCAATCTCGACCAACTCAAACAAATCAATTAATCAAATCAAGTCAATTAAAAAATCATTCTCGATAACATCAAACAATGAGATCAATCTCAATCAAATCAATTAACCAAATCAGTCAAATCAAACCAAACAAGAAACTGAGCTTACAATTCTTCATAACCTTCAGGTAACGATTCTCCTACTATGTATACCTAGCTCTTATGAGTGACCTTGTAGGTATGGGTAACCGACACTCAGAGCTGGTACTTGCCCTAAACGTGAGGACACCGGCGTGGGAAAACAGTCTATCACCCGCAAATCAATCTCAGTCAAATCCATCTCAATCAAATTATAATTTAGGGCTTGCGAAAACCAGTTTACAATTCAAAAATACTGGTTTGGTTTAACTTACAGCTTGCTCAAATCCATCACAATTCAAAAATACCAAATTTATTTAACTTACAGCTTGCAATTCAAAAATACCGGCTTGATTTAGCGTACAGAGTGAAAAAAGCAACCTTCAAGGAAACATAAGCTCGTATACCTGTCTTATGAGATAGCCTTCGACATTTCTGTCAATGTATGAACATCAAACTAGTGTGTAACACTACAGCCGCGTTTTGCATACAGCGATAGAAATACGTTTTTTCAGTTAAATTAGTAGAAATGCCTATACAATAACAAACTCGAAATCAAGCCACCACATTATTTTACATAAAGGACTGTCTTATGGGAAATACCTCTGGCTCTAGATTTATAAACAAGTCGATCATCCTCAAATCAATTTCAATCAAATGCAATCCACCAAATCGATCCCAATCAAATCTCTTTACAGCTTGCGAAAACCAGCTTACAATTCAAAAATGCTAGTTTGGTTTAACATACAGCTTAATAAAACCAACCACAATTCAAAAATACCAAACTGATTTAACTTAAAGCCTGCTGTAGCCTTAAAAAAGCAACACAATCACAAACACAAACACACACACACACACACACACGCACACTATACACACACTTGCACGCCGCGCGCACATCCACGCCAGCATTTATGCACACACATGTACACACGCACGCATGCACACGCTTTTACAGTTAAATTAGTAAAAATGCCTGTACAATAACAAATATAACCAAACTCGAAATTAGGTCACTATATTATTTTACATACAAAGACTTTCTTACCGCAAGTACCTCCGGTAAAAGGGGCCCTAGATTTATAAACAAGCTTGAACGCAACATTTCGTTTTTTTTAATCGATAAATGCCTGCGGACAAATGACTAAGCTGAATTTTATTTACAATTTTGATAATACAATTGTGGCTTGAAACTAACACCGATGTCATCTCGTAAGGCCACTATCGGACTCTGTATTTGCTTTACCCAACACACATCATTATCATTACACAATCATAACAATAATAATTACATAACATTGTAGATGCACGGATTAACCTACAGCAAGGGGGTATTGATCCTGTGAAGGTTTACAACAGGTTTAGACCAAGATGTGTTGGCTATGGTGATGAATCACAACATTAAAAATTGGCACAAGAAATTAAGTATAGTAAATACAATAAGGAGTAAGGGTTAAATTAAAAACGATCACTTACCAGGGTTGTTGTTGATAGTCGTATTCAAAGAACGTCTTGACAGGGTAAACAGATGGTTTTTGCTGCTCACAGTCACGGAACATTCACTTTCTGCGCTTTGTTTATAAATGAACAATATAAAGTACTTAACGGTTTTAAGCAATCATTAATACAAAGTAATTATTTTCTGAATTTCCCAGTTATGTAACCACAATAACATTTCACTATTCAAATACCTCTAGAGAATTTTCGGAAAAACAAAGTAATTACCTAATTACGTGAAAGGTAAGCAGACATTGAAACTACACAAAAGACATTACATAAAACTTGCAACACCTAGAATTTGTTGAACGATGTCTCTCATTAGAACAAACAAACGACTAAAATTTGAATAAAATCTAGCTAGTGTTTTTTTTTTCCTTTGAATTTAGTAACAATAAATTTGAAGAAATAAATCAGTGTGTAGTTAACTGTCAGTTTTGCAAATTGTATGTTCACAATTTCGTCCTGAACTTGGTAACAATGCCAAGAGTACGTTAACATCAACATTTTTCCCAAATGAGTGATTTTGAACGTGGCCGTATTATTGGCATGAGATCGGCCGGACTTTCACTAAGAGAAATTTCTTGTCGTATAAACCGAAATGTTACAACGGTATTGAAATGTTGGTCCAAATGGTCCTAGGAAGGGGTGCAACAACGTCGCCCTAGATCTGGACGTCCCCGCAGGACTACAGATCGCGAAGAACGTCGCTTAAGACTTTTGGCCACAAAACATTTTGAAAAAGTATTTTCAGGCTGAAATCATAAAGACCAGTTTGAAAATATTATGTAATGACGAAAATACAATATTTGATATAGAGAGAGGTAGAACACGAGGGAACACCTACTCGGTGAGTAGCACTCACCTGGCTCATGCTGCTATATACGTTTTAATTAGAGAAGGGAGAATTTATAAAATAGTCGTTCACTTTCAGTGTTGTGAAGCCAAGAACATAAAACACGTTTGTTTGTTTCTTGTTTTATTTTTTATTTAAAAATAATTCTTTCTTAAAAATTGCAGCAATAATAATAATACATTTTAATACATGTTATTTCAATTTTTACAGATTGCCGTAGAGACATACTTTTGTGCCAGAGAGTTAACTGTGATCTTATTTTCAAATACTCTTTAAGGTACCGTTTCTTTTAATGAATAAAATTTAAATAATAAGGTGTATTAATTATTTTAGTGTAAAAAATGAACTCAAAGAAATATTGTACTAGCCATTTTCAGTTTTTATTTTTTAACATCATATTCTTGTTCAGCGACCTAAAAATAAACCCTACGTTATTAACTTGGGCAAAATTACTTTAAAACTCGTTGACAATTCAAATTTACTTTCAAAAAACGATTTTTATTGTTTAAACAATTAAAAAAACAATTGACGTACAAATTTGAGTTTATAATTTTTTTGTGAGGTATTTCGATGTAATTTCAAAAGGTTCAAAAATGTAAAATATAATTCAAGAATCTTGACTAATTAATATAAATTTAAATTTAAAACGTTTTACGTTTTGGTATATAAATGCAGGCGTGGTACGCACCGAAATCAATTACGGTCTGTTCTATTAAAGCTAGATGTTCACTGGAGACACCGCTCAGTGCCCCAAATCTCCCGTATAAGCGCGTATAGCGAAGATAACCGTAGTCATCCGAATTGTACTCGAAATAGGTACAGATCAGATCGTTCCTCGGAACATAGTTTTGAGCGTTGAGCATTGCATGCGCGCTTGATGTGCGAAGGAATCATTGATACCATCGTTATAAAAAAAAACATAAAAACCGCTGCAAATTGTATCAATACTTCGACATCAAAAAATCAGTTTTTTTTTGTTATAAATAACTCGAAAACGATTAACTGCACAAAAATTACAAGAATGCTTTTCGATCAGAAATTTGATTTTCTATCTAACACCAACAAAATCGTGTGGACGGGTTCCAAAATCGAGTTTTTTGGAAATATTTCGAAAATGACAAAATTTTCGAAAAAAAAATGCAAAAACACCTTTTGTGAGAAATTTTATTTCCTATCTAATGTTATTTTCACTTTTTGAGTATGTTAAGTTATTCCAAAGATATTTTTAAAGTGACGCTTTTTTTGCTAATATCTTGTAAACCATTTGTTGTACAGAAAAATTATAACAACGAAAAATACTCAAAATTATATTACTAATCACATATTAAAAATTAAAAAAATGTAAAAAAATAAAAATTTGCAAAAGGACTACTTAACCCCCAATTTTACCCCTTTCCCCATAACCCACTGACCCCAAAAACAATCAGTCGCTTTGGATAGTCGACGTCTATAGGTGTGCAAAATTTAAAGTTGATACGTTAAGTCCTTCGAAAGTTATGGAGTACACACATACACAGACACAAGATTTTTTTGACGTCTTCGAACATTTTAAAACGATTGAGCAGATAAAAATTTTTGAAATTTTTTTAGCGATACAATACTTCACATCCGTTGGATGTGGAAGTATAATAAAATGATGCACTGAATTATACGTGAATTTATTTCTGTGTTTATCTTAGTGGTTTGGTTGGGCACGTGCCCTTGTACCCTTTAGTACCAGCCGACAATGGCTTGTAGTAATTGTTTTATTTACTTTTTACTTCATAATTTCACAGCAAATGATTTACCTATAACACGGTTTAAAACTTGCTATAGGCAATTGAGGTTGTTACGACCATACTGCCTGTTAATTATGGAGACATTTTATTAAACTTTTTTTTTATTTGAAGTTGATATTTTTAAAACTGTAGCGTCGCCCAGGTACCCTATCTTGAAAAGCGCAATTTGAACTTATTTGCAATAATGCAAATTCAAGAACAAAACAATTGCTAAGTGATTTAACTTGACTTGACTGACAGTAATGTTACTATTACTCAACTTTCCTGGCAATAATTAAAACAGAATTTATTTACAAGTCTGATATTTAATTACTCGTAAAACTCAAATCTGATCAAACGAAGTGGTTGTCTAGTGGCAGAGCTGGGCAGTATTTGAATTTTTAAATACTTTTTTGTAAATACTTTTAAGTATTTAAATACTTTTTTGAAACTGATATTTGTGTTTATGACTCAAATACTTTCAGAAGTATTTGGTATTTAACTACTCTTCAAAAGTATTTCACTACTTTTCAGAGTATTTAAATGCTTCCAGAGTATTTAAATACTTTCAAAGTATTTAAATACTTTTGGAGTATTTGAATACTTTGAAAGTATTTAAATACTTTCAAAGTATTTAAATAGTTTCAAAGTATTTAAATACTTTTGGAGTATTGAAATATTTTTGGCGTATTTGAATACTTTTGGAGTGTTTAACAACAACGATAAGTATTCAAATACTTTTTGTCTTACAAATATCTTTATTAAGATTCAGTTCATTCTTGGTTTTGCAGCCGCCCCCGAATCCGACTCGGACTCGCTGGCACTGCTCGTGTTCGTTCGGATCGCTCGCCGCAGGCCGTTACGTTTTATTACGTTGTCACATCGCATTTAGATACTTGCTTCAGCACGTGGCGCGTGCGTGTGCATCGTATTCTGTCGATTTCCACGCATTTAAAATTAATCGGCCCATTTAGATTTTAGGTATCGAGTGGAAAGATAATACAGAAAGTGAACGATTAGTGTTTTTAAAAAAAGGTAAGTCACTTTATTACTTATTGTTAAAGATAAAATTGCTAAATTCGACATCGGCTTTGAGAAAAGGTAGAAATTTAATGAATTTGATATATATCTTAATTTACTGAATGAAACATATTAATATTTTGTATTTTAGTTTACCATGCAAGCATCTTCAAAAAAATACAATTTTGCCATAAAATGAATAGAGGAGGTAATATTAGGTGGTATTGAAATTTACATTGGATTTCCTATGTACAGTCTGTCGATGCAACACTCGGTATGTATCAGGAGTAAAAACACATTTTTAAACCGGTTGTTTGAAAGCATTTATTAAATAAGAACATTATAAATAAAAACCAAGGCAAATATACGGGGCATCCAAAATGGGTTTGAAAAACCATAAGGTATTCGAAAACAATTAAATTAAAAAAAATTGGGCAAATTAAAGACGATAATTATTTTGGTAACGAAAGTAAGAATACTCCAATCACTTTGGACGTTGCAAAATTGTTTTGATTTTTTCTGAAGTTATTTCAGGAGTTTTTTTTATATTTCATTTAGTGTTACTTTTTCCTCCAAAGGCATTAACAGCTTTTAATCAACGTTTCAAATTTCTTTATATTTTATATACAGTGTCCGCAATGTTTTTACTCAAAGATAAGGTTGCGTAATAATTTACTTTTATTAAAAATTGCTTCATTTTACATGTAATTTAATAAACTTTGTTTAAGAATTATGTAAAAGGGAAAAATAACCGTGAAATACGCAAGAAATATCAAGCTGCTATATTACCATACGTACTATTGGAAAGTAGGCCATGAAAATTTTATTCCAAAACAAAAAATAATAAAAATGTTTTGGTAAAGATTTTGGAAATAATTTACGCTAACAGTATGTAAAAAAGTGACTTAACAGTTTAACTGGCGAAAATTATCGAAACTTTGCATCAGAAATGCACACATTTAAACATGCAAAATTAATTTTTGTTGCAAAATTACTTGAAAAAAGTACTTTTACGTAAAAAGTTTGCACGACACAATGAAATACCATCAATTTATTCCGCTAACGTAGATTAAATAAAACTTTCGCCGATTATATAAACGCAAAATTGAAAAAAATGATAAAAATTCAACATTATAGTAGGCTGCTGAAAATTGGTGTGGTAATAAAAAATCAAATTTCGAAACAATTTTTTTCTGTAACATTTTCCGTAATTCAAAGAAATAAACCCGTTTTCGACATTTTTAGAAAAAAATGTCATTTTTGACAGCTAAGGAAAATCACGGATCAGCATAAACCAATTCCGGAAATATTTTTTCCCAAAAATTCCAAAAAAATTTTCCCGTTTGATACGGACTTTATTTCGGACACTGTATGCGAGATTTCAACCAAGTATAGCAATCTGACCCACCAGGTACTATATTCTTTTTGCTCGATCAGAAATTAAAAGTTCTAATATGTAGTTAAGTATTTTGTAAAAAGATTTGCTTTCAGATTTTAAGACGATATGGAGATTCCTGAAATTAATGCAAAAGATTTTGAAGATGATTTTAATAGCGACGATAGCGTAAGAGATCCTGACTATAAGAGAGAAAATATAAAGAGGAAAAAAATACCTGATTATTTTGCCCCACACCCAAGAACTAAGCCCAGTACCTCTCGGATTGGGAGCCCATCACCATTAAACTCTTCAGCGTCAACAGAACTCCAAAGCAGTTGTGAATCCAGCTTAGAAACAGAAATCTTTGAAAAATATTCTTCTTTATTTGATGGTACTTATTATAAAATAATAGAAAAAGGTCCTAACTTTGCTATAACCGTCCAATGTCAAACATGCTTCCCCAACATTAGGTACATTAAAGATAGATCTAATTCAACAACAAATTTCTTGAAACATATTAGAACCAAACATTCTCAGGAATATCACAAATATCTGGACTATAAAAAGACCATTTCTAAGCTTGCCCAAGCGAGACGAAAATAGATGGAGACATCGTCTCTGAACGAGTCGACTGTGTTTAATAAAAAGAAACAAATTGATCTTAAGTCTAGTTTTTTATGGATCGGTCAAAGAATATCTCAATCTGAATTTGTCAGGGTATTTTGAACACCCTGTATACGTAGTGGGTAATTTTGTTTATAGTCTTATGTAATTAGTTAGATTCCGTATATAAATTTTTTTTGTTGTCAAATTAAGTTTCATAGTAAATTTCGCTTTAATGTGTGTGGTGAGCTTTAGATTCTTTGTTTGTGAAATTATTATTCCGAAATTTAGATTGTTTTTCGTTATTATTTCTCGTTTATAGAAGTTTGGTTAACGTTTATTTGTAAATAGTTGTATATAAGTTTAATTAAGGTTTATTTCGTTTGATTTCCGAAAATATAATAGAAAATGAAGTAATTTAAATGAATAGTATAGGTTTATCTGTATGATGTCATGGTCGCGCCATACAGACGCTTACGTATAGTTGTCCAGTTTATTATTAGGTATTTTGGTTTTGATTTATAGAGATTGCATGTGGGCCTTATTGTTCGTACTTTAAGTAAACATATAGAGGCTGTATTCGTTGATCTTGCTGACGTGTTGTTTTTCAAAATTTACCGAGTCCTTACGGACGAAACGAATTTATAGTATTGGGGTACTTGGTTTCTCCTTCCGTTTTTTAATTGGGAATTAAATTAGATAAGATTTTTTTAAGTGGGATTAAAAATCCAAGATGGAATTTGTTAATAATTTTGGCAGTCTAAGACAGATCTCGTTTTCAGTAGTTACGTTGCCGCTTGTGTTACGCTTTAAGGGGGTGATTTAGAACGTTGATACTTTGGACCTTGTGGTGTTTAACGAACGTACTTTTTGTGTAATAAGGGTAGTTTAACTACTGAAGTAACCTGTGAAAGGGATTTATGAAAATTGTTCATTCACCAAAGGATTATACCTAGTGCCGATTTCGGTTTTACGTAAAATTACCTGGAGGACATCTTCGTGTTTTTTTAGGCGTCGATGGACTTTTGGTTTATATCCCTTTGCGGATTTTTAAAATCATCGTTCTTACAGTGCCACCTATTTATCGTACAAAGCGTGTGTAAAGATAAAGAAACTATCGCAATATATTAAAATATATTTAGTTATTTAAACAAATTATTAAGGATTTTAGTGGAAAATAAAATTATTTAAAAGAACATTAAAAGCTAAAAGTTATCAAACAATTTTGAACGCTCACATTATTATTGTACAATAAGTTTTGGTTAATGCAGTAACATTTTACGAGTTAATTAAGAATTGTTCGTGTATAAAAGAATATCAGTCAACATTTATCTTCATCTTTGCCGGACCTGGGAGTTTCCATTCCGTTATAGCTGTAGCCGATCACCTGGTTCGTACCATCCGTTGTAACACAGAGGAGGTGCTATCTAGACCTTTAAGGTATTATAACATTGTGTTTTTATTGAAAACTTTTAAGATTTTGTGTGTTTCGAATTATTTTATTTGTTGAAGGTTTGAAAGCGGAGTTTGTATCGTTTTTTTTTGTTAATTTAAACTGTGTTTTGAATTTAGTTATTGGAATTAATCGTAACTCTAACGCTCCGCCTTCACACTTTTTATTTTATTAGTAAAGGGCAATTGACCCTGTAGTTGTGTGGATATATAATCCACGGTTTATTTATATTTAGGTTAAACGATTTAGACTGGCTAAAGCAGAACTCTGATCAGACATCGCCTAATAAGCCTTTGTATTTTTTTTTTTTGTTTATACGCATTTTCGTATGTCTATATTTATACTGATTTTATTATTTTATTATAGCTTTGTTTTGTTTTATAAATGTGTTTTTTTCTGAAAACCCTTTGTGTTGCATACCAGTTTTTTGTTTTGCAAATTTACCGATAATTTAAGTTTTAACGTAACGAAGTTAGTTTTTTGATTTTATTGAGTAATAATAATTTTGTTTCTATTTTTTGGAATAGCGTTCTTAATATTTACTGTTTTATTTGAATTTTTTTTTTTTTTTTGATTATTATTAACGTCAAATTATTTACACGGAGGTGTATTAACGTAACGTTATTGAGTGTTGATCACGCTTTTATTTGACAAGCGTGTAGTGTTTTTTAAGCCCGATTTTAGGTGGTTTGCTGAATTGCTGTCCAGCACACCTGGAATTGATTACGAATAGGTAAGCGCATGTTTTTGGATGTTTAGACACGCTATGTACTCGTAATTTTGGCACGACAACCCTTATTTTTGTCTATCAAATATCCTGGCGCCCTTAACCGAAACGATTTTGACTTCATCCCTATTTTGACTGACGTACGATTTATTATTCTGGATGTGCAAAATTATTAACATCAATCCACGATCCGCACGCTGACTAGTCGAGGCAAAAGGCCAATTTATCTGTAATCCCGTTCTACCACCCGTTTATACCGTTACAGGTAAAGTTGGCGCTTCAACGTGGGACATTTTAGGGTGGTTTTTCTCGTAGATTTTTATTTTGGTGACATCTTAGGATAGTATTTCAGTATTTTCGCTTCAGGATTATTTTATTGTTGAATTAAGTTTTTATATACGTATCGAAAGATTAAATATGGGTTATAAAATTAATGTAGATAGGCTTACACCTAGTGAGGTAAGATATGAGATAGCGGTTAGAGGTGGTGATCTTTCGTTAGGTAACTGCGTTACGAGCTTTATTACGGAATATTTTAAGCGAGGAGAGTAGTGGTAAAATTGCATCACGTCCCGATTATCCTTTCGATTTTGAAACAGATAAGATTGCTATTGAGGAAACGAAATTGGAATTAGGAAAATTATTAGAGGAAGTCAAAATTAATCCGTCCACAAAAATTTTAACGACCATAGAAACCAAGCTCAAACATTTGTTAGGTAGAGTTAATAATTCAATTCCGAAAACCGATATCGATGTTAAGATTAAAGAAAGTTTGTTTGTTGAAATTGCGGTAGCTCAGTCTACGTACGAAATTTTGGATAAACGTGTAGTTTCAAAAAGTTCACCTTTGGAAGTAGTAAGCAGTGTTTCGAATAATGACGATCAAAATTCAAATACAGATATTTCAGTACCGATTAGTAATTTAAATTTAAGTACATCACCTGTTAGGAATGTAGTTGTAAAAAGTACACCGGTTTGCAAGTGGAATTTATCATTTTCGGAGATACTAAATCTTTATCGCTAAGTGCTTTTTTGGAACGGATTTCAGAATTACAGATTTCACGTAGAGTTGATGACGCACAATTATTTTCGGAATGTTTAGATTTATTTACGGGTAACGCTTTGATTTACGTTCGTTCCGTTAGAAGGGAAGTTAGGACTTGGGGTGAGTTGGTGGAATTGTTGAAAATTCAATTCCAGCCAATAGATTATGACGATAGATTATTAGATGAGATTAAGCGTCGTACTCAGGGTACGGACGAGACTATGGGAATTTATATCGCGGTTATGCGGACTTTATTTTCGCGTTTGAACGAAACTTTGTCGGAGGATAAGCAATTACGTATTTTGCGGAAAAATATCGCGCCTTCTTATCAGGCACAATTAGGTTTAACGGAGGTTAACTCGATTAACGAATTAATTAAGTATGGAAGACTTATCGAAGAAAGAGTTCAAGCAATGAATAGTTATGTACCGCCTAGTCGGAAACGCTCCGATCTAGAAGTAGATTTAGCGTACGTGGGAGAAACCCCACCGGTTGTCACGATCAAGAATAAGGAAGTACCGATCCAGGAAGGAAAGATAACGCCGAGTAGAGTTGAGGGAAGATCATGTTGGAATTGTCAGAAGACCGGACATCTAGCGTCAAGTTGTAAGGATACCATTAAGAATCGTTATTGTTATCGTTGTGGAAAGAAGGATTTTACGGTCAAGAATTGTCCTAAGTGTTCGAATTCGGGAAACGGATTACGGAGACAATAAAGAGCCGCGTATTGTCTTCTAGAATTTTTGTTAAGTCGGCAGTGTATTATAATTCATTAAGAGCTAGGGATGACGCGAAATTTTTAAAGACTAAAGTTGTTTTGGATTACGTTTTTGATTCTAAAGATTCAGATGAAAGACCATTTGTGAACGTTAAAATTTACGGACAAGAGTTATTAGGTTTGTTGGATAGTGGGTCAACGAAGACCATATTAGGAGAAAAGGTTGGAAAAATTAAGTCATTTAGGAGTTAAGTTAGATAAACGATTTACGTCAACGTGTGTTGTAGCAAACGGTCAGTCAGTTAGGAGTATAGGTACCGCGACTGTACCAATCGAAATTAAGGGAAAAGTTGTCATTTTAAATGTTCTTGTTGTACCGGATATACCGCATCATCTTATTTTGGGAGTAGACTTTTGGAAACAGACTAACATCATACCGGATTTACGTAAAGGCGAGTGGAGATTTGAAAATTTAGAAACAATTGAAGCTTTGGAGAATGGAGAGCCTGGAATACAGTCCCGATTAGATTTGAGTAGCGATCAATTGCAGAGATTAGACAAGTTAGTCACCGATTATTTCACGTCTATCGAAGGTAAAGAAATTGGATGTACTTCTTTAGTTCAACACCATATTAAGACCAATAGCGAACCAATTAAGCAACGATATTATCGTGTGTCACCGTTTATTCAGCAACAAATAGATCTCGAGTTGGAAAAAATGTTGAAGATGGATGTGATTGAGAAATCTAATAGCGCTTGGTCAAGTCCGATACTACTAGTAAAGAAGAAGGATGGGAGTTATAGGTTTTGCGTGGATTTTCGAAAAGTAAATAAAGTTACCGAGCGAGATGCATATCCGTTACCGTACGTTTCAGCAATTTTAGACCGTTTACGTGACGCAAAATACATATCGTCGTTGGACATTAAGTCAGCGTATTGGCAATACCAATGGCTGAAGACTCTAAGCAATATACCGCTTTTACTGTACCCAACAGGGATTATTTCAGTTTAAACGACTACCGTTCGGTTTGGCTAACGCACCAGCCAGTTGGCAACGATTTATTGACCGAGTTTTGGGACCAGAGTTAGAACCTTATGTTTTCGTTTATCTTGATGATACGATTATTTGTACACCTACATATGAGAAACACCTAGAAGTTCTACAAGAAGTTTTTCGTCGATTTACGGAGGCAGGAATAACGTTAGGCAGGGACAAGTGTACTTTTGTCAATCAGTTACGATATTTAGGTTACGTAATTAACGCGGATGGGTTATCGGTCGATCCGGACAAAGTTAACGCAATTTTAAAGATACCGACACCTAAGAGTGCTACGGAAGTAAAGAGAGTTATCGGAATAGCTAGTTGGTACCGTCGTTTTATTCAAAATTTTTCTACGATTATAGCGCCTTTAACGAAATTATTAAAGAAATTTGCAAAATTTGTTTGGGATGAAGATTGTGAGAAAGCTTTCGGAATTATTAAGGATTGTTTAGTTACCGCACCCATATTATCGTGTCCAGATTTTTCGCTACCGTTTACTGTGCAAACTGACGCTTCGGATTATGGCATTGGATCAGTACTAACGCAGACCATTGATGGTGAAGAAAGAGTCATTTGTTATAACAGCAGATCATTGACGAAAAATGAAAGAAAGTTTTCGACTACCGAAAAAGAGTGTTTAGCAGTACTTTGGTCAGTAGAGAAATTACGTCCATATTTGGAGGGAGCAGAATTTACGGTTATTACCGATCACGCATCGTTAGTTTGGTTACATAATTTAAAGGAACCTACCGGTCGATTAGCGCGTTGGGCTATACGCCTTCAGCAGTATAGTTTCGAGATCATTCATCGTAAAGGAAAGGATCATGTTGTACCGGATACATTATCGCGTTCCGTACCAGTTATTGACGCACTTGAAGTGACGAGTAAACCCGATGTTGACTTACCAGATGAGACTATAGTAGGAGACGAAGAAAGGAAGTAGAAGATGTAAAAGATGACGATAAGTGGTTGACACGGATGAAGAAGAATGTTAAGGCAAGACCTATCGCGTACCCGCAATGGCGGATAGAAAATGGAAAGTTATTGAAGCATGCTAAGTGTAGTTATCCGAAGTTGAGAAACGATGAGGAACAGTGGAGAGTTGTAGTGCCGAAGGGAGAACGTTCCCAGATATTATCGCGGTGTCATGATGACCCTAGAGCAGGACATGCAGGTATTTTTAAGACTTATGAAAGAATTTCACGACAGTATTATTGGCCAAAATTAAAGGCAGATGTAGTACGTTATGTTCGACATTGTGAGACTTGTATTAGACATAAACCGGAACAGAAGAAACCGGCCGGCCTCATGGCAAAACATCCCGTTATCGACAAGCCCTGGCAAATGATTGCCACGGATATTGTAGGACCGTTACCGAGATCATCTCGAGGTTATTCATATGTTTTAGTAGTTGCCGATTATTTTCGAAATTTGTACTTTTCTTTCCGTTACGTGCCGCTACCGCTGCAAGTGTAGTTAAGAATATCGAAGAGAATGTTTTTCTTATGTTTGGAGTACCGTTATACGTTTTGTGTGACAATGGATCACAATTTAGGAGTAAAGAATTTCAGAAAATGGTTACGTCCTATAACGCCAAAATTATATTTAACGCAAATTACCATCCTCAGGCGAATCCATCAGAACGTGTTAATAGAGTTATGAAGACGATGTTAGCGTCGTATATCGAAGATAGTCAACGTAATTGGGATAAGTATTTAGCGCAAGTTGCCTGTGCCATTCGCACAGCGACTCATGAAGTTACCGGCCTGACGCCTTATTTCGCGAACTTTGGGAGAGAAATGATCATAGACGGATCACAGCAGGGTATACCGACGAACAGTACCGATCTAGATAATGTAAATTTTGCCGACAGAACACCGTTGTTAGAAAGAAGTGAAATTTTTCGCGTTGTTTATAACGATATTAAGAAAAGACTTAATGCCGCGTATATTAAGAGTAAACAAAATTATGATTTACGTAGACGTTTAGCGAATTTTGAAGTAGGAGATACCGTATGGCGGAAAAATTATGTTTTATCGGACGCGTCTCGTTATTTTGCAGCCAAGTTAGCGCCAAAATTTATCGGTCCATTTTATATTAAGAGAAAGGTTTCGTATCAGACTTACGAACTGTCTGATGCTTCAGGAGTTTCGAAGGGAGTGTGGAATGCTAAAGATCTTAAGCCAAATCCTAATGTCGATTAAGTCCTCTTGGACGTTTTCTCTGTGTAGGGACGGAGTAAGAATTTTCCTACAGCAGATGCCACTGCTTGTCGTAAGAGGCGACTAATCAAGTAGGCGTAGCGAGTTTGGTTGGAGGTGTTGCGATTTTGGGTCTTGCGTATACGGTTGTGGAATAACGGAAAGCGGGGATCTCGTGAACCGTGGCCCGGCCTCTTCCGTATGCTCTTGACGCGGAGTTTCAGTGCACCAGCCAAACGCGTGTACCGTTGTTGCACCTTGTTGTGCTTTCTCGGATCCTTAGCGGATCATTTTTGGGTTTGTCGTTTATCGTGGATTTGATCCAATTTTTTGTCTTCTCGATTTTGACTTATATTACCGAACGTGACTGTGGAAGTTTTGTTTTGAAGTTTACTTAGTGTTAGTTTTGTTTTTGTTCCTGGCGTAGGTTGCCTGTAGGGTTAAGTTGTTTTTCGGATATATTTTCCGAAGGAAAATATTTTTGTAAGGGGAGTGTCAGGGTATTTTGAACACCCTGTATACGTAGTGGGTAATTTTGTTTATAGTCTTATGTAATTAGTTAGATTCCGTATATAAATTTTTTTTGTTGTCAAATTAAGTTTCATAGTAAATTTCGCTTTAATGTGTGTGGTGAGCTTTAGATTCTTTGTTTGTGAAATTATTATTCCGAAATTTAGATTGTTTTTCGTTATTATTTCTCGTTTATAGAAGTTTGGTTAACGTTTATTTGTAAATAGTTGTATATAAGTTTAATTAAGGTTTATTTCGTTTGATTTCCGAAAAATATAATAGAAAATGAAGTAATTTAAATGAATAGTATAGGTTTATCTGTATGATGTCATGGTCGCGCCATACAGACGCTTACGTATAGTTGTCCAGTTTAT
Organism: Vesta saturnalis; assembly: GCA_036346205.1. NCBI lineage: Eukaryota > Metazoa > Arthropoda > Insecta > Coleoptera > Lampyridae > Vesta > Vesta saturnalis. The sequence goes on along the minus strand of JARFJB010001084.1, from coordinate 3,427,680 downwards.
TATTAGGTATTTTGGTTTTGATTTATAGAGATTGCATGTGGGCCTTATTGTTCGTACTTTAAGATAAACATATAGAGGCTGTATTCGTTGATCTTGCTGACGTGTTGTTTTTCAAAATTTACCGAGTCCTTACGGACGGAAACGAATTTATAGTATTGGGGGTACTTTGGTTTCTCCTTCCGTTTTTTAATTGGGGGAATTAAAGTAGATAAGATTTTTTTTTAAGAGTGGGATTAAAAATCCAAGATGGAATTTTGTTAATAATTTTTGGCAGTCTAAGACAGATCTCGTTTTCGAGTAGTTGCACGTTGCCGCTTGTGTTACGCTTAGGGGGGTGATTTAGAACGTTGATACTTTGGACCTTGTGGTGTTTAACGAACGTACTTTTTGTGTAATAAGGGTAGTTTAACTACTGAAGTAACCTGTGAAAGGGATTTATGAAAATTGTTCATTCACCAAAGGATTATACCTAGTGCCGATTTCGGTTTTACGTAAAATTACCTGGAGGACATCTTCGTGTTTTTAGTGCGTCGATGGACTTTTGGTTTATATCGCCTTTGCGGATTTGCTTAAAATCATCGTTCTTACAGTGCCACCTATTTATCGTACAAAGCGTGTGTAAAGATAAAGAAACTATCGCAATATATTAAAATATATTTAGTTATTTAAACAAATTATTAAGGAGTTTTAGTGGAAAATAAAATTATTTAAAAGAACATTAAAAGCTAAAAGTTATCAAACAATTTTGAACGCTCACATTATTATTGTACAATAAGTTTTGGTTAATGCAGTAACATTTTGACGAGTTAACTTAAGAAGTTGTTCGTGTATAAAAGAATATCAGTCAACATTTATCTTCATCTTTTGCCGGACCTGGGAGTTTCCATTCCGTTATAGCTGTAGCCGATCACCTGGTTCGTACCATCCGTTGTAACACAGAGGAGGTGCTATCTAGACCTTGTAAGGTATTATAACATTGTGTTTTTATTGAAAACTTTTAAGATTGTTGTGTGTTTCGAATTATTTTATTTGTTGAAGGTTTGAAAGCGGAGTTGTGTCTCGTTTTTTTTGTTAATTTAAACTGTGTTTTGAATTTAGTTATTGGAATTAATCGTAACTCTAACGCTCCGCCTTCACACTTTTTATTTTATTAGTAAAGGGCAATTGACCCTGTAGTTGTGTGGATATATAATCCACGGTTTATTTATATCTAGGTTAAACGATTTAGACTGGCTAAAGCAGAACTCTGATCAGACGACCTGACGCCTAATAAGCCTTTGTATTATTTTTTTTGTTTTGTTTATACGCATTTTCGTATGTCTATATTTATACTGATTTTATTATTTTATTATAGCTTTGTTTTGTTTTATAAATGTGTTTGGTATTCTCTGAAAACCCTTCTGTGTTGCATACCAGTTTTTTTGTTTTTGCAAATTTACCGATAATTTAAGTTTTAACGTAACGAAGTTAGTTTTTTTGATTTTATTGAGTAATAACGTAACTTTTGTTTCTATTTTTTTTGAGTAATAGCGTTCTTAATATTTAGTGTTTTATTTGAATTTTTTTTGTGTTTTGTTTTGATTATTACTTAACGTCAAATTATTTACACGGAGGTGTATTAACGTAACGTTATTGAGTGTTGATCACGCTTTTATTTGACAAGCGTGTAGTGTTTTTAAGCCCGATTTTAGGTGGTTTGCTGAATTGCTGTCCAGCACACCTGGAATTGATTACGAATAGGTAAGCGCATGTTATTTGGATGTTTAGACACGCTATGTACTCGTAATTTTGGCACGACAACCCTTATTTTTTGTCTATCAAATATCCTGGCGCCCTTAACCGAAACGATTTTGACTTCATCCCCTATTTTGACTGACGTACGATTTATTATTCTGGATGTGCAAAATTATTAACATCAATCCACGATCCGCACGCTGACTAGTCGAGGCAAAAAGGGGCCAATTTATCTGTAATCCCGTTCTACCACCCGTTTATACCGTTACAAATTTAGTAAAAGGGTTGTAAAATTCATTACTAACACAATGTCTGCCTTATCAATAATTGAAAATGAGAGCTTTATTCAATTGTTCGATGGATTTGATATTAGGGTCATGTCTAGGAATACAGCGGTAAGACAAATATCTGAATTAAGCAAAACAACAATTGAAAATATTAAATTTACCTTGGAGTCTGTCCCATACCTATGTACCACAGCAGATGTTTGGTCCTGTAAAATAAGGACTTTTTTGGGCGTAACATGCCATTGGGTCGACCCCGTCACATTTGAAAGACAATCAGTTGCTTTATCATGTAGAAACTTTTTCGGAATTTACAGCTTCGACCGAATAGCAGAGCTCATTGGCGATATTCACACAACTTTTGGACTTAGAGCTGAAAAAATTACTGCAACAGTTACCGACAATGGATCCAATTTTATTAAAGTATTTAAGGAATATGGTATCAACATGCCCAATTCTGTTGTTTTGAATGCCCTCGTAACATGTGAAATAGACCCTGACGAGATGGATATCAACGTTAGTGAAGATATTCCTTTTGTACCGAACATTCATGACCACTGACGAAGTCGACGACAAAGACCTACCAAGCATACATACCGAAGCATCAACGTTGTATATCTCATACAATAAACTTAATTGCGACTACAGACTTTTCAAAATCCATAAACAAATCTCTCTCTATGCGAACCCGTCATACAAACATTCTTAACAAATGCTCCCAATTGTGGAATAAAGCTGGGCGTCCAAAGTCATCATCTCAGCTATCCAGGAATCACCCGTTGGAATTCACATTATGAAGCTATTAATCAAATTTTGGTGGAAAAAGGAAAATTGCTTACACTTTACGAGAAGCAATTAATATTTAACAGAATATGTCAAAATACTTAAACCGCTGGCTTTAGCACTGGATATCTTACAAGGAGATACAAGTATGTATCATGGATTTTTTATACCCACTATTGTCAGTATGAAAATAAAATTAGAAAAATTAAGAAAGGGAAATTTAAAATACCTTTCTTCAGCTGTGGAAGATATTTTATTAACAGTTTCCAAGAGGTTTGAGGAGTACTTAACATTCAAAAATGAAGATGCTATTCTGGCTGCAATCTCTCATCCAGCCTTTTAAATGAGATGGATAAGTTTATTTAAGGACGAAAAAAATTTTCAATTGTCAAAAATATCTGAAGATTTTAAATGACTATTTATTCGTGGTGTAAATGCATTTGAAGAAATGACTGTTTTCTCCGACCATTTAGAAGCTAGGATCTTTCTAAAGAAAAGCCATTCAATGATTTTTTTGAATTTGACTGTGATAATGAAAACATTCTTTCTTCATCATCTGCGATTTTTAATTCCGGTAAAGGAGAACTAGAGAGTTTGCAGTACTTGCAAGACACACAAACAGAGTTGACCATGCTTAGCAAATATCCTGTAATTCAAAAATTGTTTCTAAAAGACAAGACAACCCTTCCGTCATCCGCACTCGTAGAAAGAATGATTTCATATGCTACCTTTATTGACACCCCACCTCGTCACGCTTTGTCAGATCAAAATTTTGAAAATTTAGTACTTATGAAGGCTAATAATATTTATTTAAAAACTTAAATGTTTATTATTATTTATTAACAACTTTTTGTTCCTTTGTATGTAAAAGAAAACTGTTTGTGATATGAATATATACTATATAGTAATATAGTTTATAGTATATTGTTTCTTTATATTTGTATGTACTTGGTTGTATTTAGACAGATTAATAAACGAGTTAACATGAAAATCTTTTCACCAACTATTAGTACCTACTACATACTTCGTTAAGTAAGTTATTAGAAGTATTCAAATACTTTCTTAGATATTTAAATATTTTGGAAAGTATTTAAATAGTTTTTAAATATTTAAATACTTTTTAAGTATTTAAATACTTTTCACTAGTACTATATTTAAATAAAGTATTTAAACTAAAAAAGTATTTAAATACTTTTTGTATTTAATTTGCCAATTTTTAAGTAAAGAAGTATTTAGTATTTAAATGCTTTTCAAAAGTATCTTGCCCAGCTCTGTCTAGTGGTGGGTACGTTGTGCTATCTGAATTAGATAGGCTGGATGAAGTAAGTGTCACATCATGAGGGGCAGGTAAAAAAAAGTGAAACTACTCAAACTAAAATCAACGAGCTTTGCAAAATGGTGGTTCAACCCGTTAATGTACTGTTGTGGGAAAAAAACCACCAATGAAACCCACTTTATTCATAAATAGGTAATTGCACAGGTACATTAATAAACCAAACAACACAAAAAAAAACAATGAAAGGGTTAAATATATAACAAAACACCATTAAATCAGGTTAAAGTGCGTATAAAATTATAACATTAAGAGAAAATGAATAAAACGCAGTTTAGTTACACAGAAACACAATAATAAAAAAAAAGAAACCCTATGTAGTCACATCCACAACTGTGTCATAAATAATCAAAATAAAAATCGTGATACCAAACATGTGGCCCTTTTCTAACCAACCATGCCGGTATTTAAATAAATAAGCACGTAAAACGATATAGCAAATTACGGTGAATATAAAATAAATCAAATTGCACAGGTGATAATAAGGTAATAGCAAGGACAAAAGAAAGTAGACAAGGAATTTACACGTACACAATTGTTTAGTGACCACTAAAGCACAAAATACATAAGTCAAACTATAATAAATCACATACAAAGAGAAATTAGTTCGCAGGCAAATAATTCTACTTAACTGACTCAAAAAAACTCATTAAAGCGAAGCCTTACAAAGGTAAGTTGTAAATAGATCACAACATCGTGTGTCCGATATATAAATTTGATGGCGTTAGAAAAATACAGTACCCCTTTCTCAGGTTACACATTCATCTATACAACAGTAAAAACAGTAAAAATAAAATTCGAGGTGTTTAATGGCTATCTGGTTCCGGGAGTGTGTACCCACTTGGCAATTGCCTTTTACAATTAATAACTAGAGCGGTATTACATAGCCGTTCACCAGCCCACCTCTACACAAATATAAATACAAACAACAAACAACAATATTAGCAGATTTCAGCTTAATGAGCCCGCGTGCGAATGAGATACCTTTGCAAGGCAATGTTCCATATTTAGTAGGTTACATAGGCTTGTAGCATTATTTGCAGCCAGCCTTAATTTATATAAAAATACTTACTTACACTTGAGTATATATTTCCTTAATTGATCACAGGCACAAATCGTGAACATACGCGTTTTAACTTCAAGAAGGGTGACTGTTATTTATAGATTAATATTTGAAAAACACATTACAACTAACCCCGAAAGAAAAGACAAATTAGTGTTGGCTAATTCAAAAGAAAATGTACCGAACGAAATATTTTAAAGACAAACTGTTTACAATAAAGGTACTTAATTAACTCCAAATCGATCTGGCTCGATTGACATTCTAACTGTAACTGCCTTCCCCCCGATTTCACAACTAACTCCCGTAATCAACCTCCGTCTTTCAAAAGTAAGAAAAGGACAAAAACATTAATTTACGTTGGAACAGTTTCATATTAATTATTGCACGACATCTTAATTTTAAAAATATGCATTCGTCCGTAACAAACCCTACATTTAGGTCTCGAATTTCCAAGTAACAAACAAAGATATCTTTTGATCGCGGTCTGTACTGACACAATTACTTACTAAACTAGTGATATTTTTACATTAAGAATCGGCCCATAAGAATTTCCAATGATTTGTTACGCCTCTTCAGTAAAGTAGTTTTTAAGCGTACACCTGCTACTGAAACCCCAACATATGTTTTTCAACCCTAGCCAAGTATCAGTTACATACATTCTCACATTTCTTACATAAAAATATTTAAATAAAATATTTTGAAAACATTTGTAAATTTCGACGTATTATCAAGATACTAAAAATCCACTAATTATCTTTTCTATCGCGGTGACAGTGGCGATTTGACAAACGTTTATTACAATAGTAAAATTTTCGGGGTCCGTTACCTACAAAGCTTAATCTTAATACGAGTGAAAATGCATGTTCGTATTGCTTATGAATATGTAAACATCTTAGTGTATATTTATAAACATTTTATAGATGCATGTAACCTTTATGCTCACTATGCTTATTGATATTCCTTTTAAGTATATTCTTCCAGTACTTTATTAAACTTCGTGCTATCTGATATCTCTTAGTTTGTGGCATAAACGTGAGTAAAAATATATTTAATATACGTATTTAATACTGGAATATTTAAATTTAGTATAAAGTACTGTAACATTTACAATTATTTTTAAATACAACATTAAAACCGTTTTTGCTTTAATACTTTAGCAATATTAATTAAATTGAAGTAGCAATTTTATAACAATTCAGATTCAGTTGAGTATTGCGTTTAATTATCAAGATCAAACGCTCTCATTTTGTATTTCGGGTCGTTAAATAACGCATAAATTGATTCTAATTTGTGAAATCTTTCTTTGTTATTTCCACTTTCAGATTTCTGCCAAAATTGTGCTATTTAAATTAAACAAACATACTAACTAAATCTTAAATTTTCTTTTACATATTTTATACTTCTAATTGATTCCCTAGAAGAGTTAAAAAAGAAATTGATTTAACACGAGATGTTGTTAATGTGTAAGTATGTTTTATCAATTATTGATGTATTTGGTTTATCAATATCGTCTGTTAATATAAAGGGAGACATAATATCGTTCTTTTTTGAAAGGTACCTGTGGGCTCGTATAATTTCTAATCCGTATCAGGCAATCCAAATTAAGCTGAATTACTCCGTTTTAACTAGAATTTTTTGTTAAATTTTTAAATAAAGTTAAAATTATGAGAGAATTCCGATATCGGATTAGCGTTCTATTCAAGCACTATGGTCGAATATGCAACTTTATGGTTTTTACACATGTTATATATGATGAAGACGGAAAGAAATTTGTTTTGTATAAAACCCCACGGGTGGTGAACTAAAACTTACACTGTACGTTAGAACGTAAGTTCAATTTAAGTACAGGCGTTAGAAAGACGTAAATGTGCATGGGCATGTCTTTACCTAAGTGGCAAATATCCTCTTAAAATCATTTGTTCAATCCTACAATAGAAAGTTGTACCTAACTATGGTTACGCATGTCGAAAGTAATGATTACCCCACCTCAAAATATTCGTATAGTAACGCGTCACTGTGCACTTTGCAAAACGTTTTGCACTCACTAGTAACTGCAATATACTATATAGGTTATTAAAATCAAAGGTAGATACAATTATAAAGAAATCAACGCTTTATTTATTTATATTGAAATTAACAGTACATAACACAGCCTGCTGCAGCCGTCTATATTTACTTAAATGTTTGAAACACGTCGAAAAATATTTCCAAAAAATAGATATTTCTTGGATTGATTGAACGAAACGTTATACAGCACACGTGGAGAAACGAATGGTACCTACTTGTGGGTCTTCGCGCACCAGGGCGCACTTACCTACGCACAGGTGCAATTTCGTACTTTCTCCACTTGTACTGTAATATACTATTACACAACGGTACTTCAAGTTTTTTATTTAAATGATGCAAACTTAACTAAATCAAATTGAATAATTATCATTTATTTAAAATAAAACAATTTCTGATTAGGCCAAATTCCTACATAAGATATAAATATACACTTTATACCAAATCGATGACAGTGATTACGGAATCTGCTAATTGCTTTGTGCATAATTATAGTTAAGAGTTATAAAAATATGTGAAAATAATAATTGTCAATTTGTAAAAAATATCATAATTTAAAATTTAAACGGTTTGATGAAGGTTGCAAATTAAGGAATAAACCGTAGGCAATTAGATAGTAAAATGATTTTATGTAAATTGTATATTAATATTTTATGTAGGTATTCGAGCTCATCAAAAATTGTTTTTACCTTGCAACCTACACATACATATGTAGGTATAGAAGGCTATGCAATCGACTATTTTAAGATCGGCCATCATGTCCGGATGTGACTGTGTGTGTGTGTGTGTGTGTGTGTGTGTGTGTGTGTGTGTGTGTGTGTGTGTGTGTGTGTGGTGTGGGTGGTGTGTGTGTGTGTGTGGTGTGTGTGTGTGTGTTGTGTGTGTGTGTGTGTGGTGCGTGCGTGCGTGCGTGTGAGCGTGAGCTGAGTGGCTGAGCTTGAGCGTGCGCGGTGGTCGTGCTGTGCGCTGCTCGGTGTGGTGGTGGGTGTGTGTGTTGTGTGTGTGTGTGGTGCTGTGCGTGCGTGCGCGTGGTGTATGTGTGTATGTATGTGTGTGTGTGGTGTGTGTGTGTGTGTGTGTGTTGGTGCTGTTGCTGCGTGCGCGTGTGTTATGTGTGTGTGTGGGTGGGTCGTGCGTGTGTGTGGTTGGTGTGTGTGTGTGGTGGTTCGTGCGTGCTGTCGTGCGCGTGTGTGTGTTCCGTGCTGCATGTACGTCGTGCGTGTGATGTGTGTGTATTGTATGTTTGTTTGTAGGTTTGTGTGCGTGTGTGCGTGCGTGCGTGCATACGTGCGTGTGTGTGTCTGTGTGTATGTGTGGATGTATGCCAGTATCCACGATAACTCCAGAACGAAAGTACCTACGTACTTAAAATTTTATATTTTTGCTTGTTTTTGTTTGGCTTAGAGCTGATTAGATTTTGGAAAAAATCCAGCGGCGAAGAGGGGGGTTTATTAGGGGCAGTTTTTTATCAAATATTTCTTAAACAACTGTATATTTCAAAGATATAAACATACCTAGACACAGACATTAAACGTATCGATTAATTATGTTCTGTGCAATTTTTTGATATGAACGCGTAATTTAGAGTCAAAAAAATCCTAAGTAGAATTTAAGTGTTAGTTCAAATTTTTTCATTATCTGAATAACGATTCTTTTGTAAAGGAAGTTTAATTATACATAAATTGTCTTTATAAAATTGTTTAATGTAAAGCGAAATGCGTAAATGCGAAATTAAATAAATGTCGTTTAAAATGCTGAAACTGTGTTATCGATATGTTTTATCGAAGCGGGCAGATTTGGAAATTTGAATCTTTATCTGACATGAAGTTTTAAACATAATTCTGGTATAGATTATTGTTTTTCTTTTTACAGTGTTGTCTGTTTTCGTTATGAACGTATAAAGAAGAGATTGCGTAGTTATCCTAAAAAAATTGAACTTTTTTCATTTCTTTTAATTTAAAATAGTATCTAGATCTACTAACCTCTGTCTGTCATGAAGTTTTAAACGTCTGTTTGACAAAGATTATTGTTTTTGGGTTTGCAATGTTACCTGAACTGAAAATTCACAAAATCTTAGTCAAGACCTCAATGGTAATATTGAAAAGTTGTTGATACTAGCTGATAACTATGGTCATAATTTGACAAATTTTTTACAAAATGAACTAAACTGTAATTATCAAGTTCAGTGTATCTTTAAACCTAATGGTACATTCTGTGATGTTGTCCAGGGCATTACGCAACTGACGAAAAGCTATACAAGTAAGGACTTTGTTGTAATATTAACAGGAACAAACGACTTTCTTTTAAAAAACCGTAATTCAATTAGTACAAGCATACTTAGAAATATATGCAATCAATTAAACACAAACATCCTATATACAACCATCCCCTATTATTACGGCAATGTCAATAAGACTATAAATGACGAGGTAATTAACAATAATATATTTACAACAAATATTAAATTTTGTAATGAAGTAAATAAACTGCAATCTAAATGTAATAATGTTGGTATAGTAGATATAAACTTGAACGTAACAAATAAATTGTATACGCGTATAGGCCATTCACTTCAATAAATGGGGTTTGATAGAACTATAAAAAACTCTGGGGAATAATATTTACAATAGCAATAATTTTTTTTGGGAAGGATTGTGTTTTAAAACGACTTCCAAATGATAAAATTAAAACACTAGTATTACAGGATGCTCATTAGGGTGGGCCGAAAAAACACTTTCCTCTTTTTAAGAATCGCTATACCCCGCAAGAGTTGTCTTTCACTAAGCTAAGAAATATATTAAAAAAATAATTGTAAAAAAAATAGCTTCCGTTCGCGCATTGTACCTAAAGTTTTGAAAAATTACGATATTTTGCAATTATTCGTCAATTTTTTCTAAACCGGAAATAAATTACTAGCGGAACGCTATAGGTTCTAATATAAAGTATAGTACGTGACCTACAAGAAAAAAATTCTAAAGCTGCAGTTTTTAAATATTAACCGTTCGCGCATCACACTTGAAAAATACAGTTTTTCGTAAATATTGCCTTTTTTTCACAATTTTTATAATGGCTAAAGACACCATTTTCGTAATGTTGTAGCACAAAATTTAATATTTAGGGCATGGGGAATAAGAAAGAAGGCAAAAATATTAGACCTATAGTATTTTAATAATGACAATTTGAGCAAATATTTAAAAATACATATTTTTATAAACACAAAACTTTCTCATACATAGTAAGACAATCATTAATCTTTATAGCTAGTGAATATATTTTGCTTTTCCAGTTTTTATTTAAAAGGAAGCACTTTAAAGTCCTTTTTCTGTGAAAACTGAGGCATAAGAGATTTGATAAAATACTTGTTCTCACAGGTCCGTCTCTACAATTAGCACCACAAACTTTATGAGATGCTTCATTCACCAGTTTGACACACCGCTCTACTGCCTGAGTGTGACATGGAAAACTTTGGTAATCCGGTTGCAGAGCTGTTCCACTTTGTATTAAATTCTTGATTTCTTCATCTGTGACGTTCCGTAATAGTGGAGGAGAGGAAAACTTGCAGCTGTCCCACAGAATCATGTCAACGTAGTCTGTTGCTTCGAAGTTTAGTTTCGGTGAGGTAAAATTCCGAATAGTTTTTCCTTTGTCATATAATCTAGCCTTCAACACTCGACGTAAGCCCAATTCTCTAGTATGTTTCCTTTCATGCAAAATCATTGCAAGAAGCAAATTTTCGGGGTGAGGAAAGTAAGCGTTTCGCTCAATTACTGGATTGATGACTTGCAACACTTTCAGAGGTAAATGCCGTGTAGTTGTGATGGCTTCAAAAACTATCTTTGGGCCGTCAGTAAAGTTTCTTCTGGCTTTAATTTTGAACCAAAGTGGCATGTAGCATTTTAGTATAAAATGTATCAACTGCGTAATTTCACCAGTAGGATTTTCTAAGCTTACGTACAATCTTAACACTCTGTTCGCTGTTGTCAGCCATCGTGAGTATAATAGCGGACCAGAGTCACGAGCTGCCAAATCATCTGAAATTATTCCTGAATTTATGCCTGCAGAAATATGAAGCAGATATAGCTGATCTTTGCTGAGCACTTTGGGATCAATTTGGGGAATGAAGCATTAAATTTGTTCAAAACTAACAACTGGAAGCTTCTCATAGCATGGCAGTTTTTTCTCGATCGATCAACTAATAGATTTAGGCCCTGTTGTAACACCATCCACGTAGTGAAATAGGTGACGGAATGGCAATTCATTGAAGGCATGTAGCCCACTGCAGTGGTTTTCCAACATGCAATTGAATCTGACGGATAACACAATTTTTACAATCAGTATTAATTACAGTTTCATCGCTCCCGAGTATATCAAGTTCTTCAAGGGAAATCTTATGAGTAGTTAAATGGGATAGAATGGAAGAAGCTATATCTTTAGAAAGGCCTATGGATGGAGAAATATGGCCGATATATTGTGAATCAGGTTCTTTTATGAGCGAATAATAATAATGATCTTCTTTTACAGTTCTGCGATAGCGCTCGGAACGTATAATATTTTTAGGAGACATACTCTGCAAATAATTTCTGTTATTAGGTTTTCCCCTTCTTATTTTGTTCTTGTCAATGACGTGGGAAGTGTCCGAGTCATTTATCACACCATAATCTTGAAGGACAGATGATGCGATAGCCGCTGCTACTCTATCAGAGACTCCGTAACGATCACTGACCAAGGATGTTGCTTTAAGGTTGATCCTTATCTGCAACAATTTTTTTGACTGATGTCTCATGGGAGGTTTAAAGATATCGTCACTTGCATCATTTGATGTATCAGTGTCCCCACTTACTTGCATTTCTCCTTTGTCAGAATGTTCGAATACGTGAGATTCCATAGTTTCACTGGATGTACTTTGATAAGGCTTGGGCTCTCTTTTGTTAAATTTTCTGTTGCGACTTTTGTTAATTTACGTGTTTCTGCCAAGTCTAAAGATCCTATCTTTCCCAGTCCATAGTTGCTTTGCAGGTGCATGAAACGTAACTCAATGACCGGAATTCGGTTGACTTTATCACTAGAACAATTTACTGAAATCGCACATTCGCACAAATTTGGAAATTTTTTGCAAGTGCAGGTAATGACAATAGGACATTTACACACCGCTACATCAAAAAGTAAGGAAGAATCACGTTTAAAGGCATCAAACTTTTTCGCAAAAGTCGCTTTATTGATATCACGGTGATAAGACTTTCTTAATTTATAATACTTATCATGATACCTGTTAATCAGCTGTACTATCCTATATTCGGATACCACAGGAACAGACGCTTTTTCATATAAGGAATGAATTTTTCTAGCAACAGATGCAGCCACTTCAGAAAAACTAACTTTATTGTTGTTAGAGAGAAGCGACATTTCATATCATTCTTGAAAACAACACAGTATAACATCTTCATAATTAGGACGTTCATTTGAAGAAAAATGTCTTGGCTTATCGAACATTGGACATTGAAAGTCTTTCCTTGTCATTTTCTTAGATGTAGCCATTTTCACAATACCGATCGTGAAGTCAACCAACGTATAAAAATATAATCATAACACACAATTTCACTTCAACATACTGTCACGTTAAGCAATACACTATCACCTGCTGGCGACTGGTGAGCATCTGAGGAGTGAGACACGCGAAACATTCATATTCACAAGGTCTTTCCACTTGACAGTGTCGAGTCGACACTCACTACTTCGGATTTCCACCAAAACTGTAGTTTATCGTATTATTTTCATTCCGCCACATTGTATGCTCGTTATTGTAAACAATTATTTTATTAAATGTACAATAAATGAACAAGAAAGTAAATCTCTTTATTTACTCGCATCGTAAACATTTGAGATAACAATTTGCAAAAAATCATGCTTCGCATGTTACTTGCGAACAAATAGTGTAAAAACACATTATCATAATTATTTTCATGTTTTCGTATGCAAAACGTTATATTATGATTAAAATATTTCAATAATATTAAGTTTTATAAAAATTGTGAAAAAGAGCAATATTTACGAAAAACTGCATTTTTCAAGCGTGATGCGCGAACAGTTAATATTTAAAAATTGCAGATTTAGAATTTTTTTCTTGCAGGTCACGTACTATACTTTAAATTAGAACCTATAGCGTTCCGCTAGTAATTTATTTCACGTTTAGAAAAAATTTACGAATAATTGCAAAATATCGTAATTTTTCAAAACTTTAGGTACAATGCGCGAACGGAAGATATATATATTTTTTTAATTATTTTTTTAGTATATTTCTTAGCTTAGTGAAAGACAACTTTTGCGGGGTATAGCGATTCTTAAAAAAAGAAAAGTGTTTTTTCGGCCCACCCTAATGCTCATTATCAAGATAGGTACGATAATAATGTACAATATCAATCTCAGAGTTCACATAGGTCAATGCCTCCCGCAATATCTTTAAATTTTCAAAATCCAGTTGTTTCAGAGGAACCAGACATTCGCGATTAAATAAAAATGTAATAATTCATTTGATGATATTTGCGACTTCGAATTAACTATTAAAAAATATGTATGTAGTAGATGCAATTCAGATAGTCGACATACTGGTGGTGTATTAATTTATATAAAACATGATGTACGTTTCGAAATATGTGATATAATAGCAAAAACTAAATACTATTGGTCAGTTCAAATAAAAGTCTCTTTATTAAAAAAAAATTATACATTGGCTACCCTTCATCGTTCTCCAAATGGCAGCGCCATAGACATTTAAATTATTTTGAACATTTCTGTGAAAATGTTTCAGCAAATGCAGATGTTATTGCAATAGAAGACTTTAATTTTAACCTTATTGCTAATAATAACTAGTGTAGGGAGCTAATAAATACACTGTAGGTGTGAAGCAATTAGTAAATGTACGAACTAGAGTAACAATGAATTCTAATAGTATTGTAGATCTAGTAATAACAAACACAGTACAATTATTACATGTTGAGGTATATTCTACACTTTAAATTTGATAATCATTGTAATAGCAAATAACATACAACAAAAATTCGAAGTTATGACGAACAAAAATTAAAGTTAATAAAGGACCAGCTCGTTAGCTGCAATTGGTCATATGATACAGCTGATATTGATCTTATATACAAGGCGTTTGAAAATAATATTACCACAACTGTAGATGAAATTGCTGCTGAAAACACAGTTTAAGTGCATAATTTAGCTCCGTGGTTTACCCCAGAAATAAGAAAATTAAAAAAAGAGCGCAATGCTTTAAATTATATCAAGATGTAGGCAAATGGCAACTATATAAAAAACTTAGGAATAAACTGGTCACGAGCTTTAAATTGGAAAAAACAATTATTATGAAAGAAAAATTGATAATTATAGACGACACACTAAAGAAATGTGGAAAACCTTAAAATCTTTTATTACAAATAAACGTAATGAATGTCAAGATCTGACAATTTTTACTGCGTTAACCCTAGGTCAAGGTATAGCCACGGTATTTAACGAATATTTCATACAAAGCTTAGACAGGATTGTAAATAGTAATTCTACTGTATGTAAATATACTAATGTACAAATATTTACACCTAGATCTTATTCATTTAATAAATTTAATCCAGTTACTTTAACTGAATTAAAAATTATAATAAATAATCTTCCAAACCAAACCAGTGATGAAGTATTAGGAATTTGTCTAATAAAAAGTCTTTTCGATATAATTGGAAATCCACTTTTAAACATAATTAATGAATCCTTACGTTTAGGAAAGTTACCATATGCTCTTAAAATAAGTACGATTGTTCCGATACCGAAAATAAAGAATGCAAAAGGTGCTGACGACCATAGAGCTATCAATACATTACCGTTAATCGATAAAATTATTGAAATTGTAGTACACTAGCAGATTATGCAATACTTTGAAAATAATAACAGTAGTAGTGAGACACTTGTCGCCGCCATCTTGGATTTTTACGTCACAAGACCGCCCACGTGGGGGACCGGATTTTCCGCCCTTATTTATGAGAGCTTACGTGTAGGACGTGTTTTTTCACCCCTATGGTTTCTTTTCGGAGGTCTTTTTCAACCCTTGGAAATTTTTTATCCCTAATTAAGGACCTTTTACTTTTTTACATACACCTACGTGTGAGACCGTATTTTCAACCCTTTCTTCTCGAAGGCCTTTTTCAACCCTTTTTATCCCTAATTAAGGAACGTTTGATTTTTATTAGCGTACGTGGGGGACCGTATTTTCAACCCCTAGAAATTTTTAATGGTTTCTTTTCGGGGACCTTTTTGACAGCTAAGTCTTTTTGTCGTTGCTAACGTGAGGGCTGTATTTGGGAGCAGGGACTGGCTTGGCTTAGAGCGGTATTTAGGGCTTAGGACTATGGGCTGAACCGGGATCTGGCTTAGGTCTGTATTTAGGCCTAGGGGTTGAACTGGGGCTTGGCTTAGGTCTGTATTTAGGGGTGGGGTTAGAGCTTAAGGTTGTATTTAGGGGGAGGGGCAGAACTTGGGCTTAAGGTTATTTTGATGGCATTAAGGTCCTTTTGGCTGTAACCCCTGGAGGTTAGGCAGCTGTGCATGTTCTTTTAAATCGTATTATTATAACTTAACGAAAATTTATACATTGTATTTCTAACATGAAGTCCTTAATGCTATCTTATAACATACGTGTAGGGTTGCACAACCTGTTCTCGGGTCTTTTCCCTTGTGTATGTGAGCCCTAATCTAATTTCATTAGACAGATATAGAACATGGCCTCTATAGTGATATCCCTAATGCAATTACCCTAACTTAATCTTATACGACTTGTCTGAGATGTACCTTAATTTGGATTTTTGATGCCATCTAGTGGTGTATTTTAACTAGCGAGTATTTTCTGTAAAAGTTGATCATGCAAGCCTAGCTCTTACTATCTCTTTTGACTCTTTCTCACCCACACGCGAACGGTAATTAATTAACAAATCGTTAATGTCATGTACAACGAAATAAGAATTTTATTAAGACAATAACACATAACAGCTTATTTTATAATACCTTTTTCTACCTGAATATTAAATTTGTTGTTTTTCCCTGCGGGTCCTAAAAGAACTGAATAAAACGTCTTTTAGTCTTGAGCTACTCATTAAATTGGTATATGCGTTGATCCTCCGCCTTGAAATACTTATAGAAAACGGTTAGGTAGCATACATTTAAACTCTGCCAGTTCAACAGTAACCTTTTCTCCATATTTGTTGGTACGAGTTGGTAGTATTTTGTATGCAGCACCAACTCCAATAGTACTTAATATTTTTTTAAAGGGCTTAAAACACGTCGATGCGTTTAGGTTAACTAAATTCATATCTGTAGTAATAACACAGCATTACACTGCAAGATGGAATAAAAATAAATAAAGGTTAAAGCAAAAAATAACTTACCAGTCCTGTATTGAAGAAGTAGGAAACAAGTGAAGGTAGTACATATTTCATTCGTTTTTATAGCTAAATCTAATTACCTCAGGGTCTTTACACAACAGGCATAGACAGGAAGTTTTACATATTTATTTGAAAGAATGTATTTTCCTCATTAGAAATAATTTAGGGAATTACTAAAAGTAAAAACCACTTTCTATGTGTTATATAACTAGTTCTATCGTTAATATAACGTATAGTAATTTTTAAAATGCAGTTTGATTAATAAAGCGATATGAGCAGTATTTTTAAAACAAACAAAATTGTTTTGATAGATGTTTTATAAAAAATCTCATTAGGACTGGAAAAAGTTTATAATTAC
The DNA here is from genome assembly GCA_036346205.1 of Vesta saturnalis. Lineage (NCBI taxonomy): Eukaryota > Metazoa > Arthropoda > Insecta > Coleoptera > Lampyridae > Vesta > Vesta saturnalis. Next base: position 3,410,633 of record JARFJB010001084.1, on the reverse strand, counting down.
GTATACATGGAGTTAAATAAAACGTGTTTTATTTAATTACCGTTTGCGTAATTACATAATCCTGTTATTTTCAATAATTTACAAACTGATTATTAACATCGAGTAACATGCTTTCTTTAAAAAACAACCAAAACCACTAAAAATGATTTTATTTTTATTTTATCCTATGATCCTAAGTTACAGAAGACTTATTTTTATTTTAATTGTAAGTTATACCAACATATCTTACTTATAAGCTATAATGAAAAGACAAAGGGGTATTTAATAATAATTAAACTACGCTGTGGGTGAGGCAGTGTAATAATTCTGCAGTTAAACAGTATACAAATTACCTGAAAAAAGATGGCTTTGAATATTATTTATATTGTATAATACCTAAATAATTACGATCTCATCCTAGATATACGTGTTATTAATAATTATTTATTTGAATGAAGTTAAAAACGACTCTCTGACATATAAAACTGTTTTTTTTTACAATACAACTTATTATTACAAAAAGAGTTGCATAAATTAGCGATAAAAAAAATTCATAGGGTGGAATTTTAGTGTTAGATCAATTTTTTCCATATCTCAATAACAACATATTATACCATTGCTGGATTTCAATTTTAAAGTTAATTGCAGTATTATAAGGAGATAATCAGACCTGGTACTTAATTATGTTCATTTTAAATTGCTAGAATAATGTAAGAATAAAAAGTGTATGTATTTCTGGAAATTACCTGCAAGATGTTAACAATTTTTCCCTCATTAGAAGTTATGTTATCATTAACATAAAAAAAAATATTATTTGTCACATCGATGCTGATCTTCTAATAGTTAAAAAAAAACCTTTTAAGCAGCGTTATATAACAGCAACATGTTAACAGTAATTAACAATTCGTTTCTCCCTCATTAGAAGTGATGTTATCATTATCATATTGTGTTACATGACGTGGATTTAAAACTTTGATTAAAAATATATATATATATATATATATATATATATATATATATATATATATATATATATATATATATATATATATATATATATCTTCTAACCATAATCATAATCATTTGATATTAAAAACGATTAAAATATACATATATCAATTTAAATTTAATTGTAGAATTATGAGAATCAGTCCTGATACAACAGTATTTTTTCTTTTTAATTATATCCATTTAAAACCCGGAAATATAAGCAATAAAAAAATGTGTATCTAAACATTACTATCAAAGACTGTTCTGTAATAAAATGAAGAAAATAAAAGGTCTTAGATTTAAATGTATTTTTTACATTTTAATTAAAATTATTTTTCTATGAATTTAAACGACTGATCTAGTTTAACAATAAGTGTTTTTATACCGTAATGAAACGCTTAGCTAAAATAAAAACGTTATTAAAATTATTACATTTCTTTTAAGACTCATTTTTTGGTACATACGAGTATATACAAATTATGTTATTACCTAACTTCACCTTCAGGTCATTCGGTATTAAAAGATAAACAGCATACTTATTTTACCTTGAGAAACAAGTTGGCCTTTGAAGTTAGCCTTGAAGTTAGTTATGAAACTTATTTTACAACAGCATACTTATTCTACCTTGAGAAAATTGTTAACTATGAGAAACAAGTTGGCCTTGAAGTTAGTTAGTCATAGGTTTTGAAGATAGCCTTGAAGTTGGCCTCGGGACCTGGAAGAATAGTATAAAAGCGTACGCTTGGTTTAGTTAATTTAGTTCTTGTTTTGAAGAGCATAGCTATGGAATCTTTAAACGTCAACCAAATTCTTGAGTTGTTCAGTGTTGGTGCGTTAACCGACGAGGGTTTGAAAAACGCATACAATATTATCACTTTTAAGATGTTGTGCGAAAATGACACTATCGACTCGATAGATGTTTATAATAATTTTGTAGAGACTGCACAACGGGCTGGCGTCATGTAAGTATATATTTTGTTTTTTATTTTTAAGTTTTAATTATTACTTTTATAGTCCTGCTCAAGTAAATCTGGATGATGTGTTTGATGAGATGATGGAAACTACAGATGCGGAGGATCTGATAACGGTATGTCTTTTCTCATTTCTATTGTAGCACTTACTGAACGAGTACATTACAGGTACAAAATCAATCGGGTTCAGGTTCCCAGCAACAGGCCGGACCATCCTCAGGGTTCAATCATATTAATATAATTGGTGAATCAAACGCTAAATTTATTAAAAAATTTAATACCACGTGTAAAACGCTACGGTTTAATTTCAATGACGAGACGTGCAAGGATAATCCCTTAACGTGGCTACAGGTAAAATATACCATTTTTACTAAAAATTTATCTAATACACATTTTTTACAGAATGCACTCCAAGAACTGTACTCATATATTGTAAAGGGTGCTGCTCCTTCAGATCGTGTAGGGCTCACGCTAAGGAACCCAAATTTCCCTGATAAACCAATTGGAATTTCGTTCAGAAGAGTGGACCAGCTGTCGGTGAAAGTGATAATGTCGCTGCTGGAAAAGGTAATGCAGAGCAATGCTAGTTTTTTCTCAAGTGACTTGTTGGTGTTAAACGTTGATAGAGTGGTTGTGCCTGTTGGCTATGGACGCAAAAACTTGACGGGTTTAAAATTTGCAGATTTCTGTAAAGCGAAAACCAAGTCATTGCTATTGCGTTTAGAAGTAACGATTCGATGCGTTATGGTATGGTATTAGGTTATCCCTTACTTCAAGAACGAGCTATACAGCTCTGCCAGAACAGTGGTGTAGATCTTAGCCAGGGTGGTAGTTACGAATACATCCAATCATTTCAAAATCATTTAGATTCATATACCATTGTAGTTTATAATTCGCGTATAGGCGATTCCGTTTATTTTGAGGGTCCTAGGGAACCAGCTAGAGTAGTTTTAAATTTAATATTAGAAGACGAGCATTATAACGTTATTACCAGTCTCACGTCCGCATTTACTTGCGGTTATTACTGCGAGCTGTGTAGAAAACGTTGTAATAACAAAAAACGGCATATGAAATGTATGTACCAATGCCCAGCGTGTCATCAAAAGCCGCCATGTTCTATTGAAAACTCGAAAATTACTTGCAGTGATTGCAGGAGATTTTTTTACGGTCAGGAATGTCTTAAAAACCACAAGGACGCTAAAATATGCGAAAAATTGCGTAGGTGTTTAAAATGTCTTAAAACCAGTGAAGTAAAGGGTAAACATAGATGCGGATACAGCTACTGTTCCACTTGTCTGAGCCAAAAACCTATCGGTCATCTTTGTTTCATGGCCGTTAACAAGGTACGACGTGACGGTACTAATGGTAAACCATCTATGTTTATCTTTTACGATTTGGAGTGTATGCAAGAAAAAGTGTGTGAGGGAACGAGTGATAGGTTTCTGCATGAGCCCAATCTATGCGTGGCCGCGAATGTTTGCTCTGTCTGTATCAAACACGCTGACAATTTAGATGAGCAGTGCTCAGTATGTAGTAAAAGAGTGCACATTTTCAGGAAAAACCCTGTTGAATCGTTTCTGTCATATGTTGCCGAGAGAGCGCGAAAATTTAAGGTTACATGCATCGCACATAACATGAAGGGGTATGACGGGTGTTTTGTGCTCAGATGCATGCTAACTAAGAATAATCAGTGGAGACCTAATGTCATCTGCAACGGTCTAAAATTAATTTCCATTCAATGTGGTGATATCAGATTCATTGACTCCCTTAATTTCATCCCATCACCGCTCTCGGCATTTCCGAAAACCTTCAATTTCCCCGAGTCCAAGGGTTATTTCCCATATCTGTTCAACTCATCCGTGAACCAGAATTACGAGGGTCCTTTGCCAGCACTGGAATATTATTGTGCGGATCAGATGTCGGTTGGTGATCGACAAAAACTCTTAGACTGGCACACGGCCCAGAGTAATTATGTTTTTAAGATGAGTGAGGAGATTGAGAGATACTGCCTGATGGATGTTAAGATCCTCGTTAAAGGTTGCATTAGCTTCTGGTCCACCTTCACGACCCAGAATAAAGTCGATCCGTTCGAGGAGGCGACCACTATTGCTAGCGCTTGCAACAAGGTGTTTCGCAGACGTTTCCTCAGAGAAAACACAATAGGGCTTATTCCGAAAGGCGGTTATAGACGTGCCGACAATCAATCCAAAATCGCGATCCAGTGGTTACGTTTGATGGAGCATTCTCAGCAAGTTAGTATACAGCACGCAGGGAAATCTCGCGAGTTTAGAATACCTGAAGGTATTAAGGTCGACGGGTATTGTGCTGAGTCAAATACCGTTTTTGAATTTCTTGGCTGTTACTGGCACGGCTGCGAGGAATGTTTCCCCAATCAGGCCAACATGGACCCTAAACTGGGTGTAAGTACCTCTATGCTTGCACGGAATGAGAACACGGTGGCGCGGTCTCAATTTATACGCGAACGTGGATATAATTTAGTTGAGATGCGCGAATGCAGTTTTAAAAAACAAATACTCATTAACGACGAATTAAAAGCGTTTATTCAGAGTCTAGGTCATCAAGATGACGAACCCTTAAACCCACGCGATGCGTTTTACGGAGGTCGCACTAATGCTAGTAAGCTTTATCACGAATGTGACGGCATTACTGAGAAAATTATGTATTACGACGTGTGCTCATTATACCCATTTGTAAATAAATATTGTAAATATCCCATAGGTCATCCAAAAATTCATGTAGGGCTAGATTGTAAGAACATTTCATTAGACACGGTGGAGGGTTTAGTTAAATGTTAAGTACTACCACCCTCTAATCTCTACCATCCTGTTTTACCGTTAAAAATGCACGGCAAACTGATGTTTGTGTTGTGTAAGACGTGCGGTGTTGAGCTAAATCAGGGGGTGTGTGGACATAGTGAAGCTGAGCGCAGTTTCGTTGGAACATTTGTAGCTGACGAACTGCGTAAAGCTATCTCTAAAAACTATAAAGTCCTTAATGTTTTCGAAATTTGGGAATACGAGGTGACCACGTATGACAGAGCAACTAAACAGGGTGGGTTATTTAGCGGATACATAGATAATTTCTTAAAACTTAAGCAGGAATGTTCAGGGTGGCCTAGCCACTGCGCGTCAGAAATCGAGAAAACACAGTACGTGACAGAGTATTATGAGAAAGAGGGGATTCGGTTAGACCCTAATAATATTAAGAAAAATCCCGGTTTAAGGTACCTGGCCAAACTTATGCTGAATTCTTTTTGGGGTAAGTTTGGTCAGCGCGAGAATTTAACCCAGTGTAGTATTGTATCTGAACCAAAGGACTTTTTCAAATTGTTCACAGATCCACTGGTTCAGGTACAATCCATAATACCTGTAAATGATAACGTTGTAATGGTGAATTGGGATAGACCGGCGGGAGAGGGTGAACCACAAAAAACAATTAATGTATCCATAGCCGCATACACGACTGCTCATGCCCGCTTAGAGTTATATAGTTACTTAGAGAAACTAGACCGGCGTGTTCTGTATTACGACACAGACAGTGTGATATTTGTCGCAAAACCCGACGACTGGAATCCCGCATGTGGGGATTTCCTTGGCCAAATGACCGACGAACTGGAGGCGTACGGCGTGGGGAGTTATATAGCCGAGTTTGTTAGTGCCGGACCTAAAAACTATAGTTATAATGTGTTTTCAACCAGTGATAAAACAGTTAAATCCGTGTGTAAAGTCAAGGGCATTACCTTAAATTATAAGAACTCACGTGTTATAAACTTTGAAGCGATGAAAGATATGGTACTTAGTAATAGTAAAGACTCTTTGTTTATATATAATGACAGAAAAATTGTTAGAGATAGTTGTTATAATGTATTAAGTAGGCCAGAATCTAAACAGTATAGGATAAGTTACTCTAAACGACGTAGAATAGAAAATTTTGATACTCTTCCATTTGGATATAAAGAATAAACAGATAAAATAGTAGAATTATTTTATTTATAAACCCCAATACCCTATCTTGATTTATACTACAACTCTGTTTTCGTTTTTCGTGTTTGTAAAATTTTGGCTTTCGTTTGTGTGAATGTGTGTTTTGTTGTTTGCTATTTTCGTGTTAGCGAAATCTTGGTTTTCGTTTCGTGTGTTTGCAGATTTTCGTTTGTGTGCATGTATGTTTTGGTGTTTGCGTATATGTATGCTTGAGTGTTTACGTGTTTTTCGTTTTTGTATGTTTTCGTGTTTTCGTTTTGCGTGTCTGTGTGTTTGCATGTTTTGGGTTTTTTCGATTGGTGTGTTTGCATGTTTTCGTTTTTGCGTCTCGTGTGTTTGCAGATTTTCGTATTTGCGTGTTTTGTTTGTGTGCATGTGTGTTTTGGTGTTTGCGCATTTCGCGTTAGCTAAATTTTGGTTTTCCGTTTTTCGTGTTTGCCATTTTTCGTGCTTGCTATTTTCGTGTTAGCGAAATCTTGGTTTTCGTTTTTCGTGTCTGCCATTTTTCGTGTTTCCATCTTGTGTGTTTGCGTGTTTACGTGTTTTCGTTTGTGTGTTTTCATTTTGCGTGTCTGTGTGTTTGCATGTTTTGGTTTTTCGTTTGGTGTGTTTGCATGTTTTCGTTTTTCGTTTCGTGTGTTTGCAGCTTTTCGTATTTGCGTGTTTTCGCTTGTGTGCATGTGTGTTTTGGTGTTTGCGTATTTGTATGTTTGCGTGTTTACGTGTTTTTCGTTTTGTATGTTTTCGTGTTTTCGTTTTGCGTGTCTGTGTGTTTGCATGTTTTTGGTTTTTTCGTTTGGTGTGTTTGCACGTTTTCGTTTTTCGTTTCGTGTGTTTGCAGATTTCCGTATTTGCGTGTTTTCGTTTGTGTGAATGTGTTTTGGTATTTGCGTATTTGTATGTTTGAGTGTATTTTGCGTTTGCTGGGTTTGAGCTTGTGTCCGTGCTTGTGATTGTGTGAAGCGACAGGGATTACAGCCAAAAGGACCTTAATGCCATCAAAATAACCTTAAGCCCAAGTTCTGCCCCTCCCCCGAAATACAACCTTAAGCTCTAACCCCACCCTAAATACAGACCTAAGCCAAGCCCAGTTCAACCTAGGCCTAAATACAGACCTAAGCCAGATCCCGGTTCAGCCCATAGTCCTAAGCCCTAAATACCGCTCTAAGCCAAGCCAGTCCCTGCTCCCAAATACAGCCCTCACGTTAGCAACGACAAAAAGACTTAGCTGTCAAAAAGGTCCCCGAAAAGAAACCATTAAAAATTTCTAGGGGTTGAAAATACGGTCCCCCACGTACGCTAATAAAAATCAAACGTTCCTTAATTAGGGATAAAAGGGTTGAAAAAGGCCTTCGAGAAGAAAGGGTTGAAAATACGGTCTCACACGTAGGTGTATGTAAAAAGTAAAAGGTCCTTAATTAGGATAAAAAATTTCCAAGGGTTGAAAAGACCTCGAAAAGAAACCATAGGGTGAAAAAACACGTCCTACACGTAAGCTCTCATAAATAAGGGCGGAAAATCCGGTCCCCCACGTGGGCGGTCTTGTGACGTCAAAATCCAAGATGGCGGCGACAAGTGTCTCACTACTACTAATAACATACCTTATTACAAACAATCGGGCTTTAGAAAAATGCATTCTTGTGAAAGCCAGTACAATTATTGATCAATTAGTGGTTAGAAGACACTGATAAAAAAGAATATGTAGTTGCAGTTTTCTTAGACTTGAATTAAAAATTATAATAAATAATCTTCCAAACCAAACCAGTGATGAAGTATTAGGAATTTGTCTAATAAAAAGTCTTTTCGATATAATTGGAAATCCACTTTTAAACATAATTAATGAATCCTTACGTTTAGGAAAGTTACCATATGCTCTTAAAATAAGTACGATTGTTCCGATACCGAAAATAAAGAATGCAAAAGGTGCTGACGACCATAGAGCTATCAATACATTACCGTTAATCGATCAAATTATTGAAATTGTAGTACACTAGCAGATTATGCAATACTTTGAAAATAATAACATACCTTATTACAAACAATCGGGCTTTAGAAAAATGCATTCTTGTGAAAGCCAGTACAATTATTGATCAATTAGTGGTTAGAAGACACTGATAAAAAAGAATATGTAGTTGCAGTTTTCTTAGACTTGAAACGTGCATTCGAAATTGTCAATAGCAAAATTTTAATAAGAAAATTAAAAGCCGATAATGTGGGCGGTACTGTTTTAAATTGGTTCAGAAATTTCTTGGAAAACAGACTACAAATTGTTAAAATCAATAAAGAAAGATCTCAACCACTAAAAAATTCACATGGAGTTCCCCAAGGGAGTGTACTAGGTGCCCTTCTTTTTAATATATTTATTAACGAAATGGCACAACAACTGAAATATGCCGAATTAAACCTATTTGCAGACGACGCTTTAATTTATATATCTGGCATTAATGTAGAAAAACTGGTTAGGACAGTGAACGTAGAGCTCGTGAACCTGGTACAATGGTTAAAGGCAAACAATTTGGTATTAAATGTTTCTAAAACAAAAGCTATGATTATCACATCAAAAAGTGAATATTAAAAATCTCAAGTGTACTTTCCTCTAGTAATGTAATAATTGAGACGGAAAAAATTGAATGGGTACCACAGATAAAATATTTGGGAATTATCTTTGATAAACACCTAAACTTTAGTGCTCATTATGGATATTTAATTAAAGAAATAGGTAAAAAAATTGGATTTCTAAAACGAATATTTAAATTCTTTTTCTGTTGCAACTAAGATTATAATCTCCACCACTATTATACAACCTCATTTCTACTACTGTGGTACAGTATTATATCTCTTAAACGAAGCGCAAATATCTAAACTTCAAACGTTACAAAATAAAGCAATGCGCGTAATATTAAATAGTAGCAAATATACACCTTATGCTTAAATATTTGAACTGGCTCTTGATAAAAAAATAACCGAACTTAACGTCATGGTATTCATTCATAAAATTAATTTAAAACTGTTGCCTAAATACTTTAATAATAAACTACAAGACAGACCCACCGCTATTCGCCTAGAAATAAAAGTAACTTCAAAACAGCAAAAACAAAAAAAAAATCTATTTTTATAAGGGAACTACAAGTGTGTAATTCATTGCCAAATAAAATTAAAAAAGCACCTACAATAAAATGATTTAAAAACTTGCATCTGAAATGCATAGGAAAAAAATAAAACTGTGATATTTTATATTGATTTTTATATTCTAAATGTTAATGTTAAGTAAGTATTATATTTGTCTCTTTTTTTAATGTTAGAAGGTAGTAAATGTAATTGTAGTAATGATGTAACATTGTGGTTTTTGGTATTTATTGCTGTACCTTTTTTCTTGTAAGTTATTGTATTGTTAAATGACAGTAGCAATTAGCTAAATAAACACACTACTTACATACTTTTTTTTTTTCTAAGTGGTAGGCATGTATGCTCCATGCCAGCCGGGGAGGTACCACCACCCCTACCATTGGCTCCTTAATATTGGGTCTCCGATTTTATGAGCTCGGTAAGGGCTGCCGGTTACCTTTTCCTTCATCCTTAATCTATTCTCACCCTTATTCTTCCTTCTCGCCCTCACTGTCTTCCCATCGGATTAAAAGTCCCAAATCAAAAAATAAGATGGCTGTAGTTTCTATGGTAATAAATTCCTGACGTAAAATCCTGCACCATTCGGGTGTCCGGGAGGGCAGGGCCCAAGCGACCACGGTCATCGAAAGTATCAACTTTCTGATTCATTACTGCAACATCCGCGGTATCAGGTCTAATCTTAATGCTATTCACCAACATCTTGAACAATTACAACCTGATATTTTGTTTCTATCTGAAACACAAGTCTCCTCTGAAAGCTCCGAGTCACCCGACTTGCAATTTCCACAATACCACCTTCACTATAACTTTCGATATAAACGAGGCGTATGTGCCTACATCAAGTACAGAATTGCTTGCAAGAGGATTTCTTCCTTAGAAAGTAAAAATTTTGACGTGATTTGTTTTAAACATTCTGGTCCTGATTTTGTGAAATTCTACTGTTGCATTTATAGGTCTCCTAATAACAGCAACTTTCAAGACTTCTTCGATTACCTTAGTATGAAAGTTGACTATCTCCTGTCTCAGTTTCCATCTTGCAATATCTCAATTGTAGGCGATTTCAATGTTCATAACTCCAATTGGCTTGAGTTTTCATCTACTACAAATCCTGCTGGTCATAGTGCAGAAACATTTGCTATTTCATGTGATCTCACACAAATGATTTCTGAACCCACAAGAATCCCTGATAACCCTAACCATACTCCACATCTTCTAGATCTCTTTTTTACATCAAACCCTCTTGTTTATAAAACTTCCGTTCTTTCGCCTTTAGGTCTTTCCGACCATTGTCTAATAGAAATCATTTCTACTGTACCTAATTCCACTGTTGTTCGCAAAACCGATAGAACCTTGTGGTGTTTTAAGTCAGCTCGATAGAGTAATTTACGGGATTTCCTTGCAACCTTTCCATCGCGTGAATATTGTTTTAACTCGTCCTCTTCTTTGGACATCGCTCTTTCAGTATCTGAAGGCATCCTCATGGGAATGGAGTTATACATTCCCAAAAAACAGTACCGTATAGGTCATTCACGTTCCCTGGTTCAATAAGGCTTGTGCTGATGCAATATCTTTAAAAAATAAATAGTACATTAAACGGAAATCTAATAAATCGGTCGACAGCCATGTAGAACACGTTGGTGCTAGAAATATCTGCAAAAGTGTCATCACTAAAACTCAAAAGCTGTTCGAACAACGAAAATGCAATGAACTAGCTACATCTCCTTTAGGCAGTCGTAAATTTTGGTCTTTAGCTAAAGCCATTAGTAAAAACTTTGGAACATCTTCATTTCCCCCCCTGACATCTATTGACGGATCGGTAGTTGCTGATTCTGTACACAAAGTCAATGTTTTTGTGGATTTGTTTGCATCAAACTCGTGTCTCAATGATTCTGGAAAAGATGTGCCCCTAGTCAACTCTTCTTCATATGCTATGAAATCAATCCATTTTCGATACAAGCTCTTAGAATCGATCATCAGTGGGCTTGATCTCAATAAGGCGACTGGCCAAGACGGTATCCCAGCTATTATCTTAAAGAAATGTTCCCCCGAACTAGTACCAGTCCTATCTATGCTCTATACGATCTCTATGTCTTCTGGGGAATTCCCTTCATCATGGAAGTTAGCAAATGTTCAACCTATTCCCAAAAAAGGCGATAAGACCGATCCCTCAAACTACCGACCAATTGCCATCACTTCCATTTTGTCTAAAATCGTGGAAAAAAGCCATCAATCAGCAACTGCTCACGTTCCTTGAAAATAACAAACTCCTTAGTGACCACCAATGTGGGTTTAGGCAAAGCCGTTCAACAGGTGATCTTCTTTCATATATGACCCAAGTTTGGAACAATACAGTAGAGCAGTCAGGCGAAACAGTTGTAGTCGCTTTAGATATCTCAAAGGCATTTGACCAAGTCTGGCAATTAATGCTTAGTTGCCAAACTCTCGTCGTTTGGGTTAAATGATACGCTCAACATCTGTGTTTCTAGTTTCCTTGATAAGGGACGAATACGTGTCGTAGTTGATGGCTTTTTTTGAAAAGAAGTTAGTATTAATGCCGGCGTACCACAGGGATCCGTTATAGCGCCTACACTTTTTCTGCTGTACTTAAATGACCTTATTTCTTCAACAACTAACCCCATCCATTGCTTTGGTGACGATAACACTCTTCACTGTAGTTCATCTCAGTCTACCCATAGTAATAATCCACCTTCTATGTCAAATCAAGAAATTAAAGCTGAAATGGCAAATCCAATCAACAAAGACATTCAACGTATTCTCGAATGGGGAAGCAATAATCTAGTTAAATTTAATGCTAACAAAACTCAGTTTGCTTGTTCCGCCAAAAAGATCTATCATTTCCTGTTGTAAGGAATGGCTCAGTTCTTAAGTTTTCAGACCCTATTACTCTGTTGGGTATGACTGTATCTTCAAATCTCTCATGGGTTGACTATCTTATGTCGGCTACCAAAACAGCTGCTCGTAAAATTTTGTACAGATCTCCACTTGTCGTACCAAACGGGCGCAATCCACATTTTCCTACACTGCTTCTAAACTCTGGAATGATCTCCCTAGTTCCTGCTTTCCTCTCACTTATGATATGAGAAAATTTTAGGTAGCTGTTCATGGCATCTATTGGCAATTCATTATCCCTGTATCCATCCTCCTGAGTGCTTTAGCACGATAGGCCAAATTTAGCCTGTTCAGGTCCACAATCATAAAAAAAAAATGACTTGCTTACTTACCTATTTTCGTAATGAACTTATAAAAGAGGTTGCATAATTATCCTTAAAAAAATGTTACTAAAATCATTTCATTTCTTTTAGTTTCCAATTTGTAGGTTGGAAGGTCGTGTGATGTTCCACTCCAGATTTTTTTTATTGTCTAGGTAATATTAGGAACTTAGTTTGTCACGCTGTATGGAAATTTTAAGCAACGCCCAGTAGATAGTTTAGTCCTACTCGTTTATTTTCTTTCGTATTGAGGAGTGAAATTGGTTATAAGTTTTTTTTCTGTGATGGTTAAAATATTTCGAATGAGATATTTAAAATTAAATATAAAAGAGTACACATTTTGGAAACTTTCATTTTTTTATTTTTATTTAGTCATACACCCTTATACCGTAAAGGTGTCGGGTTTACATTTTATTTTTTATAAACAAACGTTTTCTTTTTCTGTTGTTTAAGTCTGCTTTCTTTCCAGTATTTACCTCCGATTGTAGTATGTTATCAATACTTTATTCCAAGTTTGCCTTGACCCTCTCTTCCTGCTGTATTCTCCTTTCATACTTGTTTAATTTGTCTGTATCTTTAGTTCTCCAGGTACTTAATCTCTGTGGTTTTTTGCTCTTTGCTTTTTGTGAGTGTCCATGATTGGATTCGTAGGTTAAACTGATCTATAAGTGTTGAAAACTTTCATTTTTCTTTTTAGAAATTTCTTTTTATTGATAAATTTATGATTCATAGCATAATAAATCTTATTTTTTTCGATTCTTTCATTAATTTCGGTTTCTTTTTTCCTGTCTCTTAATGCTACCCCAGATATTTAAATTCTTTTACTTGTTCTATTCTAATATTTTTTTTCAATTTAGCATTAATATTGTGGTCTCCTATAATCACTATTTTAGTCTTTTTTTATTTATTTATTTTCATGTCTTCTTCTTCCATTTTTCTTTCCACCGTTTAGATTTTCTTGAATTTTCCACTTCATATTATCATCCGCGAAGATTTCATTTATCTCACTCTTAAACTTTTATCCGCCCTTTTTTTGCTCTCGCCCACTTTTAAAATATTGTCCATATGCACGTTGAATAATGTTGGACTAAATCTTCCTCCTTGTCTTAAACCCACATCAAAATATTCTTTATTCACAATAGTTTTTTTTATTGGTCTTGAATTACCTTATTATTTTGTTGTACCCTTTGTTTCAGGCCCTTCCATACTTTTGTTCTACCCTGTGTCAAAAGCTTTCTCTTGTTATAAAGCTAGGTATGATTTTTTATTTTGTATTTTCGTTTTCCGCATTAGTTTTATTTTAAATATATAATCCTGGGCATTCCTGTTCTGAATCTTTGATATTCTGATAATTGTGGTTCTAGTAACGGTTTTAATCCATTTCTAATAATGTTCAGTAGGGTTATTTTTCTGTAATTACTTGATTGTTTGTGATCTCCTTTCTATAAGATAGGTGTTATTAATGCTGCTCCCCAATCTTCCGGTATTTTTTCACTAATCCAAGCTTTATTCAATAATTCCAAACTGCATACCTTTTTTTAAATTTTTATCATTTCTTGGATCATTTTTCCAGGTTACCATTTTTAGAGTTTTAACTACCTTCTTCAATTCATCAATTTATATTTTCTCAATTTCATTCTCATCACTCTAGTTTACCGTTTCATATTCAGTTTTACTTTTTCCATTAATTTGCATTTGTTGTCCTAGCAGCACTTGGAAATACTCTTTCCATCTCTCCATAATATCAGTTTCGTTTGTTAGTAAATCTTGTTTTTTATTTTATAAACCTTTTTTTTTTCTAACAGACTTTAAGACTTTATAAAGTAGTTTTTGATTGTCGGTGCTGTCATTTTCCACTTTATTTCCGAGCTCTGTCCATAATTCTTCTTTTGCTGCTGTTCGTAGCTCTGTAACTCCTTTCCTTTAATTTTTGTATTTTTTGTACTGTTGTAAGGCTTTGTTTGTTAGTTATTTTTTCCGTTTTTTTTTACTTCTTCGTTTATCTCGTTAGTTGTTTGTTTTTTCCAGTTTTCGGTCTTACAGATTCCACACATTTTAGTCGCTACATTGATGATAATGTATTTAAAAATGTTCCATCCTTGTTGTGTTGTACTCTGTTTTATATTATCTATTTTGTCTTGTAGGTCTCTATCCGTTTTTTCTGGGTATCTAGTAGCTATACTTTTATTTCGTTATTTATTTAGTTTGTATGTTCTTATTGATATGTGTCTTTCTTTTTTTGTTTTTATTGTTTTTTTCTCCTTCTGTGTTGCTCTGTTTTATTCTTCCTATAAGTAGATAATGGTCACTATATATTTCAGTACCTCTCTTTTTTTACATCTAATATGTTTTCCTAGTTTTTTTGTACTAAAGTTAGTCAATTTTGATTTTTCACTTTGTTCAGTTTATATTTATGAATATCTTTTGTGTCGGTAAAATGAGTTAGTGATTATTATATTTTGTAGCTGACAAATTCAGCATTCTTTTTCCATTATTGTTTCATTTCTTTCCACATTTCCGTATTATTGAATTTTATCTGTTTTACTCTGCTGTTCTTCCCAATGTGTGTGTTATATATATATATATATATATAATATATATATATATATATATATATATATTATATATATATATATATATATATAATATATATATATTTTTTTTCCATCTTCTGTTGTTATTGTTAAATCCTCCAGAATGTTTTTTCGTCACTTTTTCGTTTTCATCTGTCCGTATACTGAAATTATTGGTGGGTTTTTCCTTTATTATTTTTAACAAATAAAAAACTCTTTCTGAGACAGGTTTTGTTGTAATTTGTTTTAATCTTTTTGTACTAGGCATCCCACTCCTTGGGCTTTAATCGATACCCACTGTATATTAAGGTATGGACGTTGGTTAGGTACATTTTTCCTTTCCTTTTTTGGTTTCATTATAAATATATTAAATGTATCCAAATTGGTTATTAATTTTTCTTTAGAACGTAGGATTCTTACATTCCATGTTTTTGTTTTCTTTTTGGGTATTGTTTCTTTTAGTTTTTTTTTATTTTCTTGGTTTTCTTGTTTTTTTTCTTTTTCTGTGCTTCTATTTTTGTTCAACAGTTTTTTTGGTTTGAAGTTTTATATATCTTCCTTAGTCGCCATCAGGTGATCTTTCTTCCACAGTTCTTTTTTGTCTCGTAATTTCTTTATCTAGTGACTTGTGTCCTATTTTTTTCATTTTATACACGTCACTATTTATTATTAATTTATTGTCTATTATGACCAATTTATCTCCTTTTTCCCAGCTTCCTTCAACTTGGTGTTAAGGTTTTCTTTCCTCTTGTTGCTTTTTAATCATCGTCCCAAATATCTACCTTTCACGTTCCTTGCGTTTTGTATTTTAGATTCGGTTTTTCTAAATTAACCAGTATTCGTCTTTTATGTCTATTCCACATTTTCCAATTCTTCTTCTTTCAAATATATATGCTTCTACAGCGAGCTCTACACCTATCTTTTGTATCACTGTATTCATTTTTGCGTTAGTTTCAGCCTCATTTTCACTCTCATAGTTTTACGTATTTAAGCAGAGCTGGTTCATATTGCAAATTAACATTTAGTATTCTAATTTTAGACGATCAGATGTTTTCTTTCCATTTTAAATAAGCTTTTGAATTATATTCCTGGTTACCTTAAGTATTATTAAATAAAGCTTGTGGAGTTAAAATCAGAAGTCTATCAGGAACCGTTAGTGACTTCATTTCTTTCTTCAATCTGTTATTGTAATTTGAGAAGATGGGATCTAAACTTTTAGATTTTTAATTTTTTATTAAATTTTTGATTTTCTTTTATAAAGATCGTAATGTTTGGTTTCTCAACTTTCCATTTTAATTGTGTTTGAATAGCATTTTCTCGCTTAAAAATAGCTTCCATTTTTTGGTTTTGATAACGCAGACACCTATGATGATGTAACCACTTTGCTAATTAAATATTTATTTTAATTTTCTCAGCTCAAATCGGGTCTTGTCTTAATAAGAGGGGTTTTGTTTTGGTGAAACACTGTACACTTTGAATAATTACAATAAAATATTTTAAAATATATTACCTATTTCTTCTATAAACTAAATAATCAGATACTTAACTAGGTGAATTAAATTAAAAAAAAAATTTTATATCAGTTAAGGATGTCCTTCCGGTAGCGCCCGTCTTGGTTGGCTCGTGGACGGTAGTGGTGGAATTATTGGCTCCTAAGACGTTTGTGGAAAAAATTATTCTGGTTCAATTTTAGTGTGTTATGACAAAATCCTGATAAAATTTTTTGATTTATTAGGAACTTAGACCGGGTAAACGGTGGTGTGGTATTTATCATGGCGGTGTAATATTTTCCGTATTACATAAAGGGGACAAATCCCGGTGTTTATAAGCAGGTCAAAGAGAAAAATCAATAATTTAAAGTAACCTTGGTGCTCATGGCTATTCTTATATGTGATTTGGCTTTCAGACTGAATAGATGTGAATTCAATACCTGGAATTCTTCACAAAGGACAGGTTAATATTTATACGTTTCTGAATGCAAATTGTTCGTACGCGTTCGATTATTTACAGTAACTGATCAGGATGGTCTCAGGATTTCTTAATTAATTGAGAACGTATTTACATTGATTAATACATATCATTTATTTATTCCCGGTAATAAGACGCATTAATTTTTTATTATTAGAAAACGTCTGTTATTTTAAACGTGTAACCTTTAAGCGAAAAATAAAATACAGGAAGACGGAGTTTATCACGAACTAAGTTAGTTATTATTAAGAATTACTTCTATTATTAATTGTTGTAAACGAATTGATCTGAGGCGGGTTTACATGATCTTTTAGGACTACGTGAATTAAATTAAACAATTATGTGAATTGTTTCAACAGAATGCAGGTGTCTTAAAACGATTATTCTCTTAAAATGAGAGAATTTACACGTATAATTTTCGTAATTTATTCTGATGCTGATAAATTAGTCAGACCTTAGGGAACGAAATAGTGGATAGTTTTTCGTTGCGTGAAAATATACTCGCGATACAGAAATTTCTTTTTTAAAAAATTATTAGAAGAATATTCAAATTTGTCGGTTAGACGGTGGAACACCTTTGATGCAATTTTTCGTAAACGCACCACGATTCGTCTTTATTTAACTGGAGGATCACGCTGATATCTAAGAATACGGCTTCTGGTATTGAGATTATCTCCAGGTTTTGGCGTCGCTTGTTTGTATTGAATTTTTTCAGGATCTGGTATGTATTGATGTGTAATATAGTTTAATGGAGAGCCCTTTATAAGATTCTGGGTCCAACCGTTGAATGCTGTATGGGATTCCTGGGGAGATTAGAGTGAAATTTCTTGCTGGAGGGAAGTTGATTTCACGTTAGCCCATTGTATAACGTCCTGGTTTGTGTTGGTTGCAGAATGACTTCAGGCTTTACCCGTGTACTTCTTTATTGAACGGCGAGATAACTTCCGAGGTCGCTTCTCTGGGTGTCTGGTGTAATGCTTGGGGTGCAAAAAATTATTTTAACCAGCGTATCTCAACCAGCAGCTTGATTGGATGAACTGATGCGACAATCGACAGGACGGGCGTACAACGCAATAATCCAGGCGCGCTCTGGATATCGGTTCTAGAGCGGAGAGCGACAGGAAAGGAACAAGTACGCAGAGAGTAGAATTTCTTCCGGTAGCGCCGCGTTTTTATAGCTAATTCGCGGTGGTTTGCTTCTACACCCTATTGGGGGTTCTCTGATGTAATACATTGATACTTTTGATATCTACGTCGGAATTAAAATTAATTTTTTGATGCAATATCGCGCAATATTTTGCAATTGGTTTTAATATTATACAACTTTATCTAACTTGATTACTGTAGAGCAATAAAAAAATAATTAATTAAAAATTCTTTAGTAAAGTTAAGCTGGATCTCTACAATGAGATAAGAGGAAAGGGGACATTAGTGGTTTTATGGTCAGTCCAGGTTTAGAGAGTCAACGATGTAGACTCCCGTTATCGCAGCACAGCCGCGTATTTTAAATAGGTAAAATTTGTTGGGTAGCCCGTTAACCCATGGGGATATGACACCGCGGTACAATAATATCGTATCGTACACCTTTGTCAGTGATTGACAGTTTCAAGTTCAAATAATGTGGTTACTTGGTTACTGGTAGTGAGAACCCCGTTCCTTTTGGACGAATATCTTCATTCTGGCGGATTATTTGTAAAGATATTCCGGTTATAATGTTAGCTTCGAGTACATAGCTGGTCATGATAAAGAAAACATTTGCTGTATATAGTGTAGCTTTAATAAGTTTTAAGTAAACAAAGTTATGTGTATATACATATATTACCGTCAACCAGATGAAGAAGTGATCGCAGAGCATGGTTTTTGGTTTAAAATTTGCCGTTAACGTAGTTTGCTTGAATATCAATTAAAGGAGCCATTGGTTTCGTCGAACCGTTGTGTCGGGTAAAAGAAAAGGGGGTGTGATTGATTATTTTGGTGCATGAGGTCCCTATATTTTTTCTATTTATATGTGTGGGTGATTTGAATAAAATGTTTCTGTGTATTCATTTAGACCAGTAATATGCTTTTTGTTTGTGTATTTAAGTAACGTTTAGATATTAATTCAAATGGTTTTTATCTGCATTTGACTTTGATTTCGCTAGCTAATATTATATATTACTGAATGTTAAATTTATGTGTTCTCCGAAATTATTATGATTGTTACGATTTATTTTTTTGGTGTTGTTTATTTAGAAGTTTAAGGTAGATAAATTTGAGTTACCTGAGCTTGCAAAACTCAATTTACATCAGTTTTATTACAAATTTAACGATACAAATTATGTTCAATGTATTGCGGACAATATACCAATTGTCTATTTTAATTTTTATGTATAGTGTTTGTTAAGTGTTAAGTGTTAAAAGAAATTTTAGAATAAAAAGTAACGTAATCATGTAGTGAGTTGGTTGTTGACCGAACAGCTGTTTGGTGCACACGAGGGCTTTGCGAGTAGTCGCAATTTTTATAGGAATCAACATACCGATTATAGACCTCATTGATTGCACTGATGATACCAGACAGGTAAGCAGTTTGTTATTTGTTATGGCGAAGCTGTGTATTTTCCCCGAATTTAGGTATTACATCCCGATTTGGCTTTCTGTGGTTATATTTCTCTCGAAATTATACCAATACTCAGCAAGTTGCTTTACTACACGTTCCCCCTAATTCATTCCTGGTATTGGACCCATCTTACCTAAATAGACATTAAAATTGCAGCAGTAGAAATTTTCAGCGTCACATAAAGTCCACATATTAATTCCATATTTTCCAGGTTTATTTGGAATATAAACTTTAAAACTACGCCTTCCTCGAAATTTTACTAGCTGCTCATCGTACCTACAGGTGATGGTTCATGCGATGTTTTTTGCAATTTGTTGCACATATATCGGCAACTTCTCGAAAGGGAGCTGATTTGTCATGTTCCTTCGTTGAATTTCTTGTGGCTAGGTCATCAAAACGAATAAATTGCAAAATTTCTGAAAATGTATTCCCATAGTATTTTGGTACGTGTCTAGAGAAACCATTTGTTTCCATAAGAATATTTGTCTTTCTAGATTCGAAAATCCCTGAAAATATTAATGAATGTCTTTATTTTGTTTTGTCTACTTGTGGATTTATTTAGAAATATAAATTTTTGCTTATAGGTTTGTATACTTTAAATTATTTTTAATTTCAAAAAAATTGTAATGCATCAGAAATGGTTTGAATATCCCTTCTTTCAGTACGCCCTTTCCGAATAATATTTACATTGTGTTTTTTACCGATTTTACATATTTAATCCATCCTGAAACGCGATTCAGCTAAGTTTCCGAATGTCTTTCAATGCCACTAATTTTGGCTGGCTTCAATCTCACTGCTCTCGTCTTCATTTTCTCTGAAATGTTCGTAATCACTATCCCCTTATCACCTCCAGTCTCACCAGATTGTATATTGTCGTCATCTACACTATCACACATCAACGCTGAATACAACCCAGCTCCAGTCAGAGGTCGGGACAGGATGTCAACTAACAACTGAATGTCATTTTATGAGTAAAACAAGTGAGAAAGTTACACAAACCATTACTTGTTCTGAAATTACCTGCAGACTATGTAATTATGTGTCCCAAAACCGGGTCTTAAGTGACCCGAAATGATTGTTTCAATATCATATATAGCAAATTGTTTATTACGTAAAATAGTGAGCTCGGTTCACTTTTGACCCGGTTTTGGATTCTAGAGGGTTAAATCGATATTTTCCATTTATGTAAAGACATGCCGATGCATATTTGCATTGAACCTACGTTCACCACCAGCGGGGTTATACACAACAAAGGACCTCGCACCATTTAATTGCTTTCTGTAGATTTGGCTAAATTTTTGATATGTTGTAGGTTGTAAGGTTCTAATCAAAGACTTCCGTAGGCGGAAAGTCAAAAAACGAACAGTTTTTTACGCTACAGCTCGCTAAAGTTGTGATTTTGATGTCATCAAACGATTTAAAATTATAAAAATGCAGCACGTGTCTTAAAATAAGTACGTAAAAAAGCGCTGTCATTCAAAACATCACGTGTTTTAATTAGTTAGAAAATCAAATCGAAATTCATTTAAGTAGTTTTGCAGTAAAAATTGTGATTTTTTAAGAGTCGTATAAATGGCATATAGTAATCGTTTACCACCATGTTATATCTGTAATACGCTAACACAGCCAGGACTAATGAATAGAATTGATGGCGATAATAATATGGTTAAAATGGATATAGCCATTTCCAGAAGAGGGAAGAATGGAAGACCACCGCTAGAAGTCACAGATTTGACCAGAGCTTACGCTCACTGTTTTCGGTTGATCCTTAACGAAATAGCTCTTGTTGAAAATGAACCAGTTTGTTTAAGACTAAATGTTTTGAAACAAACATCAACCCATACTTGTTTGATTTGTAATGGTAATAATAATGTGCATAGGATGTCCTTATCGTGTAGAGTAAATATTTTTATTCTTTTAAATATTTACATACCATAAAATGTACGATGTTGCGGGCAGCACTTGGATGGCAAGGGATTGATTTTGGAGCATTTACTTCCAGGGTTGCGGTCTGTTAATACAGGCATTTTTTTAAGAAATCCGGCTCGTTAGTCAAATATAGGGTGATATACAAGGACGAAGATAGTTTTAGTTATGAAGCTTTCAAATCCGTAGCCCCCGTTACGAAACAACAATTTCGGGAATTGTATACATTTTTTGATTCAATACTTCGGCAAGGTGGACAAAGGTATTTGAGCAAAAAGGATCTGTTGACGTTTTTATGCAAGATTCGGCAAGGTTTGTCGGACGAGTATTTGAAAATTATTTTTCACTATCCAAGTAAACAGGCTGTAGGTGTCGGTATTGCTACAGTTAGAGAATCGCCAATTCAAAGATTCCAACCTAGTTATATTGGACTTGAAACCATTACAAGGGAGGATTACATTGCCAACCATGTAACAAAATTTTCCAACCGATTATATAATCCTCAACCCAATACACCGCTAGCAGTAGCATATAATGATGGGACCTACTTCTATATATCAAAAAGTAATAACTTTTGTAGCTTAAGCCAATCTTACAACGTACATAAGAGTCGCCACCTAGTAAAACCGGCTCTCACTGTAGCTCCAGGCGGATATATACTAGCAATCAAAGCTCCGTATTTTCCGGACTCTAAAAATAATGATGCCAAAATGCTGACTAATGAGTTTAATAGGAATGGAGATGCAATAAGGGCATGGTTTCACCAAGGTCATAATTTTGTGCTGGATCGTGGATAGCGAGATTTCATACATCTGCTTGACGATTGGGTATTTCAAACAAGATTCCAACTTTTCTTGAACGGGGCCTAAACCAATTATCGACTGAAGAAGCAAATGAGTGCTGCATAATAACTAAAACAAGGTGAATAGTTGAAATCAGAAACGGTCACCTCAAATTCATATCTAAGTTACCTAGTCAAACAATTACAATACCACACATCGAAAACCTTGGCGATGTCTATCGTATAACGGGAACGATAGTAAACAAGTTTCACCCTCGCGTTCTTGTGTTGGGCGCTAACGAAGAGCTGACTCAGCAATTAGTGGAAAAAGCATTCCAGGTTAATATTGTACAATCCCGGGTGGAAGTAGAAAATCTTCGTTGTGTCAAATAAATGAGCATTATTAAGGTGACTTCCCTCATCTCACTTTGGATTATCTTTGAGAGCTCACTGTACCAAGTTAACCAGGACCCATCTTACATTCAAGATAAGCTGCAACAAGATGAAGAAGAATTACATACAGATTCTCTTAATAATGAATCTGGTTTTTTAAGAGTTAGACATTTTTCTCGCTTTAACAATGCGACAATATTGTGGATTGCTTACAACCCCACCGAAAATAAAGAAGCCGATGGGAATGTAGAGGATCTAATTCTTGGTTACTACTGTACGTGCAAATCAGGTGCAAGTACTCTTTGAACACGTGCGCACATTGCTAGTGATTTGTGGTTTTTGGAGTACGTTCCTTATGAAAGTGATGTTCACTATCCAAAATCCACTTTGTTGGATAAAATATTGGATGTAGCTAATAGAGCGCAACAACACCATCCAAACATTGTAAATAATAACAATGCGATGGAAGTGGATACTTATTAGGCTTGAAAAATGCCGTATGGGCCATATTGTTGTTTACTCATGTTCTTTGGCGTTAATAAATAATTTCGTTAAACTCTTGCACATCACACTTAAAAAATAGCACTTTCATATTCACAACTTTGGCGAGCTGTAGCCCAAAACTGTCCATTTTTCGACTTTCCGCATATGGTAGTTTTTGAATAGAACCTTACAAACTACAACATATCAAAAATTTAGCCAAATCTACAGAAAGTCATTTGCCATTATCGTCTTCGTCATATAACATGTGTAAAAACGACAAAGTTGCATGTTCGACCGCATTGCCTGAATAAAAGCTCTAACCTGATATCAGAATTCTCGCTACTAATATAATACATAGAAACCAATCTTTTCACCACACTGGTTATTTTATACAAGAATAAACATGAAAAAATATTTTTAACATTACTGTCCCAAAATAAAATTCCTTTTATTGATCGAGTTTCTATTTTGCATTTCCCTTAAAAATACTTTAAGAAGAATATATAATTTTCGGGTAAAGATACAATATTTTTATTTTAATTTAAAAGACTGCAGAAGTTTAAGAAAATTCTTTTTTTAATATTTAATTTGAAAGCTACTAAATTTGAAACTTTGTTAGAGATTAATTATATTGTTTTCACTGGAGAAAATTGCTACTACAGATAAATTATAAAACTTAAAGAAAGATTACAAGGATGAAATAAAAGATTTTAGATGTTAATCTAGATTTGAAAGTATTCTGGCTTTTTGTAATATAATTCTAATTAATATTTGACATTCAGCTTAAATGATCTCAACCCTAAGCATCTTTATTCATTATTCATAATATATTGTTACACTTTATGGTACTAGAAGTCCATACATTAATAAACCATTAAACCAAAATTTACTTGACATCAGAAGCAACGAGATTAGTCTTGAATTGTTTTATGTCAATTAGATCTTAAGTAAAATTGTTCATGTAAAAAATGGAATATTACACAATGTATACTCAGTAGAGCAGAAACGTTGCAAGGCTTTTAAAGAAATTTTTACTTAATTATATTTCGGGAGCATTCTTAAAATATGAGGCGAAATTAGTTTACTATAAATGGAAGTATCTCATAAAGACTATAAAGCTTATAAATTCGCCTATAGTAAAAAAACACAATAACTATGTTTTAAGTTGCATTAAAAATAGTATATTAAAGTACAAGTGGATAAAAAGGTCTTTAAAACGCGCGATTTTTCGAGCATGACGGCGCAGCCGGAGGGCTCGAAATGGAGTAAGTGTTTTAAAGACCAGTTAGTTATCCACGAATACTTTACGTTCACACTATTTTTTTTATTGGTGCACATTGAAATCATAAAGACTAGTATTATTACTACAAAAAATGGAAATAATAACTAATAATGTAAAATATGTAAATAAAAATTAATATATCTAACAATACTAACTGTACAGGGTGATCAGCTAAGGATGCGAGGTACTGTATCTGGGAAACTATCCATCGTAGAGGCTTGCGCAAAAAAAAAGTTATTACTAAAACGGCCAATACAAAAACCTGAAATGGCCGCTAGGGGGCGTAACTGCAATCTTGAATCTAAAGAAGTGATGTTTCTGTGAATTCTGCTATATAACCTAATAAAAAATAACTGATCTTTAAAGTCGAGGATAACCTGAACTTTTTTTGTTTGGCACTTTTTGACGTATGTCTAAAAATGGTTTCATTAAATCACCCCCTGTATCTTCGAAACGGCTAAGCCGATTCTAACAAACTTGGGCGCGTTGAAATGAGCTATACTTGGGATATAAATGTTATAATATTTGAAGTGTTGTTAGTTTCACATGTCGTCGCTAGAGGGCTTTGTTCGACATTCCGACAGAAACGGTTAATTTTCGCAAAAAAATTAAATGCATTGGTATGACTTTTTTTCATGAACAACTAGCTAAATGATACCTAAACAAGCTCGCGAAAACCGCATCTCGATATCTTGTTCCTAACCTAAAATATCGGCCAAAGAAAACATTATACGAAAATCCCTTAAATTTTTATTTTTTTTTAACCATTTTTTTCTGAAATTATTTCTATTATGTAAGTTGTGGCCCTAAAAAGGACCAATTTAAAGGAGTAAGGTTTTTAATGCCCCCGTAAATGCTTGAAATGCTGTCCATCACGTTCTATGCATTGCTGAAGCCTCTCATGGCTAGACAAAACTCCAGCTTCAATTTCGGCTCTCGGTATGTTACGTAATGCGTTACGAGTCCGATTTTTTCACATTTTCTCTAATAGTAGGTTGATTCCGAAACACGATATCCTTTAAGCGCCCCCCATAAATTAAAATTGAGGCAAGTTAAGCCTGGCGATCGCGGAGGCCATGGCAACAGACTTCCTCTTCCAATCCGCCGCTGTTGAAATACTGCATTAATATGCTCTCGCACATTAATAGCAAAATGTTCTGGGCGACCATCCAACTGCAAAAACAATTTTTGCCTTGTTTCCAGAGGCACATCTTCCAACAACAACGGTAATTGATTGGCCAAAAAGTCAAGAAATACATTGCCATTTAGGGGTTGCTCGAAAAAATATTGCCCAATAATTCTGCCTCCCAGTATACCACACCATACATTTAAACTCTAACGTCCTTGGTGCTGAACTTCACGCAACCAGTGGGGATTTTCTGCAGATCAATAATACATATTGTGCAGATTGACTCTCCCGTCACTACTGAAGGTGGTTTCATCAGTCCAAAGAATTTGAAATAAAAATTCTCTATTTTCGCGTATCATGCCTAACATCCAACGGCAATAGCCTAACCTTCGATCAAAATCTTCCTCTTTCAAGGCCTGATGCAAAACGACATGATATGGGTGCATTCTTAAAGTAATTAAAAAAAGTTTAAACGAATACCTATATATTTTGATAGCCATTAGAACTTACCTATGGTCCTTCAAAATATTTTGAACCGTTGTCCGTGATATGCCCAACCCAGTGGGTAATGCTCTTGTGCTAACATGAGGATTTCCTTCAATATAGCCCAGTACACGGTTAATATTTTCCTGTGTCCTTCCAATTCTTTGCCGTTGAAACGCAGGCCGAAAAGTACCATTGGCTCGTAAGCTCGCCACTAATCGGGGAAAAACTCTTACATCGCAAGGACGCCGATTTAGATATCGAGCCGCGTAAACTCTTTTAGCTACTGCGGCATTCTGAAGACATTTAAAATAAACCGCAAGCATATAAACAGCTTCATTATTCGTAAAACGCATTTTGAAAGCACAAAAAATTGCTCAAAGTAACGCGAAAATATTGACAACTTTTGACAAATTGAGGATTATGTATGTTTTGTTTAGGTATCTGTTTCCATTGCCTGCTTCTATTAATTGTATGTTTCGTGTATATCCATAGTGAATATGCATTTAAACAAACAAAAAATAGGTCCATTTTTGGGCCACAACTTACATAATAGAAAAATATAGTTAAAAAAAATAAACATTTAAGGGATTTTCGTATAAAGTTTTCTTTGGCCGATATTTTAGGTTAGGAACAAGAATTGAGATGCGGTTTTCGCGAGCTTATTTAGGCATAATTTAGCTACTTGTTCATGAAAAAAAAGTCATGCCAATGCATTTAATTCTTTTGCAAAAATTAACCGTTTCTGTCGGAATGTCGAACAAAGCCCTCTAGCGACGACATGTGAAACTAACAAAACTTCAATTAGTTTAAAATATGTAGCCCATGAAAAGCTCTTTTCAACGCGCCCAAGCTTATTAAAATCGGATTAGCCGTTTGGAAGATACGGGGGGTGATTTAAGGAAACCTTTGAATACCCCCCACCACTTTATTTTTATAGATACGTCAAAAAGTGCCAAACAAAAAAAGTTCATATTATCCTCGACTTCAAAGATCAGTCATTTTTTTATTAGGTTAATGTAACAGAATTCACAGAAACATCACTTTTTTAGATTCATGATTTCAGAAACATGAAAATATTTTCCAGATTTTTGTATTGGCCGTTTTACTAATAACTTTTTTTTCGCAAGCCTCTACGATGTATAGTTTCCCAGATACAGTACCTTGCATTCTTAGTTGGCCACCCTGTACTTGTTAAATAATGTTTAAATAAAGGTTTTGTTAGTAATATTTTATTTGACGTTACAAGGCACTCCTGTCAGATCAATAATCAAAAAGTTATCATTTAGACTCACGTTTCATGGGTTGTTGATGTTGCCATGGTAACTTTAAAAAACGCTCTTTTTTGAAAGTTCGATTTACACACGCTAAGGCGTGCTTTAAATAAGTAAAATGGGGCACCATTAAAAAAAACAATCTAGGGATAACGCTAACATGCTAAGAATAAGATTACGTTTAGGCATTATTGACAGAGTGTTATCCCGTTTTATCTTTAATTATGTTAGCAACAATTGCACTTTATATCATTTCTGCGTGATACTATATGGTTCAAATAAACAATTTCCCTTAATTTGAAAAAAAAAATCAATAAGTTCAGTGGTGATAAAACACTTTTCTTGTAGTTTCAGTTCAAATTACATTATGTTGCTAAAAACACTCACCATTTAAAGGAGAATGTTGTAATAAATAGCTTTTTTTATCGTTTTTGTATCTGTTCACGACGTTTTTGAACGCTGTATTTTAAAGGTGATATAAAACCGGGTCCAGATAATCCATGGAAACTCGAATTCATAGATAGGCAATTCATATAACGATAATTGGTAGAATGTGGCGTTCATATACTATCTGATTCGTAGAACGATTTATTCCTAGAATGTCCTAACCATAAAGTATTCGACTCGCAAATTCAACGAACTTTTTATCTATGTAGTTCAATCCATAGAGACGATACATTTAAATAAATCATTATTGTACGACAACTAAGTTTGAAATACTATTTGATAAATATAAAAATATAGAAATTAATGATTTTTGACAAATACTTGAAAGTGTATTGATTTAATTGTTAATAAATACCATTTGGTAATCAATTTTTAACAGGTCCAAACATAATTACACCCTCATTACATGATTGTTAATATGAATACTAAGAAATTCATCAAATTAATGTCCATTAGGTATAATTAGATATCAATTTGTAAGTCTTAGAAATTTTGTCCAAAAATGATTACAATGATCACCCTCCATATAAAGCCGCTTTTTTTCGGAAATTTCAGTTCTGTCGTATTTGTTGAGCAATAAACTACGTCCACGATGGCTACATTTTTTACAAGCGAGCGACAAAAACAGAAAATGGTTTATGAAGGATTCATTTACAATTTAAACAAAGATCCAGGCAAAGGACGTCGTTATTGGATTTGTGAAAGTTACTATACAACAGTAAAATGTGTTGGGCGTGCCATTACCGATAGAAACAACGCAGTCACCGTTACAAAATGTCATCATGGGCACGCGCCTTCTGCCTTAACAGTTCAGGCAAAGCAAATACGAAGCAAAATCCAAGACGATGCTGCAGACTTGCGAAATAGAAATGCCCCTCGGACCATTATTAACGAGTGTTTTGCAGGGGCTAGTGGCGCAGCAATTGTAAGCCTTCCAAAATTGGCATCGCTAGAGCAAGCAGTCTGACGGAAGCGTAAACAAGGAATAGTTAATGAGGATATTCCATTCACGTGAGATATATTTCAGATGAACTACACCGAAGTAGAATCACGCTACAAGAAGATATTGTTTTTGCTGACACTGGTGCTGATGATCCCGACCGCATCGTAATACTTGGACCTTAAACAAACCTTAGACGTTTAAGCCGGTGCCCTACTTGGTTATGTGATGGGACATTTCTTACATCACCAGATGTTTTCTACCAAATTTATTCAGTGCATGGTCTCTATCAAAATCGTGTTATACCGTTCTTGGTATGTTTATTAGCAAACAAGTCCAGGTCAACGTACGATAAACTTATTCAACTTGTTATTGACGGCATCGACAGAATGAACGAGGTGGAACAAAGACACTATCGACCTCAAACTATTATAATAGATTTTGAAAAGAGTGCAGGACAAGCATTTCGCTCCAAAATGCATACGGCTCATATTCATGGTTGCTGGTTTCATCTTTGCCAAGCACATTGGCGAGCCGTTCAGCGCTACGGTATGCAAGCAAGGTATGTCGAGGATGTTAATTACAAAATTGCTGTAAAGAAATTTTCTGCATTGGCGTTTTGCAATATTGGCGATATTCGAGAACGTTTTCAATCCCTAGCGGACAACTTCTTGTTGAGTTTTGGTGATACAGAAGAACACCGACAATTTATTGAGTATCTCGAAAATACATGGGTTGGCCGTCCACGTCGTACGCCGCTATTTGGACCACAGATGTGGAATTGCAAAGAAATTACAGAGCTCGGCCTTCCTCGTACCACTTATAGCGTAGAATCTTGGCACAGCCAGCTACAGAAGACTTTCTTACCGCATCCAAATTTTTTTAAATTATTGGAAGTATATCTTCAATAAGACCTTCGGGCTAATGCTGTAGCCGTTAAATTGGATGCGGGGGAGCAAGTGCCGCTATATCGCTGCCTAGAATATCAACAAGCCGACCAACGACTACTTCATATCATTCAAAGCTATGATATCACAGAACCAAACGAGTTTCTGGGAAGGTGCGCTAATTATATTAGATACTGATGCAGAAAAATTATAATTATCACGATGTGTGTATGTATTTTATAAAAAATAAAATCTCAAATTCATATTCCTATTCATATGCCAAATTAATAACAATCTATGAATTTAGTGTTCTATAATTTACGCATTCTTTGAATCGTCTTTTATGTGTATTACATATTCTATGAATTATACTTTCTATGAAATAAATATTATACGCTTTGTATTTTCTACGGGTTTGTCATTCTACGAATAGACATTCTATGCATTGCCATTCTTTGAACTATCTGGGACCCATATAAAACAGAACAGAGTAATGTGACTTAAATTATTGTAAACGATAATATACTCTTAGTGTCTCATTTATTCATTCATTCTTCATGTTATTTCACCCAGGAAGTGTTTTCTTAATTAACCGAGATATGCCCAACATCCTATATGCAGAAGCATGTATAAACAGAATGGTTATCAATTGGAGCATCTCTTTTAGTAATTTACATTAGGCTTGTAAAGTTTTAGGTATTGTGTTTAGTTTTTAATTTTGTGTTTTTGCATAAAGCTTTCTAACCCTTAACCTTGTTTTCTCATGGCCAACTGTATCATCAAAATGCTAAATTAACGTAACATTCATTTTTGAGGTTAATAATGCAAACGAAGTGCCACACAACATATATTTTTCGAAAGCTAAGAGTAAGCTCTATTATGAAATAAAAAATATACAAGGTGTTCCATTTAAGAAAACAAAACTTTGGTTAGTGCGAAGAAACTGACTTTTTGTGGGGAAAACTATGCACGTCACTAAATTTTACGGAAAATTGTGTATAAAACCCACTTTTCACCATTTCGATCAATTACAAGGAAAAACAGTTACGAGGGGTGCTTAAAATGTTCTGTATGGTAAATACTAATAGCACTATGCCATTTCTATTTGTGGCATCTTTCGTTTCATGGAAAAGTAGAACAGAGTCGCGAGAACCGCATCTTTCTTCGAATGAAGCACTTGAAATGGTAGAAAATGACGAAGAACACTAGAAATGTTGAAGCAATAATCATTATTCCTCCGGAAAGTACTTCAGGTAATAACACTGACGAAGATTCAGGAGATGAAGGCGCAGTAGACATAAATAATTTGCCTGGAGCTCAACTTCATGCTCCAACAGATATAAATTTACGCTTGTCCACTGTCAATGACGATGACTTTTTCTCAGAAGATGAAGTACCGCTACAAACACTTGCTCAATAAAGGTCAGTCCAAGCTGAAAAGGCGGCGCTTGAATTGAGACCTTTACGACTAGGAAGAAGGAGATTTAGCATTTAGACGAAACACATTTTCAATTTGAAAACAACCAAAATCTTGAACAAAAAAATTCTTTACATTTGTTTTCATTATTTTTTGACGATGAACTTTTCGATTTTATTATAAAAAAATCTAACCGTTGCTATATTCAACAAAAGAATAATGTCACTCTGATACAGAAGTTTGAACTAAAAGCATTTATCGGTGTTTCGTTGCTAAGTGGATATGTTCAGCTGACGAGAAGGCGTATGTTTTGGGAATACCAATGCTACACTCATAATAATTTGGTAGCTGAAGCTATATCAAGAAATCAGTTCGAATTCATTATGTCCCATGTTCATGTTGCTAACATTACTATACTACCCACCTCAATAGACAAATTTGCGAAAGTTAGACAATTATTCGATCATCTCAATGAAACGTTTATGAAATGTAGTATCTGTGAAGAAATGCATTCCATTGACGAAGCTATGGTGCCTTATTTTGGGCGCCATGGATGCAAACAATTTATTTATAGCATACCCATTCGATATGGTTATAAGTTGTGGGTTGGTGCTGCAAGATTAGGCCACATCAATTGGTTTCAGCCATATCAGGGAGCTTCTACCAATATAAACACTGAACACTTAACTTATAATAGGACGTTCCGTGATTCTAAAATATTGAGACATTTTGAAAAATAAGTGACCTGACAAGCAACTCCACTTATTCTTTGACAATTATTTTTCAACGATACCTTAAAGTGAATTGCTTTCTGATAAAAATTTGAAAGGAACCGAAACAATACGGGAAAACTGACTTCCCAATAATTCTCTAAGAGACTCCAAAGAGATGAGAAAGCAACCACGAGGAAGTTACTACAACAAAACGCTCTTCACTATGTCAAGAGATTTTCCCCAAAACAGGAAAAAAGTGTACAAGTAAGTAAAACCAATAGTTATTGCTTTAGTTTTGATAACTTTTTGTATTCTAGGGAAGTCAGCCACATTTGATAAATTTATATATTGCCAACATAGGCGGTGCAGACAGAAGCGATCATAATGTCAGTCTCTACAGAGTGTTCGTACGAGGTAAAAAGTGATATTTTCCACTAATAGCACATTGTGTAGATATGGCCGCGCATAACTCCTGGCACCTACACAGGAAAAATTAGGGTGAGTTGGACCATTCAAAAGAATTGCCGTTACACTTTTGCAACAGAACAAAAAACAAACATACACAAATGGACATCTCTCACGTAACGAATGTGTAGATATTCGGTTCGATCGCTTGGATCATCTTGTGATACCACAAAAAAAAACAAACAAGACATGCCTTCTGTCAATTAAAAACCACCACGAGATGTAAGAAATCTGATAAAGGCTTACATTTTCAATATACCTTTCTGCTAGTACTGAAAGCATTGGACGCTACTTGAAGCATTACGTGTAGGGTGTGAGCAGGGAAATAGAGTATGCGTTCAGGAATCGCCATTTTGGGGTGACTGACAATGAACATTCAGGTAGACACTCCTATTTCGATTAAGGACACTTAAACTGTGACCGCTCTACCGTCGTAAAATTCCGTTACTTGTGCTTCAGCAAAAACTTCAATTCGCTGGTTACATGTACCTCGAGGAACAGTCGAAATAAACTCGTCATATTTTTGTCAAATGGACTTATTTCCCCATAAGAACTGAAAACTTTAAGATTACTTCTTTCGCGCCCATGAAAGATTTAAGTATAAAGTCAACTAGATATATAAAATAACAATTTGTATTATAAGTAATGACACTCATTCACATGCCTTGGTAAAATCAAGTATGCCCAAACGCTCATAACGATGGAATTATTAATAAATAAGGGTTAGAAAAGGTAAATTTGAATGAGAAATAATATTTAGGTAAAATCCCCATCAAAGATCCATGCTACTGCTTAGCTACTTTGTTTCAGGAATGCAGGTTACAAACTGTTATGAGCGGGTGACATAAGCACATTAATGGTATATTAGTGCTCTAGTAAAGTGGAGAATGAAAAACATTACGTGTGTATCAAGGACAAATTTTGCTAGAATTTAATACTTTTTGTGGACAAGAAATCGTCCACACGGGAAACTTTCATAAAAAGTTTAGTTTTCTTTTAAATATTTTATTGAGTGAACTTGAATGTCGAATTTGGGCATTTTAGAAAGACATTACGTTTTTCTATAAACATTTCAGGTTGGTGTAGGTTTGGAGGTTTCAATTGCGTTAGTTCAGTTTCTTATTTTCTTCTCATCAAAGACAAGTGACATTTAAACCCCTAAACAGTGGTTGATTGTAATTCACCGGGGTTTATATTTGATGACGTATCCAAGATGGCTGTATTTATCTATAAGAGAGTTGCGGTGTTGTGTATTGGAGAGATTGTTAGCCTTCCCTTGGTTCAAGCGGTTAAACTAGCAGTCGTGCGTGATTTCAAAAAGGATGCATAACGATCTGTACCAATTTACATTCTAAATAAAATATATCGTATTCGGGGAGGAATATTAGAAACGTTTACACGTAAAGTTGATTCTTTGTTGAGTTATAAATTGTTTGTATTGATACTTTTCCAGAAATTTAAGTAGTGTCTAAACATATTTGAAATAAACATTAACCTTTGTACTACATAAATGTTGTGTATAAAAAAATTCGGGCGATTGTAACAGAAACTATTAAGTGTTATTAATACTGATGTAAATATGTGTGCGTCTGTCAACGACATAAAACAAATCTAGAGTATACACAGTTCAGAATCTGATCATTAAGTCAATTAAGGGGTATTATCCTGCGGGAAATATTAGAGAAATATTTTCGAAAAAAAAACCTAACTAATAGAAGTTTTGAAGGATAGACGTGTTCGAGTTAAAAAGGCCGATTTTGTGAGTGTACATACAAATTTAAGGATTAATTAATGAATTAATTAATTAAAGGAGTTAGTTAGGAAACTTCGTTTAAAAGGAGTAAAAGTTTATAGGTAAGACCTATTTATATATTGTCGTGTAGTGAAGGATTAGTTCTACTAAAAAGGTGAATAAGGTCATAAGGACAATGAATCTTAATCACAAACTTTTTTTCTGTTTTTAACGTTTAAGTTAGCAGGGACAAATTTAACTAAGATAAATCTTTCGATGTGTTGCTACATTATAGAAATTATGTATAATTAATATTGAAAACTCGTTTTAACCCATTAACGCTCATCGACAGCTTAAGTTCCCTTATAATTTCAATGGCAACAGCTGATTTATTGCTGAGATTATGTCAAATTTATCACAGTGAAGCTTGAGTATCCGCTTAGCAACGTTTTTTTCATAGTTGAAAATTATAACTAAAGTGAAATTTAGTAAATTTGCACGCTATAGACATTGTCATATAAAATATAAACGTATTTATAAGAACAATTTTAAGTTTTTTATGTCAATTATTTATCTCAAGGGGCAAAATGTGTTTCAGTAAGGTTGTTGTTTACTTTTTTGTTCTACTTAAGCCTAAGTATTGATGTCAACTCAGGTTGCCAGTGAACGCTACGCTAAACGTTTTTATATTTATGTCTGATGAACTTGATCAAATTTACGAATTCCATAAATGTGCCGTAAGCATGCATTTTGTACTCGCTGAACACGGTTTCTATGAGCAGCATCTAAGCAAGATCCATAAACGCGAACGCGAATTGCATAAAATTACTTTGGTAGTTCCGATTAAAAACGATTTATGTGGGTATAAGATCCGTAACGCAGTATAGGAACAGCGTATAGTGTTTGAAACTTGCTCTTTATATCTAAAGGTATTATTCATTACTAAACCCAGATTGTTTGACTTGTCATCAAGCGGTATCGGTAAACCATTAACAGTTTAAACTGAAGATGTTCGCTTTTCTTACCAAATAATACCGCCATGGACTGGGATTTAGTAAATGAGAATGTTTTGGGCAAGTGTAGTGTAATTCTGTAAGGTCTTTATTTATATTATCTAGAGCAACTTGCAAATCGGTACTTTTGAATGAACCGCACAATTACGTATCATGTATATACATGTTAACCTTACAATAGGCAAAGTCTCTAAACAAATGGCTGGTACAAATAGAGGTAAATAGCAGGCCCAATGTGGAGCCTTGAGGGACTCCAAATATTCTTTGAATTTGAGATAAAATTTGATTTTAACACGTTTATGCACCGACTCCTATTATTAAAATGGTTAGGGATTAAAACAATAAAACTTTGTTCTAATCCAATAAAATGAAAAATGGAAGAACATTGAATGGTTAAATGTTTCGAAATACTGAAATCGAGTAATATTAGCAAAGATAATTCACCGCCATTTGTAGCGTGTAAGGTACTATCAGTAACATTTAAGTATACTGTGTATTTTGAGAAAAAATGCTGAAAAAGAAGAAAAGCAAAAGAACTTTTGAAAAGAGACGAGCAGAAAGAGATCAACAGAAATTACATAAATTATGAAAATTGAAACCACCAAAGGTCATTTCCAGTGATAGACTTACAAATCGGGGACTGAAAAAATAAAAAACAGGATTTTGTTGGTCAGTTTTACTTCCACAATTAAATTCTTGAAGAAAAAAGTAGATTCATTAATTTTAGTTCATGATGACATTGTAGACCTTAGTGATAGCAATACTTTGAAAATACTCCCTAACCCCATCGTGGAAGAAGCGGTAAACGTAATTTTAGTATTTCCTTTACAGGATACAATTTAGTTTGAGTTTAAAATGTTTTTATAATTTTTTTATAAAATGTATGTTTCAACCTATGAGGACGACCGTGATAATTTTTGATTTACTAGAATAAATTTGTACTCTCTTGATCTATTTTGTTATGATTTTATTCCTAAGTCACTGTGTCAATTACTGGTTTATGTTCCGTCAATTTCTGGATATGTCGATCTCTATTAATATAAAAAAATAAATAAACCTTATCTGGTTTTTAAACACATTGAGGTATTTTGTAAAGAAATTATTCTGGTTTAATATAGATTCTATCTCTACAAGCATAAAACAAGTTTAAAACTCTTGAGGTGTCAATCATTGGTGTCCCTACCTATTTGCTTATTTTTGTTGCACCCATCCGCCCCCCCCCTCCGCCCCCAATTCCATATGTTAATGATTATGCAACATTTTTGAGTTGTTTGACCAAATGTACAGTTATAAGAATGTCCTAATTTTACGTGACTTTAATATCCCTCACTTTAATGATCCATCAATCAGTGATAACTAATCAAGGTTAATAAATGATTTTATATATATTTTAAATCTGCATCAGTTCAACACAATCTTGAACAAAATTGAATTATAATACTTTCATCAATCCTGCACTATCTGTAGGTATTAACCGCTCCCGCTTGAATACAGCAATTACATAATAGTCAGCAAAGCTTCAATTCCAATAAAGCGATTTTTTTTTTAATTTATACATGGCGCTACATGAAACCGATTGGTCTTTTTGTTAAAATATATTGATGTTAATATGGCATGTGCCGACTTTTATAGTAGATTGTATAGTTTTTCATAATGATTTTGTTCCTACTGTCACAGAGTACATAAAACGAAGCTTTCCTAAATGGTTTACGTACGAAATTATTTCCGACTAAAATCTAAACACTCAGCACTCTATCGTAAATGCAAACTTTGATTTAGACGAGTTTATATACTACATAAGGTTAGTTAAATCTCGAATTAAAGTGGCACACAATAATTACCATGCTCAAGTTGTGCTGAGCACTTTTGATCTTTGTAAACTGAAATGCGGTAACTCCAGAATCCAAAACAGAATGCATAATCGTATCACCGTGTATACTAGACCTCGTAAATTCTATATTGTAAGTGTTTTGTAACTGTAGTTTCATATTAGTGGAGTTGATCGGCCTATTTCCATATTTTTTGCTTTTATAGTGCGAGAAGGTCTGTATACTAAACTTTTTCTTGGTTGCACAGTAGTTCATTGCGCATGTTGCACCGTAACCTACTGTGCAGGTGTATTGCGCTTAATATCTTCGGTCATTATTAGGATCCAGATAGGCTTCATTTCTACACTAGCGTGGCTTATTGGATTTTCGTCCTTTGCCACTATCTATATGTTATCCCATTGGATGCGATGGTATTCGTTCTAGACATGTTCGGCAATTCTTAATCTTTCTGTTTCTCCCTTAGGGATGTTGTTCTTATGTTCCTGAATTCTCACTTTGAGTGATCTACTGCTCTTTCCTATATACAATCTGCCGCATTCGCATGCCTCATGAAATTATAAATGATTTTAATTACTTTTCAGGTGTCCTGTTGATAACGTACCTAATTCCGCAGCATTCGTATTCGAAAATATGTACTGTATTTCTGTTAGTAATATCACTAAATCTGATGTTTACAAAACTAAAAAAATAATCAAACAAAAATATTATTGGTCATGACCAGACTCCAAGTTTTATGATTAAAGATTGTAGTGAGTTATTTAAAAAAACATCTTGTTTAACCTCTCTTTAAGAACGTTTACTTTTTCCAATACTTGGAAGATGGATCGAATATGGCCAGTTTAAAAAATAGGCGATTTTGCAGAAGTCTTATAACTATAGCCGTATTAGTATTTTATTCAACTTCGGAAAAATATTCGAAATGACATTGTACTCCAGAATTTACTCTCTTGTCAAGAATTATATATCTCCCTATCAGCATGGTTTTCTGGGACGACGCACAGTCGAGTATTCAAATGTAAAAGCTGGTGAAAAAGTAAACATTTTTTCTTCAATTTTGGCGCATGAAAACTATCTGATGCCCGAACGTTCACTGCGATGGAAAAACTTTGGTTTTGGGCATTTCATAGTACCGTATTCCCCCTGTAAATAGTCAAATGTGACTGTTTTCCTTTATACTTCGATCGATCTAATTCTTTATACCAACGTTACCAATCATTGATGATTTGACTAGTTGTATATTGGTTTTCTGAGAACATGTATGTTATTGTGACATCATAGTGATTATATTTTACCGGTTGTAGTATTTGTGAACTGCATATGAATTGGTTTCAAAAAATATTTAAAATACTTCTTCAACTCTTCTAGTACTTTCAGTAAGGATTTTTATATCGTGTCGGGGCTTGTCGAGCATTTCTCGAGAAAACATTGTCAACTAGGCAGTGTTTTTGATCGGATCCAATACAATACAATACGCCCGCCATTTTTTATGTGTTCTCTCAAAAGAGCGGAAATGATATACATTCTAGCTAGATTTTTCCGTGTTTTCGATCAAATCTTTCTATCTATATGACATAAGAAGATGAAACTACTCATCTGAGATCCTCTGTTAGAGGTTTTAGTTGGGCTGAAAATATTTCATACAATTAAGATGCATTCTATGGGGGAAATTACAGCTTTACTCAAAAATCGTTGTCCTTCCAAATTTAACTCTTGTTTTGGGTTGAATCTAATAAAGAAATATAAATTATGATGGGGGAGATGAAAAACGTGATCGTGACCTACCAAAACCGAAAATAGGTGAAAAACTGGCATTTACGGATGATTATTTGATGGAAAAACCATCCGTACTGAACGTGGCCGGATATCCTTACTACAATACCTCAAATCTGAGTTCAAGAAAAGGTTCTCTGCCGCAAGTTATAGAGATGACCGGTTTTTGGCACAAAATGAAGTGTGGTTAGATATAGATACAGTAGGTGTTACATCAAAAATTTTATCTAATCCTGAGCCTGGTCGACCTACAAAAACTTCTGAAGAATGCCAGGTATAAGCGAAGAAAAACAGAAACGCTAAGAAATCAGCATACTACTAAGGAACTTTCGTACGCGGCTAAAATACATCACCGTAGATCGGGCAATGAAGATGTTGCGACGATGATGGAAAACTAACCTCAACACCTACAAACCCCAAATCAATCGAAACTATTATTTCATCAGATGAAAATATCAAAGCAGTGAAAAAACACACACCCGAAGAAGCGCTTTCAATGTTTGTAGAAGCTGACCTCATAAGATATCATACGAAATCATACATGAAGACAATAAAACATTTTTCCGTGTTATTCCTTGATAAAGAGAGCAAACAAATTCTGCCATCCGAAAGATGAGGCTATTTCTGTTGATTAAATAACTATAGAAATACATCTTCAAGATATTTTGGATCATACTGCGTCAAGACTTTATTTGTATTTGGAAGATGTCTTGCATAGATTACAACTGCATCATTTGCAACTTATTTCAAAGTGGGGTTGTGACGGTTCCAAAAGTACCAGTTTAAGCAAAAGTGCGACCAAAATCAGGATAGTGACGAGAATACTTTTCGGAGTTCATTTGTGCCATTACAATTGTCATCTACTAGTAATAGAAAGAAAGTGATTTGGCAAAATACAGTGCCATCATCCCCAAGGTTTTGTCGACCAATCAGGATAAGATTGTCGATTAATCGTCAGATATAGCCAATGAAGAAGTAGAATTAATAGAAATCAAAATGAGTACGCTGATTGCTACGGAAGTTCCAAGAAACTCGGGTGTCATTATGAAAATCAAACACATATTACTCCCTACAAGGGTGGGTGGGAAAATCTGCAATGCCACCACCAGCACTACTTCATCAACCAGGTGTTATTTACGTGGGATCACTTCAAAAGATTTTAACAATTTGAACAAGTGTTTTACTGTAAATAATGAGGCTCTTAAATTGGGAATGTTTATCTTACATGCGAGAATAGGATTCTTCGAATATCTTTTGCACTTGTCATACAAAATACCTTAGCAAAAATGGCAAGCTAGGACAGGAGATGAAAAGAGGATGTTCAAGAAAAGATAAAATACAAAGTAAATTCAAACAAGAAATGGGACTACTGTTGGATATTCCAAAGCAAGGTTTTGGAAATACCATTGATGGTATTACGT
Source organism: Vesta saturnalis (assembly GCA_036346205.1). Classification (NCBI taxonomy): domain Eukaryota; kingdom Metazoa; phylum Arthropoda; class Insecta; order Coleoptera; family Lampyridae; genus Vesta; species Vesta saturnalis. The sequence continues at coordinate 3,370,811 of JARFJB010001084.1, read as the reverse complement.
CCCGGAGATTTTTCACCGATCCTGAAATAGCTGCGAGAATGAGGGGTGTTAATATTGAAATCATAAAAAGCTTCAAAATTATCTTAGAAAAAATTTCATCTGGACGCAAAATAGATGTTGCAAAGTTTAAAAATTATACATTAGAAACGGCAAAACTCTACGTGAAATTGTATGAATGGTACGCAATGACTCCTACAATGCATAATGTGTTGATTCACGGGCCAACAATAATCTAGCATGCCATCCTACCCATTAGACAATTGTCTGAAGAGGCCGCGGAAGCAAGAAATGAACACTTTCGACAATATCGCTTACGATTCGCTAGGAAATATTCGAGAATCGCCTGCAACCGAGACATAGTGAATAGATTATTGCTCATCTTGGATCCATTTCTAAGCTGCATTCGAAAAAAACCGGTAAACCCTACGACAAGGAAATACTTTTACTTCTACTACCAGATGAGCCGTTAAATTTCTCGGAGATATCTGATGACGAGATAATTGATCAAGCTAAGCTAAGGCTGGGACAGACTCGCATGGACCACCACTGCACAGTTTGGGGAAGACCGGATTTTTAACATGGATATTATTGATATATAATTCACATAATTTAGTATTTTGTTTTGAAAAATGTACATACAAATTTTCTAGACCTCAAATGGAGTTATTTTTAATTACATCAAGTTTACTCATCAATAAATGTTTTCAAAATTTATTTTCTATACCTATGAGTGAAAATGGTTTGTTTCCAAAATTTCGGTTTCTAATGTAATGGAATCTACGAAAGTTTTTACATTTTTGATGGCATATTGGATCCGCCATTTTGAATTTCCAAGTTCTCACATCAGATTCGACATGAGCGAGCCCTGTAACCCCTGTATGCGGAGTTTGACATTAAACCGACAAGATCTTGAATAATGGCCAGCTTTTGAGGCCAAATCCTCCACTGTGCGACCAACAGTAATCTCAATATATATCTGAACATCTTGATAACCGTGGTCAGGCGGATGTCGTATATAATAACTTCGTAAAGGCGTTCGATAGTATATCCCATTCTGTTGTAATCAACAAATTATGACTATTTGGATTTTGCGATGATCTGTTACTGTTTTTTGAGTCCTAGCTTTCCAGACGCAAACATGATGTTAATTACAATTGTTTTAGACCATAATAATTTATTGCGTCTTCTGGAGTTCCTCAGGGCTCTAATTTAGTTCCTTTGCTGTTTCTTTTGTTTACTAATGATTTGTATGAACTTCTTTCCTCTAACTTGCTACTGTTCGCAGAAGGCTTAAAACTATACACATCGACAACTGTTTGTCTTTACAATTGCAACTTAATAAGCTCGGTAACAGGTATGCCGTTAATCTTCTTCCTATAAATGTCCAATTGTCAAGTTATTTCATATTCTCTAATAACCTTTGCTTACTTAATTGCCTCTTCAATATTAAATCGAACTTCATCCATCAAGAACTTCACACTTCAATTCTAACTTCTCATTTGCTCACCACATTCCTCAGTAATGAAGGCTGAGTTTCAGTATGAGAAACTGTAAATCATTCAGCAACATTTCTGCTCTGACAACTTTGTATTTTTCTCTGGTTCGGTCCAAATTGCTCTTTAATGTGGAATCCTTTCTTAGGATCCGAAATATTCAGCTTAAAGTCCGTTTAACGGAAATTTATAAAATTATTATCGTAAAAACTCGACGGTAGATACTCAGAACAAGGCTATGATTATACCTTACTGCTTTCAAGATTTAATCCTTGTTCTTCTTCTGCACTATACATTTGATTAAAACACTTATATTTCTTGGTTTTTTTATGTTGTATACTTACACTCAAGTTATACAATCTAAACGTTTGGATAACACTTACAGGTATCTTCGTCAATAGTAAAACTCTCTTTCTAAATTGTTAGAGAAAAATTTAAAACGCAAACATAAGCCTTCTATTAAGATAACAGTTTGATAAACGTATAAAGCCAACTATGTACAGCAATGTAACGTGTTCATTTAGCAACGGAATTTTAGTACAAGTTGAGATTTTTATGCCTGTTGTTAAGCAACACAACTTACGGTTGCTCCAATTTTGAGAAATTTGGCAACGGTGTGCGTATCAATTTTTCTAGTAAATTTGAAAATGCGATAATGTCAAATTGACTCATTTGTTAAAAAGAATCATGTGACTTTTTCTTTCTGGTTTCTTCTATAACTAAAGAACGCCATTTTGGGGTAACGAAAATGCGTTGTTGAAAATTGATATGGGAGAAACGTTTTCTTGTAACTGCTATGAAATCTTTACTTAATAGAAGTTATATACAGTTACTACTGGTTTTATGTTCTCTACATATTATAGAATTATACTAAGTACAGTTAGTTTTCGTTTTTACGGATTTAAAGTTTTCTAAGAAAAGCTTCTCGTCAGATGAAGAGTTAAGTGGAACTACTTTCCTTCTTTCTTTTACACCAATCCCCCCTGTTTTAACATTTAAATCAATAAAATACATGTTTTACAATTTAAAATAAAATAAAATACACTTTGGGCATAATAAGCAAGTTCGATTTCTGGAATTCATCAACAACTCGTGGACGGCGATACTGTAAATTGTGTCGCCCTAAGCTTCATTGTACAACATATCGTAAGAATAGTCCTATCTCAAGGATGATGGTAATGGCAACTAGTCTATTAGAACCTAAAAACTTGTATTTATTTTCACCACATATTGTCACCTTTAGACAGAATATGTTTATTTTAAATTTAGACTATTAGTTTATAAATAAAATGTTTTTGTTAATACACTCTCTTCCATCTTATCTTGCATTAGAGCAGGTTATGATATTTTTTTGTAGTGGTATTCCCATTTGTCGAAATGAGAAGAAGTCAATTTGATGCCGAACTGTCAAAAATAAAGGCGCTGTGTTGACAACTTAAGTAATGCACATCATGATGAAGTCTCATATTGAATTAACAATAATTTGTTGAGAAAATTCCAAAAGTCATCGTAAAGAGTGCAAATATTCTGACACCAAAAGTAACTCATTCAAAACTAAAAGTGAAGATAGAATGTATACCATTTAACACGCGGGATATAATTTAGGGTTTTTGAAAAACTGCGACTATTTACTCGATTCCGAAACGAGGATCGGGACCGGTTTCAAAACTGTGTGATAAAACAGCTGATTCATGCGCTGTTTGTTGCAATTAGACAAGCCACCCTTATTTTCTGGTAAGAAAAATCAGCAGCATGAGCTGTCGGTTAGACATGGGGTCCAAATTAAGGGTAAAATAAAAAAAGAGGAACTGTCGAACAAAATTCAACCTTTCAGGTCCAGAGGGAACGATTATAGTTGATAGAATGTTGATTAAGGATAGGTATGAAGTTATACCGTTGCCTCCATACCATTGCTGATATAACGCTGTTGAAGTGGCATAGAGTTTCTGTAAAAATTATTAAAATAAAATATGTTCTGAACCTCCATAGAAAGGTAGGGTTCAGAAATTATGGCTTGAGGTTTTATTCGAATGTTCTCCAACAATGTGGAAAAAGTTGTGTTTGCACACGGAAAAGATTATATCAAATGACTGGACGAAACGTATGAGAAATTCTTCGACCTAAAATATCCCATCTGTTACTATAGCACTAGGAAAATCCGGTTCAGATTCAAATAATGATATGTATTTAGAGCCGTCTGGTGATATAATGCAGTTGGAATAAGATTCCACTGTTTGGCATAAAGATATTGTGGTTGTTTCCTTTTAGGTACGACTTAAAATAACTTTCATATAAACGTAGCAGTCAAAAAAAGGACGAAGCAGTAAATTTGGTCACGAAAGAAGATATTCACCGGAGATTTCCGGGATAGGTTAAATTAAATGTATAGATATTAATGTTCTGGTTACCTATCGACTGTGTGACCCAAGAACTAAGTTTGTGTATAAGCATACATCTACATCTTAATAGCCAAGGCAAGAAAGAGAAAAATGCAGAAGATAAATTTTATCACGAAAACAAGTCTTCACATTGGATTACTTACGAAATTGGGCTCCGGTTTTCTTGCATATTTCTCTCTTATTTTTTATTTTTGTTTTGTGTGAAAAAAGCAGAAGGCATTCTTTATTAGTTTTTTTACGTAGATTTTGTTAACAAAACACCTCATAGTATTAGATAAGACACGACGTTGTAATTTATGACGAATGTAAAGATTTACAATTTCCGTTTTATGGAGTTAATAGGCATTCCAGATCTGAAGACTAAAATTTACTTTTTTTTTAAATAGAACACTTTAAATTCAACGACTTTCGTGCAAGCAAACTCTAAATAGTGTGAAACGCTAAGTTGCAAGGCAGCATTAGTTTCACTTTAAAAATATAACCTTTACTTTCCAAAAGTCGAGCTACGGTAGTAACTTTTTATACCTTAACGGTGCTGTCACACCCTTCCTAGATTTCCATGGTCTGTTCTAATGCGAAATAAGATGGAACAGAGTATATGCTCACTAGCTATTTGTTTATAATTAGTCCTTAAGCGTGATTTTGAATACACACATTGTGAGTACTTAATGTAAGTTAAATGTGTAGTGTCTTGGAGTGTCGTCCCCGGAATATTCGTCCCCGGAATATTCGCTAAAGGAATATTTTCCCCCCGAATATTCGCTCCTGGTAAGCTTTCCCTCCGAATATTCGCTCCCATGAAAACTCTGCGACAAAAGAAAATTGACTCCCGCCCGAATATTCGCTTTCATGGAAATTCACGAAAAAATGGGCATTCTGGGAAACCCTGCCCTATTGTTAATACTGAGATCCATACATTAGTACTTCTTAACATCTTCACAATTCCACTGTTGATCATGTGAAAATTAGAAAACATGACATTATTTTAATGTGACAAGGAAAGATATGATGGTATTCAGTGTTTGTTAATAGTATTAACTGAAACAATTAATTCTATTCCTCATTCCCTGTCTTTGATACGTTACACACTCACTCATATGGCACCCTCTTTACTACGTTCGAATTCTTATGAAATTTCGCTCATCACCATGACACCTTTCATTTTTGGTATACATTTCCTATACCTGTCTTTATTAATTATTGCGACATACCGATTAGAGAAAACGTTATCAAAACAGAACAGTCATTAGAGATGAGGTGGTATGGTTACGACTATTTCAACATCTATACAATCAAAGCATCTGCTGGATTTCCCATCTATAGCATATGCTAAATAGTTCCTTGAACTACTTAAAATAAAAGGTTAGAGTGCCATTAAATGTGTAAAGTAGAATAAGAAAGGTAGATGAAATGATGATAAATGTCTGGACATCCTTATGGCAACTCATAACGAATTTTTTGGGGTAAACTTACTTGTAGGTTTTGTGAGGGTGAATATTCTAGGGTCGAACTTTCCAGGGGTGCATATTCCAGTTTTTCGGCAGAAAACATTCCGGAGGCGAATTTTCTGGGGGAGAATATTGTGGGAGCGAATTTACCTGGGGGCGGGTTTTCTTGGGGGCGATTTTTCCGCATACTGTGTTTGGGTATACTGAAGCTGTATGAGTTTAGTTTAACTTCGATATATGTGTAAAACTACATATGTACCTTGGTAGAGCAACGGCCAATGTCCATTTTAATGGTTTTGAGATATCAAGCATAAAAGAAAATTTTAATTTTTATAATATTAAAATTCCAATAATTGTTTTGTTATTGTGTCCTTTTTTTAGTGTAGTAATTATTTCATCACAATACTTTCTTGATCATTTACAAAAAAAAAAATTGTCCTTCACAGAATTCAGCATGGCTTGGTGATTATTGAAACAATAGTTGTCTAGCAAAAATTCATTGAAAAGTTAACGTTTACTAATTCCATTTAATCTGTTTCTTATGCTGCCTCTCCTTAAATCAATTTGTTTAAACCTCTCATTGTTTTCCAGGCTAGTTTTATAAAAAAAATTGCAAATCGCCAACCTGCTTAAATTTCATCCATTTTATTTTCAACCAGGGAACATTTTCGCCTTCTTCATTCTACTTACGGTGTACTAATTCATGGCTAAGTAGATTGCCAACGTTGAGAAAGTCTGCCTGTTGCATCTCAACAACTTCCAGAGTAGGGTTCCGCCCAACACTTCTTATAAAATTACACCAATCGTGGGGAACCTCGATTACAACAGTAGTTTTCTTCTTAGCTTTTTCGATTGCAGCATGGATATGGCTATGTCCCGGTTCCATAAATTTGTGATTAATCTCTGATAAGAATCGACCATCTTCTTTCATTCCTTGCATGATAAAGCAACACATATAGACATTCCGGTTCTGACCAGAACAAGAATCGCTGTATAAATTGACAGTCTTAACTTCATTAGGTAAGGACATTATGTATTTTTTAACACAGGGGGCAATTTCTTGACGACCTCGTCCGTCAGTTGTTTCATTTTACAAAAAAAAAGTTCCTGAATCACCTAATTCCGTCGCTTGAAATACCGTTAAATTGAATGTCCACAGCTGCCGCTTATAGAAAGAAACACCATTGCGAAGATATGGCAAACATTTCTCTAAATCAAAAGACGCCACAGTAAATGATGGATCTTGCTTGCTTTGATCCTTATCTCACGACTTTTGCTTGCTAGCACTCTCAGCTAAGTATAGATGTCCTTCCTTTTCTGCTATAATCTTTAATTTTGTTTCATCTTCTTGTGGTTTTCCCTCAAGTGCTTTCCAGCTCAAATTAAATCTATTGCATTTAGCGTAGGTATTGTTAGCTGTAGCATGAAAAGCGAGATTAAATTCTTCATCAAAAATCTTTCTGTCCAGTAATTCCTTTGCAGATATTATATTTTGGCCTTTACAATAATCACAGTAAAGTTGATAAATGAGAGCAATGCTGAGGTCTGGGCTTAAATATTTTTTGAAGTCCGCTCCCGAAAATAATGGCTGTTGTATGTCGGTAAGCTTTTAATATGAGTTCTAATAATGTCTTTCCTATCGTCAGTGATTTTGTAATGATTCAAATTCCTCGGGCATCTGAGGGGAAGGTACTAGATTTTGGTCCTCCTTTCTTTTCTACTATTATTCTTGCTTTCTATAAAGTAAGATCAAAAGTCTGAAGGTACATTTTTTGACACACCTCAGTATGTTCATCCTCTCCGTTTGCAAGATTATACGTCCTCGTGAATATTCTTCGACTTCCTTTCTTGCTTTTTATTCCAGTATTTCTTACTCTTTCCCTTTGCTTCTGAACTTCTTTAATTGTTTTCCCTATGTATTGATCTTGACCATCTTTAGGTAGCTTATAAAAGTCCTCAAACAATCTTTTTCTTTAATCTTCATCAAATTTCATAAAACATTTTAGTCGGCACTTGCAGGATTCTTCCATCTCCTTTGATTACTTTTTAATCCCTCTTCTTTTAACGAATACTTTACCTTGTTCCTTACGTTGTTTTCGTACATTTTCTTTCAAAGCCTTTTCATCTTTCAAACGCTTTCTTATCCTTTCCTCTTCTGCAATATTATTTCGCCCTCCTCTTTTGCTCTTGACTGTAGGTGCTTGAAGCAAATTTTCATTAATTTGTGAGGTAGCTTCCTTATTTGAATTATTGGCTTCGTCTTCTACGTTTTGATTCGGACTATTCTCCACTATGTCAACATCCTGTAAAATAGTTTATCCCATTATCACTACATAGAAAAATACATAACTCTTCAATATCTTAACTCGGAGGCAGTAGTCCCTGGGTATCTTGCAGTCTGCTTTTCTTTCTGATGCTACATAGTCCTTATCATGCAGGGAATCATCGTTTTCGGAAAAACTACTGTAGGAAAAACTAACTGGAGAATTTCTGTATTTTTTTAACATCTTTGAAACCTGTTAACTCAGTGTACGGACTTTGACTCTAAGATAGCACTTCAGTGGTCTATAAGAGAGTTCATAAATTTATATTTCAAATGGATGTATCAAATTTCAATGAAAGTACAGGAGTAGTACATGATAGTTCCCTATCACTTTCCTTTAACTATATTCATATTATTAAAATATCAGACTTGACGTTTTAATAGCTCATTGACCACCTAGATATTTTAACTCTAGTCAACTTAAACAACTGATGATTGATAATCCTTTTTTAAATGTGTTGTTTGATATAATGTAAGTGCAAAATTTAAAACAATAATAACTAAGTGATCACCTAAAATAACGTCAAAAAGCTAGTATAAAACATTTTACTCGCCAACAGATTAAGAAAACAGGAAACATTCTTGTGAAATTCGTAATATAAATAACAGAAATTTGTTTAGATTTAAAAATATAAGACGTAAACGTAAGTTTTGCTTACGTTAACGGGTGTCGGAAGTTCTAATTCACTAGTCTCTGAACAACCTAACCAAAATTCCAGTTTTCTTGATCAATATGGTTCCTTAAATACTGCATGGTCATCATTCACGTGTTCTTAAAAATATCAGGAAGTCACGTAATAAAACTAGCTACATTTTTTTTATTATATTCATAAGCAAAATAATATCGTGCCCTGTTTTGATAGTTCCTCGCACCTTTGCAAAATCACTAGGGTTCTTTTATTCATTTTTTTTACTAATTAATAAGTCGTAACGCATGTAATCATCACACATATCATCACACAGACACTTGCATTAATACTGTTGCAGGTTAGATTACAGTCGTTGCAATAGCGAAGGAACCGAGCTAATGTGCATGGATTAATGACAACCAATGACCAATGTCCCTTGCGATGTAAATTGGCCGTTTAGCTGCGTCAGCAAATTTTGCGGAGGGACCAATGTCCGGACATTGGCTCTTGCTCTAACACGTGCAAATGGACTTTGACCATTTCCAGATTACAATATGTCTAAAAACCAAAAACAATTGGACACTGGCCTTTCTTCTATAGAAAATCTACAATGAGAGTATGTTAAAAATCATATAAATCCTATATACCGGTTTTTGGAACATTGGCACTTGTTCTATCGGCGCAAAAAATACATTTTGTAGAAAGAAGGTTTCCGTTTAGCTTTATTTCTCTAAAATTTTAATATAGGGTAGGTCGACTAGAAAAGTGTTTTGAACTAACTTATAACTAGTAAGTTAATAAACCACGATACGTTTATGAACAATTTCATATAAATCGGTAAACCCGAAGTAAGTAAGAGCTGTTTTCGTTTTAGCGCTTAAACCTGGCCCAATAATTTTTAAACTGGGCTACGGTTTAGATTATCTTCAATAATCTTCAACTAGAGTGTATAAGGCATTACAAAGTAGAAAAAAAGTCGGGTAACTAAACAGACGAACGGTCGCTGACTCTAAAGCCTTCACTAAAAAACGAAGAAAAGAAAAAATAATTATATCTACAGGAACGTAAAACGTCTGCAGTGGAACAACACACGTCGTGCCAACCTGCAAGGTAGAAATTAAAAGAAATAAAATAATTTTAATAATAATTTTTTTTAGAATAGTTATGCATCCCTTTTCATACGTTCATAAAGAAAACAGGCAATATTGTCAAAAGCGAAATAATAATCTATGCCAGATTGACGTTTACAACTTTATATCAATATTCAATATTCTATAAAATACCAATAATACAATTTAAGCATTTCCAATCCTGGTTAAATAATTTTTAGACTTAGTCTGCTTTATATTCAGAAACTTTATAAATAAAAGTTATGTAAAATTAACTTTTCTTTAAAACACATGTCTGCACATTTTTTTATAAAATCAACCGTTATTCAGATATTGAAAAAATTTGATCTAACACTTAAATTCTACGTTAGCAATTTTTTGCAGCTGAATTACGCGTTGTATCAAATAATTAAAAAGCTGGTCCGAATAAACCTCTTCTCCCCGTGCTGAATTTCCCCTAATACCTAATCAGCTCACGGAGAAATGAAAACAAGCTTAGATACGAAATTTGAAGTGCGATCATTTTGGAGTTATCATGCATACTAACATACATCTACCCACACACGTGCTCATCCGCGCACCCTCACGCCCACACGCCCGCACACACTCATCGCGTACATGCACATACGAACAAACGCAGACACGCGCAGACGCGCACATGCACACGCGTATACACCCACATGCACACATATACACACGCACACATGCACACATTCATACACGCACACACGCGCACACGCATTCACGCACACGCACACGTACACGCACACGCACACACACACACACACACACACACACACACACACACACACACACACACACACACACACAAACACACACATCACGACCGATCTTGGCGAAACTTGGCCAAACATTGTGAAATGATCTCATAAGTCGATTTAGCGTTAGTGAAAATAGCAATCTATTGTGTATCCTCTACTATACCTACAAAATGCATATGTAGGTAGGAAGGTAAAAATGGATATAGTGACCAACACTAAATCTACAGTTACCTATGTCATATAAACATCACATGACATAATTTGACGTAAACTGACTACAAAGTGACAATTATTTACTGGTATGTACCTATTTGTAATCATCCCACACAAAATGTGCAGTCTTACACCTTAATACTTCAAATAGTTAAATTGAATGTACTGTACTAAATATTATTATGCTTAGAATAACGCACTAGCTTTACATAAAATTTGAATATATGGTACCTAACCAAGAGAAGGAAAGAGCTACCTAATTTTAATTATATTTCCGTTTTCATATTCCATAAATGAATTTTTAAATTTGAATTTCAATTTTTAATTCCTAAAGCTGCTATTCAAATTAAAAATACAAGATTAATGAAAAAATTAAAGATTATCAATGGTTGTATTAATTTTAGATTTTGTTTAAAATATTATTAGTAAAAAATATTAGGAAAATAGCTGTATTACATCTATTGATATATAATGAAACCTTCATCGTGTACGCTATCCAGATGTAATGAAATTATTCATGATGAACCCTTTGCATCCCTTCTACCAATTTTTTGTATTGTATACAGCCGTAAATATGGTTACTAGGTTTTAGTCGTAAATTGAAAAAGTATGGTCGTTTCGTTACTCACAATACATCCCTAAGCTACAAAAAAATGTATCTAGAAGAGAACATAACATTTGACCTGCGAACCAGTATTTTAGAAAATGTGAAGTATTAATATTGTTACTAGTCTTTACCACTATCACTTAGATAATTTGATTGTGAAGAACGTTAATTATACCTAATCATAGGTTGAAAAATTCCAATTAATGCCTAAAGTAAAATACAGGAAAAGATTTAGAAAGTTATTTAAAAGTTGTCTCAACAAAAACACACCTAAACAAGTACGTTATAAATTTTGAAATAAGTATTCTGTATTAAAGTTCATACTGCTGTGATAATACGATAATTTCAGAAAATACTTAATAGCTACGTCAAGAATTAATTTTGAAATGTTTCGTGCTTTACGTGTTACAGGATAATTTCTAAAATTTTGTTCTTTTTGTTACTACGCTCTGGATTAAAAACATCCGAACAGTCATCTAAATATCTTGTGAAAATTTTTATGTATTTAAGAACTAAGTTTTGAGTCAACTAGTTAAACTTGCAAGTTAAGCAATTAAGCCGGTGAGTGATACGATCTATATACTCCGCGTCCAAGATAATGAGGGTCACTATTGGGATCTTGGAAACGTTAAGATATGCACGTTTGGTTAAATAGGAGAAAGGTTCGTAATCAAATACTTAACAAAGTGGAGTTTCGAAATCCCTGATGAAATGTTTGGTTCTTAAGTTATTTTGAAAAAATTTAATTATTGCACAAATATTGAAAATTCTTAACATCATTGTATTTTGCAAACGATAGACATTTTCGTCTATCTTTTCACAACTTGATCTAGAACTATTTGTATGTCATCACAATTTTCTTTATTACTACACACAGTTTTATCATTCGTCATAATTAATATTTAATAGTTCCCTTATGAACAAAATTAAGTATTTAGGATAATGTTGAACCAAGTATGGCCCTTTTAATCCTACATCCTATTTGCTTTTAACTGTTAGAAAAGGAATTAGCTAGAAGAGAGGAGTTATAAAAATACGTGATGTGTAATGTTGGTTGCCTATAGAATCTGCATTCCCAATGCATTGACACTTTTTTAAAGTATACATTGCCCATATGTATACATTTAAGAAAAAATCCCTGTATAACAAAAGGTAGCTAATAATTAGTTATTTGCCCAATACACCGTGTTAACAAATTTTTTTCTAGCTTGTATAAGATGGCCGACGAAAAAGATAAAGAATAACCACAAGGCTATTCAAAAATTACCACTGTCATTAGATAATTTAAAATTTTCCAGATGGTGGCAAGAATATTAAAAGAAGACGCAGATTCCTATACGACTTTTATCCATTTACAGAAACCTGTATACTTTGGAATAAAGTTCTGATTTTTCTTATTGATTATTCCCCCCTTAGATGACACTACTTTCAATTATTCACAATGTTTTTTTTCAATTGATGTTTTAGTGTAAAATTAAAACATAACAATGTGCTGTACATCATTGGACTCGGAGGATATTAATTACGTGATATCAGAATACCAGGGCCGTATTTAGAAAAATGAAGTTGACGATGGTTTCGCAAAGACGAAACGTCCGATTAAAAAACGAATAATGCCACCTTAAAGGGTACTAAAAGTTGCTCTAGATAAGTGTCATCGGTTTTGGTCTGGACCAAATATTCCAAAGATTATATTTTATCAAAGTAGCACAACGAAAGATCTTTTCATGGATTTCTAAACGCCATATTCTTAGGCCCTTGGTTACGCAGCCTTTCTCCTGTTTAACCAAATCTGTATCTTTTACCGTTTCTAAGATCCTGATAGTAGCCCTCATTACCCTCCACACAGAGTATAAGGGTGTAAAACTATATTTTAATTTTTCGTTCACGCCTGTTGATGTACGGTGCTGTTGCTTAACATTATTTATACTAGTCTTTCACTAATAATTAACGCTCTGACCACGTAATTCAGGTGTTCTAATTCTCTACCTAGCTGGTAGGTTATACTTTTTGCATCGTGATTGGTTAAAACCTCCCAGTGACAATTCTTTGCGGAATTAATAAAAAGCCGTTAAAAATTTGTTACTGAACCAATAGTTGGCATAAGTTAGACATTGTGAATGTTAATAAAGACAAACAACGTGAGCTATACCCACAGAGTAAACGTAGGCGTAATTCCTTGTTCCTGAAAATTTTTGATTTAAAAGAGTAGTATGAAATATCAGATAGATTTCACAGTATAGTTTATCAGAAAAATCAGTTAAGAAGAATGATTTTTTATTTAAAACAAACCTACAAATTTGTAAATACTCCTTTTGGGTTTAAATCTTGCATTTAAATATACACTTGGTACGTTACTAAAGCAATTGTAGCTGTAATCATCAAAATGTGTGAAATGTTTGCTTAACAATAAGTGTCTATCAAATTTACAAAATGAAAACGCTTAGAATAAGCGTATTGTAATCTCGTATTTTTTTTTAGTAAATGTGGCCCTGAACCCTAAGATTAACCTACCTTGTTAAATCAGTCAGGAACACTTAGGAGAATGGACAAAGGAATACTGAATTACTAAGACATGCCTATGAACGGGTACGTTCAATTGTTTCATATCATAAGCGAGAGGAAAGTAGAAACTAGGGAGACCACTCTAGAGTTTAAAAGTTGTGTATAAGAATGTGAATTGCGCCAATTTAGCACAAGTGAAGATTTGTGCTGCATACTGATGTTATAAATGAGAGAACCGAGTATTCCTAGCAAAGGTGGCCCGAGAAGGTATCAAAGAATGTAAGTCAGGAACGCAATACTCATTATAATACCGGTAATACAAAGCAAGAACTGAAACGATCGTTCTATGCTCAAGGCGCTGTATGTCAGAAGTTAAGGACGGATCATTTATAAGCCTAATCGCTCTTTTTTGAATACGATTAACGATATACAGGGTGTCCCAAGATATTTGGACACATTTTGACCATGAATGCTGCCTAAACGGAAAACGATAGAAACGTGTAGTTTTCATTGGTGTACTTGATTTAGCTCAAAGTTTTATTTTAGCTATAAAATATTTTTTCCCACGAATACAAGGTGTTTTAAAAAAATTGCCATTTTTTAAAGCGAAAATAATAAAGTTTTTTAAATATAACACCCTGTATATTTTGCTGTCATCTAGAAGATGTAATCTTCTACTTTATAAAAATGTATAATATGGTACTATTTACTCCAAAAACAAAAGAGTTATATAAGTTTATATAGGTACACCTACTGTATACACGTAGGTTAGATATACGTTTTGCTGATTAATGCTTCTAAACCAAAAATTATAAAAATATGCCCTTGCTCGGATTCAAAGGGCTCTGGAAGAGGTCAATGACGTCACTGTAAAAAAAAGTATTATGAAGGTACTATTGTCTAAATGTACTGGGTTGTTCATTTAAAAAACCTAAAACTTTTGGCAAATTGTATCTGACTGTGCTGATTAAAATGTATGCAGTCGGTGCATAAAAACTTACATAACTCTTTTGTTTTTGGAGTAAATAGTACCATATTATACATTTTTAGAAAGTAGAAGATTACATCTTCAAGATGTCAGCAAAATATACAGGATGTTATATTTAAAAAACTTCATTATTTTCGCTTTAAAAAATGGCAATTTTTTTAAAACACCTTGTATTCGTGGGAAAAAATTATTTTATTGCTAAAATAAAACTTTGGGCTAAATCAAGTACAACAGTGAAAACTACACGTTTCTATCGTTTTCCGTTTAGGCAGCATTCATGATCAAAATGTGTCCAAATATCTTGGGACACCCTGTATAAGTACTGCTTAGATTTGTACATAGATCTGTACAAAAAGCATATTTCACGGGGCGCTGCTTTAGTAGTAAACAGAAGATAGTCAACCCATGATAGATGTAATAAGGTTTGAGTATCTAAAATCTGAGCCATTCGTAATTACAACAAAAGATGATCGACCTTTTTTGGGAGACACAAGGCAATACTGAGCTTTATTAGCATTAAACTTTACTAAATTATTACTTTCTCATTCAAGGATACCTTGAATGTTTTGTTAATTGAAATTGCGGTTTCAGCTTTAACACCTTGATTAGAGATAGAAGGTGGACTAGCATTATGAGTAGTTTGAGATGAAGTACAATTCACCCAGTTAGTCGTTGACAAAAAAAAATCATTTATTTATTGCAAAACTGCGATCCCTGTGGAAAGTCTGCGTCAACATCTACTTCTTTTGAAAAAGAAACATCGATCACGACGCATATCCGTCTTTTATCAAGGAAATTAACGTGGTAATCGAATGCTTTCGAGATATCTAAAGCGATTACAACTGTTTCACCTGATTGTTCAATTATATTGTTCCAACCTTGGGTCACATATGGTGGTCGCTAAAGAGCTTGTTAGTTTAAAGGAAAGAGAGCAGTTGCTGATTGATGGATTTTTCCATGATTTTAGACAAACTGGATGTAATGGCAATTATTCGGTGGTTGGAGTGATCGATCTTATCGCCTTGTTTGGGAGTACTTTCGTATGTCCAAGTGTTTACTGTATCTGCTTGACCGTTAAGTAACTATTTTCGCAAATATGCTTGTATAGTCATCACAGCGTGGGATTTTATATAATATATAAAGTTATAGAATCAATGTCGGCGCGAAAACTGAACCAACGAAATTTACAAAAAAGTGTAGAGTATCCCAATTAGTGTCAGGTATTTAAAATAATAAGAAGCCAATTAGGTGAGTGAATTGCTATAAGTAATTATTAAAAGCGTTAGTGCTAACAGAGAAGATTAGCGAGAGAAGTTGACCACAGCGCTTATAGGTCTCCGAGGGGTGGACCCGGACAGATACGTACGGACAATCGCAAATAAGATAACAATCAAAGAAATAATATTGCTGTATGATGTGAATGTTAATACTTGGCTATAATGAAATTTTGTGAAATCATATAAAATTTTATGAATAATAACTTTCACAAGCAGCAAAGAAATTCAGAGGGGAAAACACATATAAGTAGTTGCTATTTAGCCTGGAGATAAAGACAACAGAGATGGACAATACGGATAGTCATTCAACATGGAGAGAAAATAAAGAGAGCGGCAATAACGGAGGAAAGTAACGAAGAACTAGTGAGCTTTGCGAAATCTAAGAAGAAAATTAGATCGCCAGTAAGCTTTATACAAAAGAAGGAGGACAAATTAGATGGAGTGTTAGATATGATACAACAGTTAATGCTAGATGTGAACTAAATAAAAATGGAACAGATAAAGTTTAATAAGGAGATGGAAGAGTTAAAAAAGGAAAATAAAAATTTAATGGAAAAAAATACTGGCACAAAAGGCAGCTACATAGAGTTAAAGAAGGAGTTACAGGACACGACCGAAAGATCGGAGCAATTTGAAAGAGAAAGGAGAATAAATAACATAGTAATGCACGGAATAACAATATAACCAAATAATACATTAGAAATACAGCAGAAAATGGAACAGTTTTCAAAAGCCAACCTAGAAATTGACACCCAAGTCAAAATTGCTCACAAAGTAGGAACAAAAATCAGCATAATGGAACTATAAAACCCAGGCGATAAAATATAGATAATGAAAAGAAAAGAGAAATTAAGGAAATTAAACGGTGATGCGATATACAGTAATAATGATCTAAGAAAACAAGAAAGGGCGATATATACACAGATCTGGAAGAGACCAGGAGAGGAAAAGAGAGAAAATCGTTAGTGGTAACCAAAAACTGTTTATTGATGGAAATGCAAACAGAAAGGTGTACACTAATGAGGAAGACTGGAAAGGGTAGGAAGTATAGCTAACGAAAATCAAATATCATAAATTACGAAATGAAGAGACCGCAAAAGAGGGGGAGAGGGAGGGAGAGATTGAGAGATGGAGACAGAAGAGGGAAGAGAGGGAAGAGGAGAGAGAGAGAGAGAGGAGAGAGGGAGAAGGGAGAGAGGGAGAGAGGGAAGAAAAAGAGATGAAGAGAAGAGGGAGAAGAGAGGAGAGGAGAGAGAGAGAGGGAGAGAGGGAGAGAGAGAGAGAGAGAAAGAGAAGAGAGATGGAAGTGATGGCAGAGAGAGGAGAGGAGGGAGGAGGAGGGAGAGGGGAGCAGAAGAAAAGGTCAGCCGAAAAGATGAAAGAAATCAGCAAAAACTAAATAACTTATACCTAAAGGGAGCATGGAAATGTATCAATGAAGCATTATTAACAACGAAAAAAGAAGTATGTGGAAGTACAATAATCATCAAAGGCAAGAGGCAAACATGTTGGTGTAATGAAGGTATAGGTAAAGAAGTGCAAAGGAAGAAACAATTATGATAAGAGTATTTGGGAAATAGAACACAGGAAACGTATGACATGTATAAAGAACAGAGAACCAAAGTAAAGGAGAAGGTCAAACAAGCGAAAGTAATAGCCTGGGAAGGGTTTGATGAAAAGATGTAAAAAAGGACAGACTGGAAATCAAAAGTTATTTTACAAGGTACTCAGAACTACGGGAAGGAAAGACAGAGAAAATGAAATGTATAAAATCGAAAGATGGATGAACGTTAGGAAATGATGATGACATCACAGAAAGATGGAGAGAGTATTTCCGGGAAATATTAGCTGTATACGAGAGGCATAACATAACAACTGAGGGCAAGGAAGAAATGAATACGGAAGAAAGCATAGCAATGGTTATAAATCTCGATAAAACGGGTGTAGAAATGCTAAATATACTTCTTAATAAAGTTTGGCAAGAAGAGAAGATTCCAAAAGATTGGGAACTATGGAATACTGCTACCAATATTTAATAAGGGGGATAAAAGGGACTGCACAAACTACGTTACCCATAATAACGAAGTTATATGAACGTATCCTAGAAGCAAGACTAAGTCAAATAACAGAAAGGCAATTAGAAGACTCGCAGTGTGGATACAGGAAGGGTAGAGGGGTTCAAGGTCACATATTTGTATTAAAACAAATAATAGAAAAACTTATAACAGAAGAAATATTTGTAGCCTTTGACAGCGTACTAAGAAAAGGTGTATGGAGAAGTCTAAGAAAGAGAGATATAAATGACAAACTGATAAAGAGTACAAGAAGTTTAACTGAAAAGACAAGAAATTACTTAATAACGGGAAACATGCAATCGTAAGGAGGAGTCCCGCACTGTTCAATCTAGTAATGAATGATGGTTTAAAAGGGATAAAAAACAATGTAAAGTCACTAAAGGTAGAATACAGGAACATGGAAGTAATAGAAATAGCTGAAAGTGTATTTGCGGACGATTCAGTTATATATGCAAAGAAAGATTTACAGTAAAGCTATGGAACAGTGCTCTACGTAATTAAAACTTAGAAATAAATTCTGAGAAAGTAAGGTGATGGTGATAGGAAAAGAGGACACAAACATAGTAATAAAACTAAACGAGGCAGAGATAGAACAAGTACATTAATTTAAACATCTTGGAGTGAAAATACATAATAATGAAAGAATAGATGCGTAATTAAACGATAGACTGGAAAGTGCAGCGAAACTTTACCATGCATTCGTTAACTCGAAAGAAAAAACATCGAAGAAGATGGACACCTCGGTGTATAAAGCCATTTTGCACGAGATAGAGATGAAATCCCTAAGAACTCTGCAGGGGGTTACGAGAAGAAATCGAATCAGTAATGAAATAATAAGAGAAGAATTAAAAGTTGAACCGATCAGAAAAAATATAAAACGTCACCAGTTACGATGTTTTGGGCACGTAGTGCGAATTGGGGGAAGGAAGAACAACTAAAAGAATATGGAAGGCAAGAAAACAACAGAAAAGAGGAAGAGGAAGATCAAGAAAAACGTGAAACAATGAAACTGAGGAGAACCTAAGAGAAGAGGAGTTGTCCCGTAATGCAGGGAAAGGAGAGGCAAGGAATAAAATAGAGTGGGGCAAGAGAATACACATAGGAGCGTAATATATAATAAGTTGTAGTAGATGAAGAGTAGTAATGTAAAATACCTTAACACCTTAACGGTATATATATATATATATATATATATATATATATATATATATATATATATATATATATATATATATATATATATATATATATATATATATATATATATATATATATATATAACAGGGTGGGCCACCACTAACGCGTCGGTCTCTAGCACCCAAACGACTGAATTTTTGCAAAATCTGTTTGGGCGAGAACATGTAAGCCTTCTAGGACTACAATCTATAATTAGTTTGATTTATACAGGGTGATCTACAAACTTGTTACTTTTCAAAGTTGTATTATTTTAAATGGAACGAAAAAATAAGGTAGACTTTCATTAGAGTTCCCTATACCAAACCTTACAGTTTCCGAAATATTAAACATTTTTTGAAAATGTAGGGTTGTCAAAAAATTCAAGTATTTTTCGATTCAGAAAAGATGAGACAATCTAATCTAGGTCATCGTAATAAGGACATTTGGAAGTACGTATTCTGTTGTTTATTGTTTCAAATCATAATTTATAAAATACAAAGAATAACGCGTAAAGTTAACAAACTTCAAAGTTAAATATCTTTGTTATTTTAAATACAACGCCCAAGAAATTTTTATGGGAATGGAATAGTCTTTTGACAATAGTTCGAACTATATTAGGGTTCCCTTTACCTAACTTCAATAGTTTTCGACAAATTAGTGTATTTGTTAGATTTTTAGAAATTACGCCATTACTCATGTCGATCAGTTAGAATTCTGTGATTTACAAAGGTTACAAATGTGTTAAACGGTTTTTGGTTTATTAAGGTTATCAAGGTTATACGGTTGCTGGTCTTGAAAAAGACCGTTTTACATTATGCACCGAGAGCCTGCTGCTGGATTTGTCACTACAGTAAATGTTCAAAATGATGACCGTCTTCTTGAATGCATAGTCTAATTCTTTCTTCCAAATTTTGTCTGACTTTTCTTAACATATCTGGAGTAATTGTGTCTACTGCATTTCTAATTCTCTCTTTCATATTGTCTGCAGTAGTAGCAGGAATATTGTAAACAATATTTTTAATATATCCCCATAAAAAGTAATCCATTGGAGTAAGACAAGGCGATCTTGGTGGCCAATGACATGGTCCGTTCCGTCCAATCCATTTATTAACAAATTTCCTAGTTAAATAATTTCTAACTCTACTATCAAAGTGTGCCGGTGCCCCATCTAATTGTAGCCACATATTCCCTCTAATGTTCAACGGAACGTTTTCGAGAAGTGTCTAAAAGTCTCGCTTTAAAAATCTCAAAAATTTTCTACCATTAGATGACCATTGAAAAAGTATGGTCCAATTACCTGATCTCTAATAATTTCTGCCCATACGTTTATGCTCCAACGATTCTGACGGTCAACAGTATTAAAAGCATGCCTATTCTCGGTATCATAATAGTGAAAATTATGTCTATTTACCAAACCGTTGTTGTGAAATGTTGATTCATCAGTAAACAAAACGAAATTTAAAAAATCTTGTTGATCCCCTATGTTTTCAATTGCCCACAAACAGAAATCTATTCGTTGTTGAAAGTTATTGCCATACAAATTTTGATGAATTTCTATGTGATAAGCATGAAATTTGTGTTTTTTGAGAACTCTTCTCACACTTCCTCTACTTAAATCTGTTTGTCTAGCAATTACTGTAGTACTAGTGTGGGAATTTTCAGCGATAGATCCTAATACTAAAAACTCACTATCTTCATTGCCAGTTACCGGTTTACTTTTATTAGGTTTTGGATAGGCAGTGTTACCTGTGGCTCGAAAAGTTTGTAAAAGCCTTTCAGAAGCTCCCGTATCAGGATGGTTGCGATCATGGTACTTTTGGACATAAACCAAGGAAGCCAAAAGCCAATTTTCATGGAATTCTCCTATGGTCAACTCCATATCCACTCTTTCTTGCACTAAATATTTCATTGTAATGAAAAAATCATCAATAGTTATGAACACTGTCGTATTTTGAAATACGTCAATATGACAGAAATGTTTATAAATCAAAGAATTCTAACTGATCGACATGAGTTAATGGCGTATTTTCTAAAAATGTAATAAATACACTAATTTCTCGAAAAGTATTGAAGTAAGGTATAGGGAACCCTAATACATTTCGAACTATTGTCAAAAGACTATTCCATTCCGATAAATATTTAAATATTTAAGATATTTAACTTTGAAGTTTGTTAACTTTACGCGTTATTCTTTGTATTCTATAAATTATGATTTGAAACAATAAACAACAGAATACGTACTTCCAAATATCGTTATTACGATGACCTAGATTAGATAGTCTCATCTTTCCTGAATCGAAAAATACTTGACTTTTTTGACAACCCAACATTTTCAAAAAATGTTAAATATTTCGGAAACTGTAAAGTTTAGGTATAGGAAACTCTAATGAAAGTCTACCTTATTTTTACACCTTATTTCAAAAACAAAAAAATTAAGAAGGAGGGTATTACATTTAAAATAATATAGCTTTGATAAGTAACAAGTTTGTAGATCACCCTGTATAAATCAAACTAATTTTAGATTGTAGTCCTAGAAAGCTTACATATTCTCGCCCAAACAGATTTTGAAAAAATTCAATCGTTTGGGTGCTAGAGACCGACGCGTTGGTGGTGGCCCACCCTGTATATATATATATATATATATATATATATATATATATATATATATATATATATATATATATATATATATATATATATATATATATATATATATAATATATAGAATAGTGCTTAAATATTAACGACTAATCAGTATAAATACTATTGGCCGCTGCTTAGGTGGGTAGGAAAAATTCTTTTACATTTTCAGTGTGTGTGTTTTTAGTTGTGGGTACTTTTAAATATTGCCCATAATATTTTCTACAACTTTGCACTAATATCATAAAGTCATTAAATTTTGTTACGTTTGTTTTTTGACAACATAGACTTTCACGATTTAAGCGTATAATTACAAATACTTATCTTTTATGTTTATAAATCGTGTGTTTCAAATTGTATCTTGAGACGAAATAACAATAAATTTTTATTAATTTTGAAATGGGTCATTTTTACTGTAGACGATACTTGTTATCGGAACCTATATATATTTTGTATAATTTATTTTGAATTATAAATTTCTTTTTTGATTGTGGCATTCTTTGATAGCCTTCATCCGTAGCGATGATTGAAATGTAATTTAAAAAAAGGTTTTAGTACCATATAATTAAATATCTAGTTTTTATCCTTACTAAAATATGTTCATTTCAAAGTTTTCATCATTGTATGTAGTAGGCATTTTTTTTTGCATTTTCATATTTTACGAAATTATTTGATAACTGTGCTAATCAAACATTTCACTATTTACCCATTAGCATAGTTACAATGTCTATCAAAACGTACATGGTTTCTAAAATTCATGGCTAAATTCACGATCTAAACCCGAAATATGTACATTTTATGAATCGCAATCGCGAAAGCTTGCATTTTCGTGTTTAAGTTTGATCCGTCACCCTGTTTATCATAAGTATTCTATTCCTTAAACTACACATTATCTATAAAAATGAAAGCTTAAATACCACAAACTTTTTTGAGTTCAATCGTGAATTTTAAATTTAACTATTTCCTGCTTTCAGTGTCTCAACACTCATTTGGCATGTTTTTAAAAGTGTAAAATGAATTTGTAAATTGCCAGAGACGTTATTACGTAAACGCGTATTTAACTTCTTTGTTGTTTGGCAAACGTAGAATATGATTATGTGTTTTATAAATTGCGCATACCGTCATAATTTCCTCCCGTTAATTGTACAGAGTTTAATTACGTTATTATATTCAGTTTTAATTTCATTTCATAAATCACAACATTTTTGAATTTTCAATAAATTCGTGTTATGATTTGTTATATTCCTCATAAAAAAAGGAAATTAGGTAATTTTATTTCAACTGTATGTACACTCGAGGTGATTAGGTTTTACATGTTTGATGTTGAACCTAAAATAATTTGTGGTGTAACAGATTTATTTTTAATCTACCTTTTTGGATTAAACAAGAGCAACTGGTTTCAAATTCTACACGTTCACTGAAATTTGTTTTGTTTTATTTGAGTTTGATATTGAATATTAAGCTCTTCTACTTCTGTTGGTCATTTACTTATCTAAATGGTTCATATATCACACGTGCTGATAATAGCATCGCAGGTGTAATTATCTACGATGTATGTAAGAAAATTCTTTGGTATATTCTGTTAATCCCCGTAATAAATGACGTGAATTAAAATAAAGTAATTTTAAATGGAACATCTTTAAGATTTGTATTTGCTTAATTATACATTTTTGTGATAAAATTAAATAACTAAACCTGTAAATCAATAATTTGTAATTTAATAGTAGGAAATGTTTCAATGCAATAAATTTAAAGGATGTAATATGAATAGTAGTAGCACACTTGTTATGTAAAATGCATTGATAAGCGATTGATTTACATGTTGGCTATCACCATAAGCGTTACACGTGCAGGAATTTCCGAAATGGAAAGACCATTAAAAGTTATCTTAGTACCAGATCTAACTAGCTACTTTCCTTTTGAATGTTCCTCATATTTATTGAAAAGATAATATAACGTTAGCAAAGTGGAATAGAATAACTTTATATATAAAAGAGAAATGTAACCACTTCACCACACCGACATGAATATCTGATGTATTTGCAAAATTTCAAAAGTCACTTATTCTAAAATTGAAAATGAATACAATAAGTAAATTTTTAATTTGCATTACTTCAGCGGCACTGAGCGCTAAAGTATATCCGACAAACCTAGGTTTATGTACAACGTAAGGACAAAAGTTCATTCAGCTATGTTTAAGCATATGTTAAATAGAGAAATGTACTTGAAAGTGATCTTGTTCACATTTTTCTGTTTAACGTGAGGTGTGTATCCCTCTAATAGAGCGCAGGCTTTCATTCTCACGTTCTCCAAAACAACAGCTTTATCTTTAACATAGTTCAATAAATCTCATATATATTTGTAAATAGTCAGTAAAAGTATATAACATGCGTTTATGCCACCCATTTCCTGAGTAATAATGTAGTTTTTCGAAACAAAGGGACCCCAACTGTGGGACCATATATTTAAAACATACACTATAAATGATTTTTCACAGTATTAGCTTTTGAGTGTTAAATCGTGCGTTTTTTATTTATCCTTTATATAAATTTAAACGTTTAGATAAAAATTACAGTTATCGTCCTCAATAAGTGGTAATAGCTTTAAGATGTAATTGAGATGTCAAAATTCATTAAATATGGAAACGTAAAAGTAAGCATCCTAGTAGCACTACAGGTTGATAAACGTATAATCTCAGCTATGGAACCTAGGTATATTTTACTCGACAAAGTTTACATTTTCATTCCGTAGAGTGCCTATATGATTGATACCAGTTTGGGGCATTTATGAGAAAGTTATTGTTATCAGGCAAAGAATTTGAGTCAGCCTACTCCAAAAAGATCACCTCCTTCTACCATTTTAGTCGACTCAAACAAACAAGTACATATAATTTTAACGTAATTGCTTATCAAGATATTGAGTTACTGGAAAGGAAATAAATGCAGTGTAAAGTTCAGTCGCTGTTCAAGATTTCGAGGTATTAAATAAAAATGGCATTTAACCATATTAATCTACGTCTGCACCCTCTTCAAGTTCAGACATATACGGTCTGAAAAGTTCATGATAGACACTCGGCCACACAGAGAGATGCACGCACTCAAGCAAGGATCACCCACACGAGCATGTACCCAATCATGCATTTACCCATATACACTCGCACACAACACACATACACACACACACACACACACACACACACACACACACACACACACACACACACGCTCGCGCACAAGAACACACACACACACAATCACACACAAACACACTAATACACACACAACATCACACAAACAACACACACAAACACACAACACATCACAATAAACAACACTACATACACTACACACACACACACACACCACACATCACACATAAAATACATAAATACACAATCACACACACACACATCACACACCACACAAATCACACACATACACACATCACACACTACACAATACACATAACACTCACACACTAATATACACACACTACACAACTCACACACTAACACATCACACACTCACACAACACACACACTCACACACTCACACTCACACATATCACATCACACACTCACACATCACACACTCACAACATACAACACATACACACATACAACACACACTCACAACACACTCACTACATCACACTACACACAAAACACACACATAATAACACTCACACTAACACTCACACACTAACAATACACACACACACTCACAAACATCATACAAAACACATCACACACTCACACACTCACACATACAACACATCACAATCACACACACACACAACACTACTCACACATCATACACATCACAACATCACACACTCACACAACTACACATATCACACTAAACAACTACACACTACACACACATCACAACACCACTACACTCACAACATAAATACACATCACAACACTCACAACACAACACACTACACTAAACACACACACTACATCAAACAATAAATAAAAACACACAAAATAAATACACACTAAAACAAAACACATCACACTCACAACACAACATAAACACACACACACACACACACACACACACACACACACACTCATACTGGTTTTATATAATTGTCGGTTTCAGTCATACACACCTACTATCGGGGTCTTTGAAGTTGGCTGGACCAAATTGTAGGTAGAACTTGTACTTTTCTATGGTGAACCTCGTTATTCTATACACACCGTATTTTAGGAGAAATTTAAGTTTTTCTGACGACCCGATATTTAATGTTGATTCTCGTTTTGTGTAAGTCCCGATAGTTATGTTTATTGCCTAAGAAGTCTGTGTGAAAACCCGATAATTATATATCTGGTTGAAGTTGTGTGTGACCCGACAATATTGTTACGTGCAGAATTTGTGTATAATCTGCGCTGTTGCCAGATGTTATGTAGCCTTACAACGTAATTGTCGGGCATTTATATGTCACGTTATCTTATCTTAAAGTTCTATAATGTTACGTGTACTTTATTTTGATAAGTTCGTTTTTCTGTGTTATCTAATTCTTAATATAACTGCTAATCGTTTATTAATTAGAATAATATTTCAAATGTGTAAATTGATAATTAATTGTAATCGGAAGCGGAACTTATGTCTTAAAACAATAGCGATATTTCCTTGTCAGTTCCGATTACGCTGAGTCTATTAATTGTGTTGTTTGAAATGAAATGATGCATTTTCTCTTTCTATGATTTAGACATATTGTAATTATTTCAAATAAACTTTAACTATTACAGTTCTTTACGTACATGCACCTAGATGCAATAAATCCGTTCAGAATCTAGGTTACAGATGAAACAAATAGCAATCAGAGAAAAGTGTTGGGAAGAAAGGAATGTTTACACCTTTCTAAATAACACAAAGAAATGAGTTTAATAAAGTAAAATTCCGCGTCTATCAAGCACGTTAACAAATTACCAATAACACGTCAAGATAATGAGTAAGACAACAGGTAGACGTATTTGCATGTACAGGGTAATCTGTTATATTCCGCACCTCCCTCTGGAACGCTTATGCAAGCAGATACAGAAAAACTTTTTATACCAAAATTATGCCGTTTTTAATGAATTTTTGTCTCGCGATATCAGAAGAAACAAAAGATGATCGAAAATGTCATACATTTACCGAACCTTTGTTTTTTCTAATGGAACACGCTGAATATTTTACGCTATTCCGATTTCGGTGGCACTTAAAACCTTAATTTGGCAACAAGATGGTGCATCGTAGCACAACATTGTCAAGATAACTCGACGTTTAAATGCCAATTTCAATGTTTACATCGGTAAACATGGAATTATATCATGGCCGCCAAATAGTTTCGATGCGAAACCTCTTGACAAGTTTCTTTGGGGGGTATTAAAAACAAAGTATGTTTTAATCAAAACGAGAATATATTAGAGATTCAAACCCGTCTCGTCAATGAAATAAATAGTATTAATAATAACCAACCAGGCTGAATAAGTGAGGCGGTTGACAAATTAAAAACGGGATATCAACGATGTATATAAGAAAACAGAGGTCATATATACAGTGTCCGCCAATAGTGCGTGGACGAAGCTTTATGAGTGTATACAATATCGTTTTCAAAATTATTTATTGCAGGATTGTGTGGGATCTTTCGGGTTACAATTAGAAAATATTTTCGCAAAAATTACTACTCGTATACAGGGTATTACAACACAAAGTTATATTTTTTTAATTGGAACATACCGTATATTATTATAAATTTGGATTCTCTGGTTAATTTTAAGGGCACTTTATTCACTCTATGAGGTATCTTAAACGCGCAATTTAGGCGCCGCATTCCATTTTTTGAAAATTTAGAGGTTGAAAAGAAAAATTGTAACACCCGTATGGAGAAATGTGTAACACAAACATTTTAATGGTTGATTAGTCATAGACTGTGCTACATAAAATCGTAAAAATAGCATCTTATTTAATTTTCGAGATATCGTAATGCAAAGTATAAGATTTTCAATCATAGATAACTTGATTTTTTTTAATGGAAAGGTATACATTGTTTTACATTGTTAGATAGGACATTTAATTAAATTTTTTTATAATATAACATTGTTGGTATTTATGTTTTGCCGTTTTTTGATAATCCAGCTTTTTTACTGAATTTGCAAAGTTTAAGATTTTTAATCATAGATAACTTGATTTATTTAAATGGAAAGGTATAGATTGTGTTACATTGATAGATAGGAAATTTAATTACAATTTTTTTGATATAACATTGTTGGTATTTATTTTTTGCCGTTTTTTGATAATCCAGCTTTTTTACTGAATTTATCGATTTTGGAAGAAAATAATATTAAATTAAATGTTCAAATTGTCGACCACACTGATTTAGACAATACTGAATTCTTTTAATAAAAGTAGATTCAACCCGATCTAACATATTAGGAGTAATTGTAGCAAAAACATTTCTAATTCGCAATTTCATATTCTCAGCAGTTGTTGGTTCTTCCTCATATACTTTATTCTTCACAAAGCCCCAAAGAAAAAAATCCAATGGAGTTATATCGGGAGATCTAGCTGGCCAAGGTATCGGTCCTTGTCTTCCTATCCAATTTTCGTGAAACGTCGAATTTAACCACTGGGTTACAATTCTGGCATGATGAGGAGGTGCCCCGTCTTGTTGGAAAATCATACCTCTTCTTTGAGCCAAAGGTACATTCTCCAATAAATGATATTATTCGTTTTCTAGAAAATTATGATATTCTACCCCAGTGAGTGTGCCATTGAAAAAAAAAGGACCAACAATAGTTCCGCCGAATATACCTGCCCAAACATTCACTGACCATTTATTTTGAGAGACTAACCGAAATTGGTGTGGATTTTCATTTGAATAAAAATGTAAATTATGTATGTTCACAAATCCATTTCGATGAAATGTACATTCGTCGGTAAATAATATCCCCGATATAAAATTATCGTTCGCATTTAACTGTTGTTGAACCCACTGGCAAAAATTAATTCGATTTTGAAAATCTTGTTCTTTCAGCTCTTGATGTAATTGTACATGATAGGGGTGAAATTTATTTTTCAATAACATTCGTCTCACGGAAGTTTGACTGATTTCTAAATTGTCACTTAATTTCGGAATACTAACGTGGGGGTTTTCAACTGTAGCTACAAGTACACGAAATTCATTTTCTTTATTTGTAACAACTTTAGCTCTTTCGTTTTTAGTATATCCAACACTTCCAGTACTTTCAAATCTTTCTAAAAGATTGCGAAACGATTCTTCTCTTGGTTGTCTTCGATCAGGATAACGCTGCCCGTAGATTCGACGGGCCAATAAACAATTTTTGTTTGATTCTCCAAGCAGAAATATCATGTCAACTAATTCATTTTGCAAAAAATTACTCATTATAATTCTTAAATAAACGTATTACGTATATGATGTTCGTAAAGTTAAGCGTCAAACATTCACACTGCAATAAAGTAATTAACTCAGTTATGTTTGAACACGCGAAATGGCAAAACAGATACTATTGCTGAATTTTGTTTCTAATATTCTTTTGTTTTCATAGCTTGATGTGATTTAAACAATTATACATACATATGTAAACCTACGAAAATCGACAAATCCAGTAAAAAAGCTGGATTACCAAAAAACGGCAAAAAATAAATACCAACAATGTTATATCAAAAAAAATGTAATTACATTTCCTATCTAACAATGTAAAACAATGTATACCTTTCCATTTAAAAAAATCAATTTATCTATGATTGAAAATCTTAAACTTTGCATTACGATATCTCGAAAATTAAAAAAGATAATATTACTATTTTTACGATTTTATGTAATTAAAATTTTAGTGTTACACATTTCTCAATATGGTTGTTACAATTTTTCTTTTCAACCTCTAAATTTTCAAAAAATTGAATGCAGCACCTAAATTGCGCGTTTAAGATACCTCATATAGTGAATATAGTGCCCTTAAAATTAACCAGGGAATCCAAATTTATAATAATATACGGTATGTTCCATTTAAAAAAATATAACTTTGTGTTGTAATACCCTGTATACGAGAAGTAATTTTTGCGAAAATATTTTCTAATTGTAACCCGAAAGATCCCACACCATCCTGCAATAAATAATTTTGAAAACGATATTGTTTAAACTCATAAAGCTTCGTCCACGCACTATTGGCGGACCCTGTATATATATATATATATATATATATATATATATATATATATATATATATATATATATATATATATATATATATATATATTCATTAAAACTACTAACTTTGGTATATAATGTTTTTCGTTATTTGAATAAGTGAAATAGCGGAGGGTTTAAAATATAACAGATCGCCCTGTACATGCAAATACATTCTTTGTAAATTATGTCAGGTGCAACTTATCTCCAGCTTTTTATATCTCCTATAAGAATTAATTTCAACGATTCGCTCAGGATTTACTACTATCTCTGAGATAAATTTAAAAAGGAACTTCAATTTCAATGATGCGAAAAAGTGGTATAGCAATTTTTTTGCAATTTTCTTTTTCCTTATAAAACCGTCTGTTTTTGACATTTAGAAATCAATGAAATTTCTGATAGAAAATAAGTTTTGAAGCTTTCCAGTTTTTCTGTAATGCACTTAAATAATCTACACAGGGTGTAACCATTGATCAAATTGAATTCTACATCGATCCTTATTAAGATTCACAGTACCTGAGTTCTTCACTACTACTACTAGTTTATCTTTATTTGCTTATTTTTTACAAGATTGCAACGTATTCTAATTTTACACTTTCTGTTTCCATCATTTACCTCATACTACCTGTCTTTTACCTTCTGTTCCCTCTCCCATTATCTGTTCCTTACTTTGAATGTATCTTTCCAACGTCTTCATCATCTCTTTCACTTCTTTTTCCTCTTTAGCTAGCAACACTTTCATATGCGTAAGCTAGCGACCAAACCTTTAGTTTCTCTACCACCGCTCCAGCCTACTGCCCTCTTAATGATTCCTTTAAATCCGTCGTATATACCGAGAACAGGCTTGGACTCAATGGACATCTCTGTCTCAAGCCCTTCCTCGTGACGGATTCCTCACTCATCTCCCTATTCATTCTCACCTTACACCTCGTATCCTCATATATTCCTATATCCTTTCTACCTGTATTTCGTTCATTCTTTTTCTGAGGTATTCCCATACCTATTCACTGTTCACTCTGTCGAATGCCGCTTTTAAATCCATGAATGATGCCAACATTTTCCCTCTTTTCTTAAGTAATTAGTTGCCAAGTGTTTCAAAATATATATGCTATACCACCCCTCTTTTCTTCCTAAACGCAACCGATCCTGTTAACAGTTTCATTTATTCTATCTCTTTCTGCAGCATTTCTTCTGGTACTGTCGGATATATTTTGTATGCCGTTTAATACTGTCACTCCCCTATCATTTTCCACTTCTTTTTTGTCCTCTTTCTTGTACACCGGGAATATTGCCCCTTCTCTCCATCTCCTCGGGAGGCCTTCCGCTCTCCATATTTAGTTGATCGCTTTCGTCACCCCTTTTCCTACATTTTCCTATTCCCGTTTTGGCCTCCTTGCATTCTCTGTCGCAAGATTCCTTCCATACCGTTTTCTCCCCCTTCCACCATTTAAATTTGACTTTCTTCGTTGCTTTCTACACCTTCTCTCATTTCTGCCGCATTTTGTTGTAACTCCCTACTTATATTGTTTTTCTATTTTCTATTTGTACTTCTTTATACTCTCCTCTGATCATATTTTTTTAGTTATTTACTTCTCTTCCTTTTCTCGCTCTTGTCTATCGCCTAACCTGAATGTCTTCACCTTTTTACAATCCTTTTCGTTCATTATGTCATCAGTTATTATTTATCCCTTCCCTCCTATGTACGTGTATCCGTCCGTTTCACTTTCTTTTTTATTCCCATTCAATATTTCCCACCCGTTTCATTGCACCTTTCCAGTAGTTTTTCCCGTCATTATTGTTTAATATTTTGTCGGTCTTTTCCCCGTCCCCTTTTTTCTAGTGTTCCCCCTCTCTTGCTCTTTCCTCACTTTAAAATCTATTAGTTTAAAGTCCTCCTCCTCGCTCTTCTGGTGTCTCTTCAAAGTTCTTCCTTGTCTATTTCATCCTATCCTTGTAATAATGCCATTATTTTCATTTTTGTTTCCCCTGTCTGTATATCCATTTCTAAAATTCCCCTTCTCTGAAAAAAAATGTTTTTACAGTAGATTTTTAATTCAAACAAGCGTTTTAAAAAAGTGCATGTTTGTGAGAAAAAAAGAAAAATTGTTTTTAAGAAACATTCACATCTTTGAACAGGTTATCATATTTTTTTGTGAAAAATATCTAAATAATTATTTCTGAGACCATTCTTAATTGTACAATACAGCTGAATTTAGACAAAAGATAAATAACTTTTCTATTGATAATAAATCATTTAAAAGAATATACGAGTATATAAATACACGATCTATTCCCAAAAAGGAGACATTTTTAAGTATGTACACAAATCCTGAATTTTCATAAACCTTTGTCGAAAATTAAAATAATACCCTAACAAAGCACTACTATATATCACTTATAATAATAACATTTTTATAAGAAACAAATACTTACCGTTATTCTATCCTTTGTCCATCTTTGGTCTTCAAAAATTACAGGAGTCACTGTGCAGAATGCTGTGTGAAGAGTGGCAAACTAATATTTACTTTGTAAGGAATAAACATGAAAACACACTGTCTAAGCAAAAAGCATATCAGGGCCGGCCCTAGACATTTTGGCGCTCCGGGCAAAACTTGAATTTGGCGCCCCCCTCTCCGTTTATTAAAGTAAATCGCATGCTCCCATAACATAAAGTCAAGAAAACGTTGAAAAAAATTAAATAAAAAAAAACATTTTATTGAAAACTCGATCATTAGGTAACAGGTATGTAACAGATAAGCAATTTACCACTAAGGTAAAATAAAATAACAAAAATTAAAATGAACTAATGCTTACTAATATCCTATAATATAAATGAATGCTAACTAACCAAAGTATTTAGAATGCCTTTTTTCTAACTTTTCTTTCGGCAAACTCACGAACCAGTGATTTCAAGTCTAATTTGTCACTAATTTGGTGTTCTATAGCTATCATTGCCAATCCATTGTGACGATTTTGCGTCTGCATCGTTCTGAGATAATTTTTATTATTTTTAGTTTTGAAAAGCTTCTTTCCCTGAAGCCACAGTGACTGGCAATGTAAGTAGGATTCTTAATGCTATACTGAGGTTTGGTGCAAGTTTAAGTGTAGCGATAAACTTGAGGACTTCAACGGGGTTTCCTTTTTGTTAATAATGACGAAACAATGCTTATTTCATCGGCCAGTTCCAGGGCGTTAAGATCGCTTGAATTTCCATCAGTTAAAACTACTTCCAAATCTTTGCAATAAGCCAGTAGCTCATTTCTGCGCATGTCTTTTAAACCAAAATATTATACAAAAGGCTGAAATAATTACTGTGAGTATTTAGCAAATTATATCTGGTTTCAAGGCATTTATTGCTTGATCTACAGTGTGAAAGAAAAGTTCTATTTTATATTTTTGTTTGAGGTCTTGAACGGGTTCATCCGGGCCCTCATACAAAACGTTTCGTGTTTTTTTCTGATACGATGACGTGGTGTGGTGGCTTCGAAATTAGCTTCCACGTCCACCTCTGAAGCAAGCTCGGTTGCTTCTAAAATGATGCTTTCAAAAGCTTCATCTGATCTCAGATTTTCAAAGAAGAGTTTACAGTTGTTAAGCGTATCAATAGCTTGTGATATATCAAAATGTACGGTTTGCAAAAGTTTGCTGATGGGATTAATGCGACTCAAAATTTTGTACCAAATCACAATAGAGCATATAAATTTGAACTGCTTCAAATTATTTAATAATCCGCTAGCCTCGTCTCTAATCATATTATCGATTTCTGGATCTTCATAAATACTGTACAAAGCATCGTAAATTGGTCCAATTTGAAATCGTAGAGCTTTTAATGAGTCTACTCGACTTTCCCATCGCGTATCACTTAACGGTTTTAGGGTATAACTATCAATATATTTAAGTAATATTGCCCAACGAAAAGTTGACGAAGCAAAAAATGTATATAACTTTTGAACAATATTGAAGAAGTTTGCAGCCTCAAACGAGGATTTTGCCATATCGTTTACAACCAAGTTTAGCGAATGACTGCTGCATGGAACATAAAATGCTCTGGGGTTTATATTTCTGATTCTTGTTTGTACTCCTGATTTTTCTCCTCTCATATTGGAACCATTGTCGTACCCTTGACCGCGCATGTTCTCTACTTTAAGCTCATTTTCTCTAGCTCTTCTACTAAAACCTCCGATAATTCAGCAGCTTTTGATCTCTCAATGGGTAGAAAACCCAAAAGTTTTCATTGATTATCACTTGAACTTCAGACTCTGATTCTTCTATGGAAACATATCTTGCCATAAATGTCATCTGTTCGACTTTACTTGCATCGGGAGTACAGTCGAGAATCACAGAATAATACTTGGCCTTTTGAACTTGTTCAATGATGTGGCGCTTTATATTGTCATGCAACAAATCAATTATTTCATTTTGTATAGTTTTTCCTAGATATGTAGCTTTGATTTCTTCTTTATTAAGAACCCTGCGAACGGGTTCCTCCATTTTGGATCAAACTCAGCCAATAACTGAATGAACTTCAAAAGTTTCCATTATTGTGTTCATAGAGTTTATCTGTTGTTCCTCGAAAAGCTAGAGATCTCTCACCTAGCATTCTAACGACTGATATAATGCGTAAAGAACTTCGGACCAGTGATTTATCTCAGAATCAATGAGCCTCTGAGAAACTGCATCTATTGTTTTACCCATTTTCAACCGTTGCTTTAATTCAAGCCATGATTTTAAACAATCAATATGCGTTTTACCATTTTCATGATGTGCTAAATAGTCCCCTAAATGCTTCCAGTCTTTAAATCCTCGATGGCCAAGAGCGCTAGTGCTAGATGGGGCAGCAAAGAGTCGACATGGAAAACAATACAAGACGTTTTGAAATAAGGAATATACCATCCATTCTCTTAAAACTTGTTCTCCATTTTTAAGTGCTTTCTTGTAATATTTTGGTGAGAATCTTCTATGTTGATCATCATAAGGAGAATCAAAATTATACAAAGGTGCAGCTGGACCACGTTTAACCAAAAAAACTATCTGCTTCGCGCATGATTTCACATAATCCTGGGTCAGAAGAGATAATTGGGACTGTAGTCTCTTCTAAATGTTTTCTGAGGTCTGCACAACTTGCAGTTTTTATTTTGAACTGCACGGAACTGCATCACTACTCAACAAACTCGTTTGAGGTGAATTAACTAGCTCAGCAATGCTGACGTTTGCGTCAAAGGGGATTCATATCGGGAAAGTCAGTAACCAGGTGCATGTGCTGGGCGTTGTTTAAATGTTGATCGGTAGTGGGAGCGTTGAGACTACCCTCTTTCAAAAAGTTCTGCAGGACACCTGACTGTTTTTGAAGCTGTGTTTGCTTGTTCAATCTCCGCTTTTAAATTGGCTTCCAGAGGGTTTTTCTTAGCATCAGACATTTTGGTTTCTGAAACCAATTATCAATCCGTATAACATGTATATTAAAAAAATTAAGCAAACTAACAACATTTTCGTAAAGGAGAGTAAATAGGCTTTGATGTAAATTATAAAATACAGAGTGTCCCATTAAAGTTTTTGCGAAATCGGCCTTTGAAAATCGTCAATTTTGTTTCTCCTATTTCAGGTAAATTTTAAAACTTGGCAACACTGTCAAAAAAATTTAAAAAAATGATGAAGTTCTGTGAAAACCGCACATCGATACCATTTATCGTTTTCGAGTTATAAGCAGTTAAAATGTGTCAGTTTATAGATGGACACCCTGTATAATAAATTGAATTTGGTATACATTTTAGGCAAGGCAACTAAAACTCAATATTAAGAGCAATTTAACGATGACAATACCCACAGGGTGATGCCCCTTGCTTACTGCAACGCTTCTAACCCCTAATAATTCGAAAATAAAATCCTAATTCAATTTAGAAACTTTTATGTTTCCAGTGTTATTTAGGACAAATGTGCGGTTTTGAGACACATTTAACAGTATACCTATAGAAAATTAAAATAATAGTAGAAAAACAGCGTAAATGACCATGTTTTTGAACAGTTTTCAGCATTTATCTCGAAAACGGTACATTTGTCGTAAATAAAACCATAGACATAAAAGTTTCTAAATTGAATGAAGATTGAAAATGTTCCCAAAAATGTATCACCCTGGGACTACTAATTCTAGTACTACTTGTACGCGATTTTTGAAAATGAAAATTAAAAACTTACCTTCACAAAGACAAACGCACTCACACTGGACAATTTGCAATTGCACAAGCACTTTTTAAAACTTTTGTACAATAATAAAAAAAACTATTTTATTTCGCACCGGCCGAAGTCTAGTAGCAAATAACGCATTGTTTTAAGTCAACTTCCTTATATTGCAGTTAAAACTCCTGTGACATCTTGTTTCGGTTGGTTTCAAAATTGGTACAGACTTGTAGATTCCTGTATTGTAAGTGTTGCCAATGCCAGAGCAGGGACCGAAAACTTGTAAATTCTTGAAAAGCGATAGTTGAGTGGTTTGGTCATGATGAATTGAACTCAACTAGATTTTGTCTTAATGCTTAAATACATATATTAAATTTATAATGTGCTTAGAAATAAAATGATGATTGATAAAAGTAATAACTTTTATTTTTACGTTTTAGTGCATTTTAAAAAGCTTGTAACTTATTTCTTTTATCAATTTATTTCGTTTGTTTATCTCGGTACGTGTCACGTTACAAAAACTAACACCTGCACGTTCCTTTTTAGTACTCGAAATCGATAACAAATTCCTATTTATAAAAGGTAAAATTAAATCTGCATCGAAACCGAATTGAAATTAATTCATCCAAAATTATGAAAATAAGGAGTTTAGCGTAATTAAGAACGGTTCTTAAATTTAAAAGTTTGGAGGTGAATACACGTAATACCTTTATAATCTGTTTAATTTATGTACGTGTTTTATTACAGAAACATGCATCTGCACTTTTAGAATAAAACATACCTCGTTCTTCCACATCCACGGTTTACCTTACGCTTACGTTAAGATTAAATGCGTTCTCTATAGTTAAATATTTCGTTCACTTTTTATTTAATTAGTGACGGATAAAAGCCATTTTAAAGTTGTTTCGATTGCTCGCGAAGCAGCCTAGGACGCTAGACGCCCGGCCCCTAACGAAGTTAGGACAAGGAAGGCAACGCCTTCCTTGATGATTTTGGCGCCCCTAGAGCTTTGCGCTCCGGGCGGCCGCCCGGATCGCCCTGCCCTGGGGCCGGCCCTGAGCATATATCCCGGGTCTTGTTTATTAATGTTTTGCGAACTTGCAGTATGAAATCAACAAATATCATTTACACAAAGCATTGATAAGATGCTTATTAAAGTTAAAAATGCAAGCAGCTATCTTCACAAAATTTGGCGCGCATTTCTTATCGTCAAATTAATGTTGAGTTTGAAAAATATACGTGTACATTATAATTAATAACTTACAATAAATCAAGATACATACTTTAAAAGTTATAGATTCGTTAGGTTTATTGTACTTTTGAAAAATTATATTCAAAGATATGACCTTAATTATTGTTGTAAACTAAAGGTATTAT
Organism: Vesta saturnalis; assembly: GCA_036346205.1. Classification (NCBI taxonomy): domain Eukaryota; kingdom Metazoa; phylum Arthropoda; class Insecta; order Coleoptera; family Lampyridae; genus Vesta; species Vesta saturnalis. The sequence goes on along the minus strand of JARFJB010001084.1, from coordinate 3,333,394 downwards.
TAAAATTCAGTTTAATGGAAAAAATGAAGCAATTGGATGGATTAGAAATCAATACAATTTATAAAACAAATTAATAATGCCAACATAAGATTTATAGTTATTTATAAAATTGCTTTCCATTTATTATTTCCCAAAGAATAATTATATGTTGAAGATCATAGAATACTGTAACACATGGCAAAACTCAATTGTCCATATCTGATACTGAATGAGCACTTAAATTCGACTTTTTGCCGTCAAATATGCCATCAAAAAATTTCAATTTGTAATTTTAAATTTTATTTGTAGTCATGAGAAAAAAGGGAATATTTTGGTATTATTTCTATCCACTAGCACAAGCTACACTATGTACCTGTTGTACCGTATCTTCAGAATACGTTCCACAAAATATATAATTTATTACACCAAGAACTTATGAAATGAGCTTCATTGTGACGTGTATGTTTTAAGTGCCAAAGAAAAGCTGAGTAGCGCTTTTACATACAAACCAGAAACTAAAAAAAAACACACAAAAACCAAACAAGTTTTAGACGCTATACACAAAATCAAGGTTTGGATGCTCTAGCAATATAGTTTCCAAAAGTTAGACTTCAAAATTGCAGATCTAAGTAGTATTTTTCATGAGAAATCTCTATTGCACCAGATTTAGATGACAACCATAATTTTTTCCTATTTGCTAATTATGGTCCATTCTCAAAACCTGAATTTAGCCTGATACACACGAAAATACATTATAAAGCAAATCGTAGTTTTAAATCAAATACGTTAAGGTACAATATTTAAGTTTATGGCTTTAAGTTAGGCATAAGTGACTTCATTGCTTATGTGAATTAATTATATGTATTTATACTGATTGTTGGAGAAAATTAAAACCGTAGTTAGTACATTTAATGAATTAAACACGCTACAGACGTTATTCAGAGGCTTCAAAGCAAATCCTCTTGAACGACGTTTAAGATCTCCGTTCGATTTGAAATATTTTTAAAATCCAAAACAAAATTCACTGTTTTGTAACAAAATATCTTAGGAGTTGAACTACTTTCGCCACAAAAAGCTTTTCCTTTTACCATAATCAAAGATGAATTAGGATATTAGTGGTTTTTCCCTGTTTTTGCACTATTTTTGCATTTATTTAGCATCTAACATTCTTTGTAAAAGTAAACACGATTTGTTAGGATACTTTCGCATAAAAAACTAAAAATATTACTGTGTCTACGCTTTGGACGTAATATTCCACGTAAAAGGCGACGTTAATTATAAACAATGCCTACTGCCTTATCAATCAAAGAAATTAAAAAACCCTACCTATGAACAATATCTCAATTTTTGAACACACTCCAGTGTTTATATATAATTAACAATATACTATTCCTAAAAGTATTTACCTTATGGTGAAAGAACAGTTTTATCCTTCGTCATCAGCTTCAAACATTTTCACTCAGAGCTCAGATGTGTCTAGTAATCTGAAATAGGATCAGACCTTTTTTTTTTAATGTACTATGGTAAATTTTAATTTAATGGGATAATAACAGGTAAACATCAGTTGGTTAATAATATATTTATTTAAAAAACTATTAATTAACTTAACTTTTATTCGAAAATAAACAAATAAGAAGAAAAATTCAATACCACCGAGGACTTTATTTACTCATAGTTTGTCAAACAAACGACACAAAATTTTTTAGCGAATGCTTCCGTATCAGTAGAATCATCAATAGTAAAGTGGCCTTCACTAGCAGATAATGAACTATGCGTCGTTTGACCGCTTTAAGACCATTTGCGTTAATGATGGTCATAGGAACATCTGCTGTGTGGGATATGTGCTTTTTTTTTTAATTTATTTTTTGCTTGTACCTCCTTCTTTATTCGCAATATAGTTGGCTTCGGGTAAGTTCTGTGCAGACTGTTTCTTTCTATTAGGATTATTCGAAATGTTCACGTTTGAACATGGGAACTTTAGCTCAAATTCTCGTAAGTGTCCAATCTGGAACAGTTTATGATCCGGTGAGTTCACCCGGTTTAATATATGTTCAGGTAGTTTAAAATCGTCTGTTCGTTTATTTTCGATGCGGTTTGGAGACGAAAGGTAAGAATAATGGGGGATTGCAGAAGGGTGAAGAGGATGAATGCCAGTTGCGCGAAATCCAGTTTCCGTAGTGACAGCTCCTGCCCATGCCTTAGCAAGTAGATTTCCAAAATGACAACGTTCAATTTTTTTATTCAGGTTAGTTTAAACAAATTCATCACAAGCATTTTTAAAGTATTTAGCGTAGTCCGACTTGTAAACAAAGGAGTATTATGTCGTTTTCGTATGCCGTTTCTAACCTTTCAGGTAAATTCATGTGAGATCTATGCCGGTCTAGGATTCTAGGACATTTACCTTAAGGATTTCTGGAAATAAAATGAATTTCAATCCAATATATCAACAAGTCATTCATAACTGCTCCAGGAGGTCGCCATTAATCAAGTACACCATTTTTGTTTAACGGATTGCATACATAAATAAGCACACCAATAATACAAAAAGAAGGAGTGGAATTAAGAATATGACAACGGACGTATCCGAACTCCAACATAACTCTTTTACCTTTCCACCTACATATACACGCTAAATCGACTTATTAACTCATTTTATAATGTACGAAAGGTCTGGCCAAGATCGGCTAGTGTCTGTGTGTGTGGATGTATGGATGTGTCTCCACGTTACCTCCAGAACGAAAAAACGAAAGTACTAAAATTTCGTATTTAAGCATGTTTTCATTTCTCCTGGAGCTGGCTAGATTTTGGATTAAATCCAGTAATGGGCGAACGGGGAGGGGGGCTATTATAAGCTGTTCTTGGCTTTTATTAAATATTTCTGAAATAGATGTATATTTAAAAGATACAAAATAACAATACATAACCCTTACATATTAATATAATTAATTATATTATTTAATATATTAATTATGCTCCATGCAATTTTTTGAAACGATGCGTAATTTAGTATATATAGGTGGAAAAGTGAAAAAGTTATGTTGGAGTTCGTGTACATCCGTTGTCATATTCTTACTTCCATTCCTTCTTTTGTATTATCGGTGTGCGTATTTATGTAGGCAATACGCTAAAACAAAAATGGTGTACTTGATTAATGGTGACATCCTGGAGTAGTTATGAATGAGTTGTGGATATATTGGTTTGAAACTCATTTTATTTCCAGAAATCCTTAAGGTAAATGTCCTTGAATCCTAGACGAGCATGGATCTCATATGAATTTACCTGAAACGTTAGAAACTGCAAACGAAAGCGGAATAATACCACTTTGTTCACAAGCCGCACAACGCTAACCCGAATAAAAAAAATTGAACGTTATCATTTTAGAAATCTACTTGCTAAGGCATGGGCAGAAGCTGTCACTACGGAAACTGGATTTCACGCAACTGGCATTTATCCTCTTGAGTCTTGACCCTTCCGCAATCCCCTATTATGCTTACCTTTTGTCTCCAAAGTACATCGAAAATAAACAGACGATTTTAAACTACCTGAACATATATTAAACCGGGTGAACTCCTACCGGGACCATCAACTGCACCAGATTGGACACTTACGAAAATTTTGAGCTACATTTCCCATGTTAAAACGGGGAACTTTTGAATAATCCTAAAAGAAAGAAACAGTCTGCACAGAACCTAACCAAAGCCAACTATGTTGCGAATGAAGACGGAAGTACAAGCAAAAAATAAATTAAAAAAACAACAAATATACTACACAATAGTTGTTTGTATAACCATCATTAACGCAAAGGGTCCTAAAGCGGCCAAACGACGCATAGTTCATCATCTGATAGTGCAGGTCGCTTTACTATTGATGATTCAACTGATACGGAAGCATTCGTTAAAAATTTTGTGTCGTTTGTTTGATAGTGGATTGGATACAATGCATTCGATGCAACAGATGGCTACATGAATCGTGCACCATCTTCACAAACCACTGTCATAATCGCGAAAAAAAGTATTTTACCTCACAATATTTCTCTTAATTTCATCTGTGTCAAAAGAAATTGGGATAGATTGCCAAATTCCGATTTTTTTTTCTTATTTGTTTATTTTTTGAATAAAAGTTAAGTTAATTAACAGTTTTTTAAATAAATATATTATTAACCAACATATGTTTACCTGTTATGATCCCACTAATATCCTAATCCATCCTTGATTCTGGTAAAAGGGCACATTCTAGCTCTCCAAAAAAATTTCTTCGAGGCATATTCTGTACCACACGAAAAGATGTAGGTCAAAAGCTCTTTGTGGGGAAATTAGTTCAGCTCCTAAGATATTTTGTTACAGACCAAAAAAAAAGCGTTCAACAGTGAATTTTATTTTGGTTTTATGGATATTTTTACAGAAGCGGGCGGCTTTGGAATTTTTTTAAGTTGGTATCTCTCACAAGAAGCTTTAAATGTCCTTCTGATATAGCTTATTGTTTTTGTTTCTACAAAGTTGCGTATTTTTGTAATGAATGTATTAAAAAAGAAGTTGCTTAATTCTAAAAAGATTGTTATCAAAATGTTTTCACTTCTGTTAATTTCCACTTTATAGGTTGAAAAGTCGTGTGTTGTTCCACACCAGATATTTGAATCAAATATAGTATTTTTGATGTAACCCATTTACGCAGGAAATGTGTTTAAAGAGAAATCCATTTTTACAGTTGTTAATGCACATGAATAAATGACCGATGAAGAATTCAAATCATATTTCAGATGGGTAATACATGTTGGTTTATACCTATGAAAAACCAAATTAAACTTGGTCCATGCTCTCAGATAATAATGTCTTCACAAATCAAAACAAAACTGAATATATTTTGTGAAATAACAATTTTTATTGTATCAGTAGGTTTAAAACGATAAGAATATAGTATTTCTGAAAATGGATCTATTAATACGCCAAGTTGGTGCTGTTGTGGATTGAAAGCTATTAAATAGAAACCAAATTCTGGCTTGCAATACAAATACCATCAAAATATTTTTTACAATATCATTCTAGAAGTAAGTTTATAATGTGGCAGAATCTTCGCAATGTTATGATTATAATTAGAGATCAAATTAAAATTAGCAAACGATAAACATACTTTGGGACCATCTTGTGTTTATATAACTAAGTATGTAAAATTCGGCGAACATACACACCTCGGGCACAAAACATATTCTACAGGTCTCCACAAAAAAAATTCTAATTTATGTATATCTAATGGTTCTAAGCCTAATAGAAGCCTAATCCTAATTGTCGGGTAGTGTGTATCGCCCGACAAGTTTGTGCGGACCCCGCAATCATATTCCATGCTTGCTGCAGACCCCCTAATTATTTACTTACAAACACACTCACACACACACACACACACGCACACACACACACACACACACACACACACGCACACACACACACTCACACACTCTCGCACACTCACTCACACACTACCACACTCACACATTCACACACTCACACACTCAAACTCACACACTCACACTCACACACAGTAGAAGTTAGCACAACTAGAGGAAGCTTGAGAAATTTGAAATAACTCTAAAAAGTTGTCAATTAAAGCAGTGATTAATACTGTTAATTAATTATTAATATGACATTGATACCCACTGGATCGAGATGATATAACCTCATGAGCGTGTATTACCTGTACATTGCAAATATTAAGCTGAAAAACAGAATGTCATTTAAATTACATTAAGAAAGCCAAGAGTGAAGCACACTATTTGAATATTTAGCACTAAAATGGTTACAATTGCCACTTCGCATGAGAGATCAAATACTTTAAAATTTTACATTACAAATTAAGGTTATCGAAAACGTTAAACATCCAATGTTGAATAGTTAAACCACGGGTAGTGTTTTTATTAAATCTAACTGGTTAACAAATATACTTGCTTTTCCAAACTATTGCTTGTAATATTTCACTTGATTATTTCAATAAACAGCAGGTGGTGTGATTAATCAGACCTGTGGAGTGATAAGCGTGTTCCCAAACTTTAAATGTTACCACTTCAGATTAGATAAATAAGATCCGTGATGGATATTAATCAAGTTCCCATATTAACCACATGGAAAAAATCAGAGGAAAAACGTACCGCCTAAAAGTGTTACCAATGATAACTATTAACGAAAAAGTTACTCACGTGTTGTAGTATTAAAAAAAAAACAAAAATCCCCATTGGGAATAAAAGATGTAATGCGTTACAGCAAAACCATCAAAGCTATCGACATTATCCCTTTATTACATACTTCCGAAATAGGATAAATCAAGGTTTGAGCAATTACGGTTCGTTTTTTTTATAAATTCTAAATTGAATGTTAATTTATTATTAATATAAATATTAATTAATTTATACTTTGTTTATAATTCATTTAATAGTTTTGAAAGTAAACTTATTTTGAACTTGAATACACGGCTTACGTTATATTTATACAAAATGTTTCAATATATTCGCAATTCATTTTCAACCAATTTCCATTGGCGTAGCTTAATACTTAAATATGTAAATTTCCATTATGAGATTCATATTTAGATACGAACAATGTTCACTAATTTAATGAATATTACACCTAACAAAATAACACAAACTTTCATATAAATTCAATACCAATATAAATAAAATAATGATGAACTCCAGATAACAAAACAAGAAAAAATATAAAAATACATTTATGCTGAAGTTAAACAGAAAATTTTATTTCATTTATTGAATATACGAATATGCACAGTCGTTTCATATAATGATTTTACGTACAATGTTATGGTAAAACTTGTTTTTTTTTGTATTTTAAATATCTATTGAGAATGATTGGCGTCCAACCTATGCAAACCTAGTTAATAGCTGTAGATATATTTCTGAAGTCGCTTACTACCTGTTGATAAAGAAACGAATTCTCAATTTATACTAATTACTCTAATTTATGCCATCTTGATTAAGCTGTGCTAAAAAATTGCCTTTTAAGTATGTTGACATTACCGTACCTTAACAATATCTTAAATTCTTGTTTGAATATAATAATTATAAATGCTATTTTTTAACTTTTATATGCAAGGTGAACTTATACCGGGTCCGCCTTTGGGAGCTGATCCTATGAGTATTTGCTAAACCAAACTTACTATAATTTTGAAAATTTGGTGACAGGGTAATGATGTTAGGGCTAACTCATCTAAAATATTTTCACGTTCGTACCACTTCCGGTTATACCGGAAGTCGGTACTTAGTCGCTTATTTTAAATGGAACAATGTATATTAATACATTTTTGGATTCTATGTCGAATTTTAAGGTAAGTTTGTTTAATAAACTAGATACGAAATTTCAGTCGCTTTAAAAAAAAAACAATTTTTCTAAAAAAATTGACAGTCTGCATAAAATGACATTTGTATTTTTCATAAAAATAAAACTATGAATGTCTGAACTTGAGTATCAAGAAATGCAAGTTACTCAAAAAAATTAAATGGAAACCCCTATTTTTTATTACTTATATCGATTTAGCGTCAAAAATTAACGTAAGTTTGTTTAAAACCTTATTTGCCTAAACGTAACAGTTTCATACTTATTATCAAAAAAGTCCCAATTTTAAAATTTGTGATAAAAAGAGCTACATACTTAAAAATCTAGTGTTCCTTGTTCGTGGTCACCATGGAAACCAAATAATTGAGAATTGAAATAAAACAAAATATTTGAAAAAGTTACTGCAAAATATTATAAAAATTGATAATTTTGTGATTCTAAAGCCATTTTTGCCAAATTCGAATACAACATAGGTGTAAAAATTTAATACTTTATGAGTAAATCGAAAAAAACTACTCTTTACTGCGAGGTAGTAACTACATACTTATCGGTGCATTCTTACACGATAAAGTCGCTTATTTAGTATTTCTTGCTGGTGATCAAATGTAAATTAATTTAGAATAAATGTTCAAAATGTTGCCCGTTAGACGCAAGACATTGTTGAACCCGTCTTATAACGGCTTCATTTGTAGCCCTTTGAATTTCTTGTTGAGAAAGAGAATTGAAGGCATTTTGCACTCTTGCAATGCAATCTTCTTTAGTCGTTAGTGGTGTAGCATAAACAATATTTTTAATTCGGCCCCAAAAAATAAAAATCCATTGGCGTAAGATCAGGTAACCTAGGTGTCCATGGAAAGGGACCATTATTGGCAAACCAACGATCTTCAAAAATTTCATAAAGTTTCATGGAAACAGCGTTGGTGTTGTGAGGGGGCGCACCGTCTTGTTGGTACCATAAATTTTCCCTTTCTAGATTTAATCGGGGTTGAATTCGAGTGTTTAATATCTCAAGATAATTTTCTCCTAGAAACTAAATTTGTAATCATAAATCGCAACAATCAACTATTTTAAACCTCTCAAATTTTCGTTTTAAAAATACACGTCAAAGATTTCGTTATTCCGAATAGCACAAAACACGTTAAAATTCCAAATTTCCTGAAAACGGCATTCGCGAATTGGATTGCTATTTTCGTTATTCCAGTAATGCGAGTTTCGGCGATTAAATCTGCCATTTTTCGTAAATTTAGATTCGTCCGTCCATATGATATTAGTCAAAAAATTTGGAATTTCTTATATTTTGAGCAAAATTGTTTTACAAAATTCGATACATTTCAAGAACTCCGCTTCTTTCAAATGTTGAACTAATTGTAAACAGTATGGTCTAAACTTATGTTTCTTAAGAATTCTTCTGATAGTTGTTGGTGTTAAGTCAATAACTGTTTACGCGTCGTTTTACAACTCTATAACATTCTCCGTGAATTAAAATTAAATTCAAATAATCTGTATTAGAATATTCAAGTCGAGCCATTTCATCAAGAAAAACACAAACTGTCAACAATTTTATTAAATTATTGACTACAAAAGAAAAACAAAATAAATAAGCATCTATATCGTGTAATGATGCGCTGATAAGTATGTATTACCTTCGCAGTAAAAAGTAGTTTTTTTCGATTTACTCATGAAGTATTAAATTTTTACACTTATGTTGTATATCGAATTTGAAAAAAAATACTTCTGAATCACAAAATTATCAATTTTTATAATTTTTTGCAGTAACTTTTTCAAATATTATGACATAAGCTAACATTTTCTGTAGGCTTAAACAGATTAACTTTCCCATCTGCTTTCTAAAGACCTAAATGATCATAGTTTAAAATAAAAATTGATAATTTTGGTCTTAAATTACCTTAGATTTTAGACCTTTTTTAACAGTATTGAGTAAATTAATCACAATAATTTCCGTTATTTCCTATTAAGATACTTACCTATTTTGGTTGGGTATTTTAAATGGTGTACTTGTATATTAAAGATATACAATCTATCTAACTGTTTCGATAACACAGTTATCTTCGTCAGTAGTAGTAGTATCTAATAAAATGGTTAAAGATGTTCAAATCAATTTTGTGAAATTTGAAAAACTAGAACATGAACATAAGCCTGCTATTAATATAACAGTTTGGAAAACGTATAAAACCAACTATAGAATACAATTTTAGTAGGAAATAACTAGATCATTAAAAAATTAAATATTATTAAACTATCTCGGCATCGTAATAAAGAAGTGAGTAACGATAATGGTTGTGCCTTACGTTTCCTTAATTTTTCAAATTGTCTAATGGAACGATAAGTTCCCAGCCCATAAAGGACTGAAATAAGAAATATCGTTTCAATAGCTAATCTATCGTCATCCGCGGTCGACCGCTGATGATGATAGCTTACCTATTGAAACGCGTTTGCCGTTTTTTTTTTATTTTTTTGTGGTAGGTGGGTGTATTTTGTTTGTTCCACATCCTGCCACAGTTCCAGTGCTCCATATTTTTCTCGTATAGGTAAAACACCCCATTATATTAAAAATTCTGCCGACTTTGTTGAAAAAATCCATAATTTCAAAATTGAAGGTGATATAATGGTCAGTTTTTATGTTGTCTCGCGTTTTACAAAAAAAACTATTGAATATATTGATCTTTTTCCAAAGGATATAACCATTCTTTTGCAGCACTAACTTACTACGACATATTTTCAGTGTAATAGTAAATTATATGAACAGATTGATGGTGTAGGAATGGGTATTCCCTTAGTCCCCCTATAGCTAATTTTTACATGGAAAAAAATTGAAACCTGGGGAAGAGGTACTACATAAGTTTTTGGTTTTTATAAATGGTGTACATCCTAGCATCCAGTTTACCATGGAAAAAGAAACTAATGTATTTAACAAAATCTTTACAAGATAATGGATATTCACTTACTGATATTAACCATTAAACCAGTTCTTAGTATTGATACAGCTTTTTTCCTTTCATAGCTAATGCTACAGATAGGACTGCAAAAATCTTAATTAAACATAGTATTAGGGCTATTAAACCAACAAGAAAGATTAAAGGACATTTAAGGTCTCCTAAATATGTTTCGAACCCATTATCATCTTCTAGAGTGTATCAGTTATCTTGTTTAAGTGTAAAAGTATACATTGGAACCACAAAACGTAACTTTGATACAAGACGTAAAGAACATATGAGATTTTGTAGATTAGGTCAACCGGAGAAGTCTGTGCTAGTGACATACCTTAAATAATTTAAATCATGGTATTCAATTTTTTTTGCTGTTTTTTCTTAGACCTTAAACTAAATGCTTTACCAATTATATTTTGAATTACCACAGCAAGGTGATTACTTGAAATTAAAATTAAAAAAGCGTTCTGCATTATGCTTTTCATTGTTAAATAGCACTTACACTTATTGATAAAGCTGTTTCTTTGTTAGATTAAACTGAATTAATTTAATCGATGCGAAGTTTCTATTTGTGAATGCTTCTATCAATTTCAAATTGAACTTTTTCACAAATTTACACTTACATCGTATTTCGATAAAATTTTGTTAAATTTGTTTTTTGGTTGACATTTTTCATTGTTAGCCTTCGACCGTTATAGGGTGTCTACCTTTAACATCTTTAACAATTTCATTTGATAATACTACTACTGACGAAGACAACTGCAAGTGTTCTCGAAATGTTTAGATAGTTTGTATATGCAAATACACCATTTAAAAAATCCAAAAAAAGATCAGTATTTTAATATGTATAATAGTAATGAAAGTGTAAATGTTCATATTCCGTTATTTCATGTTTGAAATTTTTCTGGCAGCGTATTGGCCTTGTTGTTACTTAAGATTGTTCGTGTTAGAGGCTATTTTAGCGTAACACACATTACCGATAACATTACAATTTGTAAGTATCGGGTGGTATTATATTTCATAATACATGAATTATCCTAACCTTCCGCTATTGGAAATAAAATACTGACGAACCTACTATTTTAGCGCATTTTTTAAATAGACCAACCTCCTTGGAAAAAAATCAAACTTATGGTCTCGATAGCCAACAACTAAAAGTTGTACGTTACATTTCTATGTTGATCAAAATTTTGAGGAGACCGGTGCTCCAAAGCCTTCGTTGTGGTGCTAAAAATTGTACGTTATCGAAATATAGGTTGTGTGCGCAATACATACTTGTTTTTGCTTTTAAGATTATTTCATGGTCTTTTGATCTTAGATTCTACGTTATGATAGGTGCGCAAAACTATTGTAACTCAGTCAGAGGTCGTGGGAAAAATTGTTAGACCAGAGGAAAAGTTGTTACACTAGAACTGACCTAACTAACCTCAGAAAAAGAGGTTCAGCTCTCCTACGTTTAATTTACTTTGATTCAAGCTGTGCTAATTGATAAGAATTTGAAACATGAACATTAAATTTCGATTGCTCATGCCTTTTTCAACCACAAAATTAATTATTAATTGATTGATCGTTATCTAATTATAACGATCTCTTAACGTTACAAATAAAGCTCCACAAATTAAATGACACAAAAGTGTAATTCGCCGAAATATAATTGAAAATAAGAAGAAGAGAATAATTATATATATATATATATATATATATATATATATATATATATATATATATATATATATATATATATATCAAATTTACCACAGTTTGCTCAAATTTTTTTTTCAAATGTTTAAAGCTCTCAAATTTATTACGTCAACGTAATTAGCCATTTTCATGTATGTCATATTATATAGTAGTAGAAGGGAGGAACCTTCCGCCGCCATCTTGGATTTTGACGTCACAAGATCGACCACGTGGGGGACCGGTTTTTCCACCCTTATTTTTACACGCTTACGTATAGGACGTATTTTTTCACCCATATTTTTGCACATCCACGTGTGAGACCGCATTTTCAACCCTTATTTTTATATATCCTCGTGTGAGACCGTATCCTTTCTTTTCGAAGGCCCTTTTTAACACCTGTTTTTTTACTCGCTTACGTATAGGACTTATTCACCTATTTTTACACACAGGTGTGACCGCATCCTTTCTTTTTTTCAACCCTAATTATTTTTATTCCACATGAAGGGATTACCCTTATTTTATGATTTCTTTTGGGGTTAAACCTTATGGTGTATTAAGGACCTTTTGACAGCTAGGACTTTTTGTTTGCTAACGTGAGGACTGGGTGGGGTTGGTCTTGGCTTAGAACTGTATTTAGGGTTGGAGCTTAGGTGGGCTGGTCTAGGGTTAATCTTAGGTTATTTGGTGGTATTAAGGTCCTTCTGGCTATATTAAGAACAGTGCCCTGGAGGTTAGGCAAATGCATACGCATACAATGTTGGAAATTGCATAATTAGTAAGATATTATTATTAAAATTATCGACCCTATTGCTTTAAAATGGCCACATGCTATTGGATGATATTTTACCTAAAACGTTGTATTTATAATAAGGAGGTTCTTGTGACACGTGTAGGGCTTCGCAACTTGTTCTCAGGCCTTCGCCCCTGGCCCCTTTGAGTAAAATTGATTTTAGTGCCATCTAGCGGCGTAAAGACTAATGAACATTTTCTATAGCAGAAGCTGATAATGCACATCTCTCTCTTGCTCTATCTTGTTTCTTCCTCCCCCTCTCTCTTTCTCACACACACACACACACACACACACAATTCAATTAATTAATCAATCTCAAACAAAGCACGCTCGATCACCAGATCAATCTCAACCAATCAACCGAAATTATGTGTTACAGTTTTGCGGAAATCAGATTACAGTTGAAACTGAATACATTCAAGTCTAATTTAAATATGACGTGAAATAATAAATAATTTCTACCCTAATGGAATGATGCTTTATGTATAGGCAGATCCTCTAAACAGCCATCACCTATACATTCGGAACATCATATCTGATCTATTTCCATGTTCAATTACTTACACACAAAATTGTTTCATTGTAATGTGTTCATTACCATTTGTAAAAACCCATTAAAAAGTAATAATTACTTATATAACATAAAGTTAAATTAAAATAACATGTTTTTAAGAATATCAAGTTGATATAACGGAAATAAAAGGCAAAAGGTTTTAATGGTTTATTATTATATAAGTGAATTAACAATAACTACAACTTTAAAATCCACGAATGCGTACTTACTATTTTGTAGAGCTGATCTTATGACGTTATCCTATAAGCATGATAATACATTTTAAAAATCTTTATCGGTATTTTTGTTAGCAATATCAGTTAAAAACATATATTAAAAATAATACGCTTACCTTTAGAAGTTTTTCCTTCAACGCTGCCATATGCTAAACTGAAATTTTTTACAACGTACTCACTAAAACACGCTTTGTGAATGGCTGAATATAAAACACTCGATTACATACCGACATTAACTATTTAGAAAGTAATACAGAAAAACCTGAATTCGTATTTAATAATTATGTTGTACTTACAAAAATTTACATTCAAAACACAAATAATTTAAAAACGTCTAATACCACTAATGTTGCATCATAATAATAAGAACTCATTATACAGTGATTACACATTAAATACTTAAAATATGTAACTTTATACTACGTCTATTATTACATAGAGATGGGATTATTCTTAAATTTAATTGATTTCGATAGAGCTCTGGAAATACTACAACCGTTCGAAATCTTGCTTCTTCTCTCGATATCAAAAAAGCTATACTAGTGATACATTAAGTAAGCATAATAGCGGATACAGCTACATTGCTAACGATTATTGATGTTTTTTTGCATGAAATTTTTGAATGAGACAGCCTCGCAGGTATTTTTAAGAAAAGCTATCACATCTCACGAGATCAAATGAGATTTTTGAGATACAATCTCATCATCTGCACCTTGAACGATTATATTGTAACCTATAAAGCAAGCTAATAACCCTAATAGTTTATCAGACATTATTACGTGGACACGAGGTTAGCTCTAAATTAAATGGTTTCAACGCTGCTCTGGGAATGCTGTACACACTTAAAACCTTTAAGTCTACTCGCCGAAGTTGTACCGTATTTACTTTCTTCAATCTTTATCTGCACTCTGTTTCGAAGCTGTAGTACGTTTTTCTAATACATAGACAGAATCTTCAATACTGTGATACGTGTAGCAGCAAAACACATTAGCTAGTTAGTTTCACCTCTATATTACTTTACATGCAAGCCTGATCTTATCATAAATAAATACATCTGTCAAAAAAAAAGCTAATTAAACATAACTCCACGGCCAGGGTATAGCAAGCAACGCTTCCAATTATAGCTCTTAGTCAACACAATAGGGCCTACAACTACATACAATCGACTAGCACTGCTTTAGCACGAGGATCAAACGAAAAAACACGCATGCACGTACGCACGCACACACGTTCGCACGCACGCACGCACGCAAGCTCGCACGTATGCTCGCACGTGCACATAATTTCGGTTGATTGGTTGAGATTGATCTGGTGATCGAGCGTGCTTTGTTTGAGATTGATTAATTAATTGAATTGTGTGTGTGTGTGTGTGTATGTGTGTGTGTGTGTGTGTGTGTGTGTGTGTGTGTGAGAAAGAGAGAGGGGGGGAAGAAACAAGATAGAGCAAGAGAGAGGTGTGCATTATCAGCTTCTGTTATAGAAAATGTTCATTAGTCTTTACGGCGCTAGATGGCACTAAAATCAATTTTTACTCAAAGGGGCCAGGGGCGAAGGCCTGAGAACAAGTTGTAAGCCCTACACGTGTCGCACAAGAACCTCCTTATTAGAAATACAACGTTTTAGGTAAAAGATCATCCAATAGCATGTGGCCATTTTAAAGCAATAGGGTCGATAATTTTAATAATAATATCTTATTAATTATGCAATTTCCAACATTGTATGCGTGTGCATTTGCCTAACCTCCAGGGCACTGTTCTTAATATAGCAGAAGGACCTTAATACCACCAAATAACCCTAAGATTAACCTAGGCCAGCCCATAGCTCCAACCCTAAATACAGTTCTAAGCCAAGACCAGCCCCATGTCCTCACGTTAACCAAAAGTCCTAGCTGTCAAGGTCCTTAATACAGCCATAAGGTTTAACCAAAAGAAATCATACAAATAAGTGATACGGTCCTTCATGTAAGCAGTAAAAATAATTAGGGTTGAAAAAGAAAAGAAAGGATGCGGTCACACGTGGGTGTGTAAAATAGGGTGAAAATACACGTCCTATCGTAAGCGAGTAAAAAACAGGTGTTAAAAGGGCCTTCGAAAGAAAGGATACGGTCTCACACGAGGTATATAAAAATAAGGGTTGAAAATGCGGTCTCACACGTGGATGTGCAAAAATGTGAAAAATACGTCCTATACGTAAGCGTCTAAAATAAGGTGGAACAACCGGTCCCACGTGGGCGTCTTGACGTCAAAATCAAGATGGCGGCAATGCCTTTCTACTAGTTGGTCTTTGAGTCTTGCTACCGTTTGATTTACGACGACAACGTTGTCGACTCACGTGCCTAAGGTATATACTTGTATAAAAACGATTTGTGTAAAACCCATCTGAATTGATAGCGACCTGACAACATATCGGGCTCAAGCGTCTATATATATATATATATATATATATATATATATATATTATATATATATATCATATATATATATATATATATATATATATATATATATCAAATTTACAGTTTGTCAAATTTCTTTAAAAGATAAAATGTACTTATCTTAGCATCAGAATTTTAATCCAATTTCTAACTCGCTATCAAAATTTAACTATTTTCCAGTTTCATGTAAATGCTAATTGTTTCTTTTTAAATTAAACATAACCCGCAGCATGTTATGATAATGCCAATATACAGGTACATTACAAAAAGGTCTCTAAAATTAGAAAATAATGTTGTTTCCAAACACTGTAGCTACAAGACTATAAAAGACCATTAACGGAATTTGAAAAAGTATGCATATTATGGTTTTTGTAGACATTAAAGCGTTCATTATTTAAATTCTGCATTCTAAAGTGGCTAAAGTAGGGCAGTATCAAAACAATAGCAATTTACATAAAGTAACACTAACTACTTGTAATGATACTATGAAATATTGAACGTGGAAGGTAATTTAACGTCAAACAAGCTTCAAGAGAAAATTCAAGCGTTGCATGCTTAGATAAAACACATCACACAATTTCTGAAGCTAGACAACTTTGTTCGTTTCTATTCCACTTTGCACTTTATTTAAGTTTTAGTTTGCTTGTTTTTTGTCTTCTATTTTTCAGTATTCCATTTTAACAATTTTAATCACAAATGATGGCATGTTACATCATTCAAAGCGGATTGGGGGTCTTGCTACAAAGATACTTTAAATTTTAAAATCATATGTTCTCTTACTGAAGTTTAATGTAAAATAAGGAATTATCTGTAGTTCTACAAAACTGAGCAACAGATTTTAAAATTGAATAAAAGTGATGTTTGATGTTAAAGAAATTATACGCAATAAGCACAGCTTTAGATTAGTCCTGCATCAGTCTTGAAACGCAGAATGTGTCTGCTTTTCTAAATTTCAACGTTAATTCCAAACCGTCTCTGGAATGCTCTATCTCTGACAAGCCGGCGGTTTTCTGTGGCCCAATATCTGGTATTTTGTCGGTTAAACATTCCCAGATTGGTAAATCTTGATTCATCCGAATAAATAATTTTGTGATGCAATGCTTCGTCTCGATTGTAATTTTGCAGAAACCAATTGCAATTTACAAGTCTTCTAGGAAAATCATTTTCATATGAATGATGGTGAATTTGGTACTTATTATAAGACTTAAAACTATGCTTTTTTAAAATTCTTCTTACGCTTTTATGACTAAAATTTTAATTTAAAGCAATCTCTCGCAAACAAGTGATGCGATCATATTCAATATAAGGTAGTACACTTATTTCACTCTTCATTTATAATAAAAATTTCATTATCATCTTCATTACGCCCATATTTCAAATAATCTTCTAAATACGGAAAATAGGTAAAATGCGCTGCGTGGAGATCTGGATACATTTCAGCTTATAATTTTGCTGCAGCTCTGGAATTTCTTTGACATTCGCTATAAATGATCATCATATTAATTTGTCCTTCCCGAGTATAAAATGACATTTTAAACAAACAATTTTTACTTATATTTAGATAGTCAATAAGTTTTTAATGATTAAAAACTTTTAACAGCGCGAATGTGTCTCAACTATAACGTTTTGGAAATGAAACTAGATAGTTTCAGATGACAATTCTTATTATTCCCATTCAATTACTCGTATGTTTTTCCAAGCCTACTGAGGTAAATGTCTAGTTGATTTTATGATAACTAAATGTTTTTTTTTAATTGTGACAGTTTCGAATCCAACACTAACTGAAAGTTGTAATGCATCCAAATAGTAAGTATGTCATGCCCTACCTTTTTAACACAAAGAGTTTGCATTCAATTGTTTTTTCAAAGTAAACGTAAACAGAATTTTATTCTATATAAGGACATTCTTGAAAGAACAGTATTTTATTTATTATTATTATTTTATAAGTCATGATTTAGAAGTTTACTTTTCTAGTGTTGTTTTTAGATAGTAAAATGGATTTACTTTCTTATGGGTACTTAGTATTTAGTGCTTTCTATTTGAAATATTGGTGAAAATTTTTTCTAAACATTAGCAATCTTCGTACAACGTAGCATGACAAATACTAATTATTTAAGCAGAATTTTATAAATTGCAATTAAGAGATTAAAAATAAGTAATATTCTTGGACTATTCATTGAATTATTTTGTAAAATAACCAGTACTTACTTCAAAATGGCGGAACATTGAAATCAACAAAAACTTTGCCTGTACCGCCCTTTTGAAAACAAAAGGAGACTTGTGATACATTATAGGAATGAGAATTCAGAGTTATCGTTCTATGAAAAAAAAAGTTTCCCATTTAAAATAAGAAAAGAAAGGCCACTTCCCGAAGAACCGGAAGACATAGTCAGCTGTTTTTAATGTAGTTATTTGTTTTAAGTCTAAAATTTGGCAGCTGAGACTGACTGATAACCCACTACACTCTTAATCGTAATACAAAAAATATCCACCTGTTTTGTACGTGCTTCTTCGAACAAACCTGAATTTTGAAAAATAGTGGTAGACAACCTTCTCTTTGAGGAAATTCTACTCCACTGGCTTGACTATCAAAATCCACCGTCCCTTTCCACCTATAATAATAATGTCTTTATTATTTTGTTTGCATAAATAGACAAACGGAATCACATCAAAAGAAAAACAAAAAATATATAATTTCAAACAAATAATCCCAAGGCGCAGTTCAAATGAACCTTGCTCTTCCACTGGGCCTTGAATTAACTCAAATTAAGATTAACAGATTCAAAACAATATATCATTATGTTTAAGGAGTTAGTAGGTAACAGAGAAAACAAGTAAATTATATGAAATGAATTGTACATGAGTTATTAAATACATAAATTACATTGCTCAGTGAGTATCCTCCGGAGAGTTGGCCATTAAAAGTGTTACAAGAATATCTTGTTGAAGAATCAGGCCAGCTGTTATAGATTTTAGCAATTTGGTATGAGGAATGCTAGATATGCCTCTAAAACGAATATTAACATTATGTACATGGTGGTCCACCAAAGACGGTTCTGTACCTTATCTCGAAACCTGTGGCAGTTACAGAAAAAAGTTAAATACAAAAGCTAAATGGGAAGTAATGAATTTTTTGTTTTTGTAATTTTTGTGTATACAGGGTGTTCGGTTTTGCTTACATTGGAACTTTTTTATTTTAAATATAATACCCTGTATAGCATTATCGTATTCCGTACTAAAATTGGTATATTTTGTATTAATATATAAATTATTAATATATCAAAATTTCTTATAGCTTTTGAGTATTTATTGCTTAAACTTTTTTTTGAAAAAGCATTATTTAAAAAAAAAACTAATTTGCATTGTCGAAGCTGAATTGAATGTGAAATAATGTTACCTATCAATCAACGGATAGTTGTACTAATAGTTTTATTAGATTTATTGCTTAACAATCTAGATGGTGTTGTGAATCATATGCCAAAAATATCAATTTTCAAACATGAATATCGTATTTTTTCTCCTCTATTTCTCTTTCCTCTTTCTTTTTTTTTTTTTTTTTTTTTTTTTTTTTTTTCTCCCTCTTCTCTTTTCTTTTCTTTTCTTTTCTTTTTCTTTTTTTTTCTTTCTTCTTCCTTTCTTCTTCTTCTCCCTCTTTCTTTTCTCTCTCCCTTTTTTCTTTTTTCTTTTTTTTTCTTCTTCTTCTTTCTTTTCTTTTCTTTTTTCTTCTTTCTCTCTTTCTTTTTCTTTTTCCTTTTTTTCTCCTCTTCATTTTTCTTCTCTTTCTCATTCTTCTTTTCTTTTTCTTTTTTTTTTTTTTTTTTTTTTTTTTTTTCTTTTTTTCTCTCTTTCTTTTTTTTTTTCTTCCCTCTCCTTTTTTTCTTCTTTTTTTTCTTTTCTCCTCTCTTTTTTTTCTTTTCTTTTTTTTCCCTCTCCCTCTTTTCTTTTTTTTCCCTCTCCTCTTCTTTTTCCTTTTCCTCTCTCTTCTCCCTCTCCTCTTCTCCCTCCTTCTTTTCTCTTTTTTTCTTTTTCTTCCTCTCCCTCTCCTCTCCTCTTCTCCCTCTCCTCTTTCCCTTTCTTTTTTCTCCTCTTTTCCTCCCTTTTTTTTTCCCTCTTCTTTTCTTTTTCTTTTTCTCCTTCTTTTCTCCTTTCTTTTCTCCCTCTTTTTTCTTTTTTTCTTTCCTCTTCTCCTCTTCTTCTTCCTTTCTTTTCTCCTCTTTTCTCCTCTTCTTCTTTTTTCTCCTCTTCTTTTCTTCTTCCTCTCCCTCTTCCTCTCCCTCTCCCTCTTCCTCTCCAACAAGGAAGAGGTGTCATAGAAAGAAACACAGTGAGGTAAAGAAAAAATTAAAATAGTGACGATCTACAGTAGAAAGATAAAAGAGACTAGGGAAAATTTAGAGGGGATGATAGAAGAGAGGGAGTAAGGTATGACAATAATGGGAGGAGATTTTAACGCGAGAATAAGGGAAGAGGCGGATTACAAGAAAATATAGGGACGGGAAAAAGATAGACAAAGCATAAAGTGTTAAAGACGGAAGGGAAAGAACTGTTAGAAATGTGCAACGAGAGAGGGTGGGAAATAATTAATGTAAATAGATAAGAAAGAGAGAGGGGGGAGTACACGTATATAGGAGCAAGGGGAGAATCAATAATAGATTGTGTAATTACGAATGCTAAGGCTGAAGAAAAGATGAAGATATTTAGGGTAGGGCAAAGGGTTGAATCGGACCACCAACGCCTGGAAATGATAATGGGAGAGGGAGAAAGAGAAGAGTGCTGAGAAGAAGAGGAATATATAATTAAGAAGATCTGGACAGAAAAGAGTATAAAGAGGTACAAAGAAAAATGGGAAAAATAAGATGGGAAGGTAATTGAGTGCAAGAAAGTGTAGAAGAAATGAGAGAGATAATGTAGGAAGCAACGAAAAAAGTCAAGTTTAGAAAATGGAAAGGGGAGAAAATGGGGTGGAAAGGATAGAGAATATAAGGAGACCAAGAGGAAGTAAAGGAGAACACTAAGACGGTGGAGAACGGGGAAAGCGGAAAAAGAAGAATATAAAGAAGCAGTAAAGATATACAGGAAAACATGTGAAAGTAAAAAGGAAGAAAGCAAAAAGAAACAGGAAGAGCAGATTAAGGATATAAAAACAGAGGAAGACGTATGGAAATTTTTAAAGAGAGAAAAGCGGAGAAGGACACAAACGGGAATACAAGTAAAAGAATGGTAGAGGTATTTCAGAGACGCGCTGGAAGGAGAGCAAATACAGGACGGAGAAGAAAAACAAAGTAATAAAAGACACGAGAGAGGGGAAAAAGGAGAAGGAATAAAAGAAAAGGAAGTAGAGGCAAACGTTCTGGAAGAAAGGTTAAAGATGGAGGTGGAGGAAAAGTAGCTGTTACCCGATGGACAGGCAGGATTCATGAAAAGAAGAAGAACGACGGATAACGTATACATACTGAAGCACATGGTAAACAAGGAATTGGGAAAGAAAAGAGGTAAAATGTTAGCGGTATTCATAGACATAACAGCGGCATTCGATAGGGCGAACAGGCAAAAGTTGTGGGAGTTCATGAGAAAAAAAAAAGATAAGCGCAAAGATAATAGAAGGGATAGAAGAGATATACGAAGAAACTAGGAACAGGGTGAGAGTAAATGGTGAACTGAGTGAAGGATGTGTAACGAGGGAGGGATTGAGACAAGGATGACCACTGAGCCCAAGCCTGTTCGCAGTATATACTGGAGACCTGGAGGAGCCATTAAGAGGACAAGAGGCCTGGTGGTGGGGAACGTGAAAGTGTGGACACTGGCATACGCGGATGACATGTGTCATTAGCAAGGGAGAAAGAAGAAATGAAGGAAGTGTTAAAAACGTTGGATAAATATTTGAAAAGGAAAGATCTGGAAGTCAATGGGAGTAAAACTAAGGTAATGGTATGGAGAAAATGGGGCGGAAAAAGGAAAAAGGAGGAATGGAAATGGAAGGATGAGGAAATACTGCAAGTAAAGGAATTCACTTACCTGGGATACACAATAAGACAAGACAATAAAGCTGGGGATCATATAAAAGAGCGACTGAGAAAAGGGAATAAGCTAATAGGGCAAGTGTGTAGTGTAGTGGAAAGAAAATTATTATTTGAAAAACTGATAAAAAGTGTGGTACTGTACGGGGCGGAAGTGTGGGGGTGGAAAGAATACAACAGAAATACTGGAGGTGGATACTGGGAGTGGAAAGAGAAGCACCAGGATACACTAAAGAAAGGAGAGACCTTAAAGAGTGTAAATAGAGGAGGCAAATGTAAATAGTAAAACGCAAGTACTTTGGAAAATTTCTGTAAATTAAGCAAATAAAGTATATTAGTAGTAACTAGTACCTGATAAACACCCTTCATATTCCTCTTCTTCTCCCTCGTCATCTTCAGTGTTATCCCCACCCTTCCACTCCTTTAAATCTAGAGTGAACTCTTCTAGTTGTGCCGAACTTAACTTTTGTATTAAACATGTCAAACAATAGCGGCCCTTTAAACACTTTTTGCATAATTTTACCAATTTTTATATTTCTCTGCAAGTGCGTGACATTCCTCTTCCGTATAAAAGTGTCCTAAACCATTTACTGCCTCATGATCAGCATCAAATGCCAATGCCGTCATATATTGAAGTAAACGTCCCACGGCTCTACGTGCATCTACAGCTTTGGTCCACGATTCAGCTGCGCAGCACATGCACATATTGAATCAATTTTATTTGCACATTACTACTTAAATACCTTAACAACTTCCACGTCTACCTACTCCTTGCTCATGACCTTCTAATTTCTACTTTAAATTTGACTTTGACTAACTTCAACACAGAAATTCGTATAACGTGGTTCGGGATCACCGTTGGGATAGGATCGGATAACAGAGTTTCCATGAACTGTTTAGATTTCTCAGAATTTCCTCCCCTGTTGATACCAGCGCACATCAAGCTATAAAATTCGTTGATCAGGAATGCTTATTTCCAAGAATTTGACCTTGAAGAGTAGGATCTAGCTATACGTGACCTTAAAACAAATCTAGTGACTTTCTCAAATCTAGTTACTTTTCTAGTGATAAAAGTGCGTTAGAGGTGGGGTTTGAGCAACCTTGACCTTGAAAACAAATCTAGTAACTTTTGTAGTGACTCTTTTCAAATCTATTTACTTTTTTGGTAAGAAAAGTGCATCAAAAGTGAGGATTTAGAACTCTAAGAATTGTAATAACTAAATTAGCAACTTTACTCAGCCAAGAATTGCCCGAAACAGATTGCTGTTTTCCTCAACAAATGGCTGTTTACATTAAACAGGTAGCTGTTCCCCCGAACAGATAGCTGTTTACATTAAACGGTTAGCTGTTTCTCTGAACAGATAGCTCCGATCTTACCCGATATTCTGGTGACCTTGAAGAATATACTAAGAGCATCACCCTCCAATTGTTAGCTGCGAACGCTCGCGGCCTTGAAGAACATCGACATACTATATACCAAGAATTCCACGTACCCGCAATGAGCTTAAAAAGTCTATGAAATACCCCTCTAGGTGACATTGAAAATTGTTATAATAACTGGCAACACACGGTCTTGACTCGGTAAAATTCTCAGAATTGCTTGGTGACCTTAAATCCACTTTGAAGCGGTAGGCGTGTACGTGCACGGTGAGTTAGGACCCGTCTAGCTAAACGTGACCTTCAAGAATATACTTTGTGTAGGTGACCATCAATGACCTTGACCTGGGACGCAGCGAATGTGTACGTGATGACCTGATTTAATAATTTTTATAAGTAAGTGTAAAATTGTGAAAAACTTCAATTTGAAAATGATAGAAGCATTCACAAATATAAACATGAAATTAAATAAAATAATCCAGTTAAGTCTAACAAAGAGATATCTTGATCAATAATTGCAAGTGTTATTAACAATGAAAAGCATAATGCAGAACGTTTTTTGTAATTTCTTAGTTTTAATTTTAATTTCAACTGCTTATGTTGTTATAGTGCTGTGGTAATTTAATATATAATTGGTAAAACAGTTTAACAGTATTTAATTTTTAATGACCTAGTTATTCTTTACTAAAATTTAATGCTATAGTTGGCTTTACAAGTTGCTCAAACTCTTATATTAATAGCAGGCTGATGTCTATATTTTAAGTTTTCAACTTTGAAAAAATTGTTTTCAACATCTTTAACAATTTTAATAGATATTACTACTGACGAAGATTACTGTAAATGTGATCGAAACGTTTAGATTGTATAATTTAAAATTCACCATTAAAAAAACCCAAAAAAAGATAAGTATTTTATTTTTGATAGATATATAATATATACCAAAATACAGTATTATCAGGAACATTTTGATTAACACAGCAATCACATAATTAAATTAACTCCGCTTTTGTAACTAATTTTAAGAAACATACTAGTAACATCAAAACTTACAAGCATATCATATAGTGGTAATTTTATGTTTTGGAGTTTATTAATTAGTTCTAAAGAATTATTTGATATTTATTTTAAATTGTTTGTTATTTAGTTTAGTTAGCTAAAACATGATTAGATACTTAGATGTATGAAACTAATAGTATAATGGTCATATTGGGTTTGTGATATTTACGAGACTGTATAGTTTTAGTGCTTATGGGTAGTTGTACAGAATTTGTTGTTTCTCCAAAACTGATATTGCAGTTTTGTAATCTTTGCTTAATATCTGTTTGGAATTCTGTTGTAGGGTTTGTTTTTGAAAATTTCCAAATTTTCGATACAAATAAAATCACTTTGTGCATATAAGTATCACCATGATTTTAGTAAATAATTATAAGATTTGTATGGTAAAAGAATTTAATTTTAAGCAAAGAATCATCGCAAGAATAATGAACCAAATTATACATGAAACTTATGACTAAACATGGAATAGAAAGTAAATCGTATGGTTTGATCAGAATGCTGTTTAATGAAAAAGATGATTAGTACTTAGTTAACCTGTTTTCTAGAGCTAAAAATTCGATAACTTAAACGTTAATTAAGAACGCTCAAAGGAAGAAGAAGCTAAGAAATGGTTACGAACTAGCGATAACATATATGTTTACTTACAGGTACTTTATGCTGAAAAGGTACTTTATTCTGAAAGTTTTATATAAATTACATGTTGAATTTGACATATTTGATAATAGCGTTACACAAACTGTCAGTTACATCACAAATAGAACATATCTAGAAACAAAGGAAATAGGCAGATCAATTCAACTGAAAAGTTTTAAGTTTTGTCCTTTTCCTATATTGACAAACAAAATTAAAGAGATTTTAGCAGTAGAATACGAAAGGCATTTTAGAAGTGTTCACAATAATTATGTCAAATTTCAAATTACGGATTTATGTAAAGAGTTTTTGTTAAAAAAGGACAACATTACAGCAAATCTCTTAATGATTTACTAAAATCATTTAAAATAAAATTAAAAAAAATAATATATTCCTGCTAACGCAGATAATAGTAACACTTTAGTAATTATTTCAAAATATAGTTAAATATAGAAAGTTAACCATTTCAATCATAACGAAAATTTAGAAATTTTACATAAAGATCCTACAACAAAATTTCTGGGAGATTGAGACAAAGCTTGCAAAACTGCAATATCTGCTGTACAGATTTGAAGTAGAAATCAAAACATTCTATCTATTAAGAAATCCTTAGAACTAATTAATAAACTGCAAAATATAAAATTACCACTACGTGGTATACTTGTTTTGATGTTACCAGTAAGTTTCTATAATACCCCCTAAAGTATGTATGCGTATATTAAATACTTGTTTATTTAATAATAATGTTCAATTAGTTACAATAAGGGAGTTAATTCAATTATTTGATCTCTGTATTAATCAATATCATTTCATATTCGATAATGAGATTCATCTACAAAAAAAAATGGTTTACCTATGGGGAGTCCAATTTCGCCCATTTTAATTCTATTATGGGTAATTTAGAAGATCAAATTGTTGAATAAAATATTCCTGATAATCCTGTATCAGATTTGATTGATGTGTTTTTAATTACTATTACCAATTTACATTCTAATATAAAATTTACACTAGAGAAAGAAGAAAATAGAGTCATTAATTTTCTAGATTTAAACAAAAAAATTAATACACTGAACAAGTTTGAGTTCTCCACATTCAGAAAACCTTCACATACAGACATTACAATTCTAAACAATTCATGTCACTATTAAACACATAGGTTAGCTGCATATAGATTAATTAGTACATAGAGCAATGTCTGCCATTAAAACAAACAAATTTCAATAAGGAAATATCAATTATATAACAAATTGCACAAGTAAGCGATTACATTTCAAATATACTCGACACTTCAGTTAAAAATCAAGAGTATAAATTTTCTATCAAAAACATTTACCCAGTTAATGCAGAATCGACAGAAAATAAATACATATCAATTTCATGTATTGGAAAACTATCAGAAAACGTAGCTCACATAATACAAAAGAATAAGAAGTATAAAGTAGCTCTCAAAACTAATACCAACGTTCTTAAATGTTTATTTGATGCCAAAGATTCAACTAACGACATCTTGAAGTAGGGTATTTATAGATTGAGCTGCACATTCTGTAATTATGTTTATTGGGATAAAAATTTAGGATCTTTGATGTTAGATACAAAGAACACATTAGATTTTACAAATATAAACTCACAGACAACTCAAATTATACCAAAAATGTAATAATACATTGTAATGATCCTGAAAATCCTTACTGTCAGTTTTTCTATCCTACTAAATAATTCCTATCAAAATTTAGTTCCTATTTCCTTCTGCAACTGTTTTATCATTGTTGATAACTGCTAACAGTTCCTTTCCCACTCCATCCAATTTACCTATAAATACTAGACCCCTAGCATCCAAAACACGCTCGAAACCTTACTTGACACTCCATCGCCTATTACTCTCATTACTTTACTTGTTACACCTACAATTCGAAAACAACCAGCATCCGGACCAGTATTTCCAGACCTATCACCGAATCTCTAACAAATTAACATAACCTGAGCTTCATCATCCTATATCCCTTATACCTACCTTGTATTATCCATATAACCAACCTCCTTTATTTAGATACATACACTTTGTGTATAGACTCCTTGGTCGTTATCATCCCCGAGAAGGGTGCATAAAAGTGCAAAGGATAAGAACTACTTAGTTTGCCGGAGGTTATGCTCTGAAAAATTAAATATTTCGAAGCCAAGAATCATTTATACTATCTTCTTGGTGGTGGAACGCCCCGTGACGGATACTGAATGGTTAGCAAAGTACTTGGTTAATTAGACGGAGATTACGCCCTGAATAATTAGCTCCTTCTAGAACAGATACACCTACCCTAGCAATATCAACCCTCTAACCGTTGCCGGTAGTTTAGACTCCGAATAGGATGTTACAGTACCGCAAATACCAATCAGAATTTCAAGTTGATACAGTTTGCATTTACCCAGTTACCAGTCGTCCGTATAATCTCCCTATTCACCGTATTTCATTATACAAAACCACAGTACTTACACCCGGACCACAAATAACATTCGTCTACCTATACAACACTCTGCATACATCCTTAACTCCTGTTTCATACATTCTAATACGCACAACGGCATTTGTAATTATTACACATATTTCAAATCATTCAATTAAAACAAGCACTTATTATAGAACAGGTGTTTCTTATTACACATTAACTATTCTATATAACAATCAATACAAATTCAATACTCATCTGCGAGTAATTCGGTTATAATCCTAAATTCACATTACACATACATAATTACACTTATATCACATGTTCATTATAATTAACATTTCACTTAATGAAGGTTACACATGTATATAAAAGATCTGTTTAATTTCATATTTCACAGTATCTTACACAAAGGGCGATCCTAATTCGCACGACAGCGGCGTACCATAGTATTTTCACACCGGGGCCACAAGAATCAATTTCAGTTAAATTAAGTTTGCTTACTTTATTTCCGTTTAGAATATTCTTTATTTTATATTATTGTGACATAATAAATTTGTTATTACCCGAATAATAAGTTTTATTTCCAAGGTAGTGACAATCTTGAATCTCGACCCAAAAATAAAAACAAGGGCAACAAAGAATAAGAATAAATTTGTAGAGCTAAAGTGCAATATAACATAACCACAAAACAACATACAATTTTTTGGTATTGTAATAAAAAAGAGAAATTAGATGTTTTGGAAGCATTTCAAATTTATAAACATAAGCAAAAAGTACCTTAAATGAACGAACAGGTTCATCTGATAGACTCACTTCACAGATACTATATATATATATATATATATATATATATATATATATATATATATATATATATGTATATATATATATATATATATATATATATATATATATATATATATATATGTAATGCCTCACTTTGTTCGGCGCCAAATGTAAGTGCTCAAATGTTTACTTTAATTACTACTACTAATTAATAATTTTACTTTTCCCTTTCTAGCTCAGTCGGAATTTTGTACTTGCAAAATAAGGATCAGTTCGTTATTCGCTCTTAACACGTTGAACAAATAGATTACAAAGGTTCATATATAATACTTTATTCCCTATTTATTTATATTTCTATATTATGTAACTTAAGATATAGATACAGGCAAATTTTAACTCTTCCTTCTTCAGGTGGTCTTTAGCCAGATGTAAACACTCTTCCTTCCTCAGGTGATCTGCAGTCAGGTGGTCCTCTGTAGTTTCTGTAATGTGACGTTAATAGAAGGTTGGGGTTTTGACTTTTAGTTTCGTCTTTGAACTGTTTCAATTTATATTGGTTAATTTCTATAAATAAATAAATAATTTTACCTGAATACGTCCCTGTATAGCATATAGAAGCAGGTAGTCGATAACGCGATATAAACACGTGCGCGATAAGATGGGTTCAATACTCTGCCTTTAAAGAATAATCGATATTTTAAAGCGGTCGGTTATCAGTGTATAATTTTATACCTGCTTTTCTTACGAAAATAAACTCATTCCCATTTACATTCAATTTTGCCCTTTTAAATAAATGAAAGCTTTTCTTATGAAAATAGCGTTTATACGGTAGCTGGAATTTATATTTCTTTTACGATATTAATTATCTTATACCGGTTTTTTATACTTTAAACAAAATAAAAATTAAAAGCTTTTGTTATGTTGGTGTTTTAAAATATAAAACCTTCGTTTTCTATTTTAAAGTAAAATCCTTTCTTTCGCGTTTAACAATCACGATTTGGTTTATTTAACACAAGAAACTATCCGGTAGTCTCTGGTTTACGGGTAACAATCTTAATGCTTGTCAAAGGTGCAACTTACGTTCTTTCGGTGGCGGCGGTGGTGATTTCGTTTACTTTACAGGTGGTTGTTTACTACTGACGGACACGTCTCGTGTTTACGGTTACGTTTCTATATTACTGGATTTACGGCGTTAACGAGGTGTTCTCAATCTTCCGACGAGGTTTCAATTACAGGTATCTGGCGGTCGATGGTACGTTTGTCGAGGTGTATTGTGTGGTGGTGTTTGTGTAAATTTGTGTAGGTGGATCTCCTTTGTCAGTAATCTGGGCAAACCACCCGTTATACTAAACAGTAGGATCTCGGTCTGTCAAATGGAATGTCGGGCAACTACCCTTCAAACTCCACTGTGTAGGTGTGTATGTCTAGTACTAGAAGAATACGTCTGGTAACAGAAGAGTACGTCGGGCTTACAACCCTGCATATCCCTATAACCAGGTATCTCAACTTACGTACTTTCAACGTTAGATTTCTGCAACTCTAACCTTTAACTTCGGTGATGCTATCAAGTCGCGGAGTCGCGGTTTCTACTCGGACGGCGGTTTCAGGCGGCTGGTTTACAACAGGTAGTAGTCGGCGCGAACGCGATTTATAGCACACGGTTTCGATTCGAATTCTTCTGTAAGATTTAGAAGCTTGAAGACAGCTAAGAAAACTAAACAAACAAAGGCTCTCTTGCAGCGTGCCGTTTTTATATAATTCAAGGGTGGTTACTAAACTTTTTGGTGAGCTTCCGTAAGCCCGGATTGGTGGAAGATGCTCTGACGTATCCAAACTTTTAAACGTTTTGGGATTTTACGTCTGGAGGGAGGATGCATGATTAATTATTGTGCAATTATATGCAACGTTATGAAATCTGTTTAATTTTTACTAGAACTTCTACGAATCTTTATAATGTCTTGCACCTGTGCATTTAGCGCGTCACGTTATCTTACTAAATTCTGTGAATCAGTACTGGTATTTTACTTAGCAAATAATTAATCATGATCGGAAAATTTTATAAAGGTCTTGTTAATAAACTTTGGGAACTAATTAAAAATAATAAAAAATCGGGATGTCTATGTCCCTTTACTATATATATATATATATATATATATATATATATATATATATATATATATATAAAGGCTACCCATTTTAATATTCGCATTAAAATTTTTTAGTTAACAAAACGAACTATTCATTATACTAAATTACAGCTAACTCTTTGGGATTTATGATAACTTATAAATATTTGGCTAATTTAATTCTAACTTTTAAAAACACGTCTTCTAAATGACCTCCACCAACTTCAAAACATTTCTCGCAGAACACTCATTGAGTTTCTGGCGGTATGAGCTGTTGCCCCATCTTATTGGAATAGTAAGGCATTGTTTAGTAATCCTCGTCTATTTAATTCTGGAATGAGGAATGTCTCTAGCATGTTTACGTAGCGCTCGGATGTTACTGTTACAGCGCGGTTATTTTCATCGTCAAAAAAATATGGACCAATAACACCAAAAGATCCTACTCCACACCACACAACAACTTTTGGATTATGGAGGTTCTGTTTAAAGATTTCACGAGGATTTTCATTTGACCAGTATCTAAAATTCTGTTTATTAACCATGCCGTTCAAATAAAAATTTACTTCGTCGCTCATTACGAGACTGTGAACTGCTCCTTGATGTAAATCCAAAAATTCTTGACAAAATGCTAACCTTGCTTCTTTATCTTGATTGATAAGGTGCTGTGCCATTTGGTATTTATAGGAATGAAATTTTAGATCCCTTTGAAGAATTCGATCTAAGCTTCCCTTTGATATTCCTAAGATAAGGGTTTGTCGATTAGCAGACCTTTTAGGACTTCTCGTAAACACAATTCTAACTCTTTCAATATTTTCTGGTGTACGACCTGTTCTTCGACGTCCAGGCTTCTTCAAATTTTGTACAGAACCATTTTCACGCCAATGACGAACCCATAACTTAACAGTTTTACGATTTGGCGAGTGACCCCTATTGTTGTTATTAAACTGACGCCGGAATGCACGCCTAACTTCTTCTATCGAATTGCTTCTTATGTAAGTTTCTACACAAAACACACGTTGTTGTACTGAGTAATCCATGAAAGTTCAAACGGATGTTGAAATAATGTCTCAAAGCAAAAAAATTAAATAATTATTGATGAAAACTAACAAATTTCTCGTAGTAAAATAACGTTACACGAAATTATTAATTTATAACTTATTTGTGACAGGCGCCTACCTGTTTAACAATTAACTTAAATCCCAAAGGCTACAGAAGGTAATCCCACAGAGAACAACTTATTTAGTTATCTCGTAGGGAATTTATTAATAAAATAAAATGGGTAGTCTATTATGGGAACATATATATATATATATATATATATATATATATATATATATATATATATATATATATATATATATATATATATATCAGAGGGTCCGCCAATAGTGCGTGGACGAAGCTTTATGAGTGTATATCGTTTTCAAAATTATTTATTGCAGGATTGTGTGGGATCTTTCGGGTTACAATTAGAAAATATTTTCGCAAAAATCACTACTCGTATACAGGGTATTACAACACAAAGTTATATTTTTTTAATTGGATCATACCGTATATTATTATAAATTTGGATTCCCTGGTTAATTTTAAGGACACTTTATTCACTATATGAGGTATCTTAAACGCGCAATTTAGATGCTGCATTCCATTTTTTGAAAATTTAGAGGTTGAAAAGAAAAATTGTAACAACCGTATTGAGAAATTTGTAACACAAAAATTTTAATGGTTGATTAGTCATAGACTGTGCTACATAAAATCGTAAAAATTGTACTATTATCTTATTTAATTTTCGAGATATCGTAATGCAAAGTATAAGATTTTCAATCACAGATAACTTGATTTTTTTAAATGGAAAGGTATACATTGTTTTACATTGTTAGATAGGACATTTAATTAAATTCTTTATGATATAACATTGCTGGTATTTATGTTTTGCCGTTTTTTGATAATCCAGCTTTTTTACTGAATTTGCAAAGTTTAAGATTTTTAATCATAGATAACTTGATTTATTTAAATGGAAAGGTATACATTGTGTTACATTGATAGATAGGAAATCTAATTACAATTTTTTTTATATAACATTGTTGGTATTTATTTTTTGTCGTTTTTTGATAATCCAGCTTTTTTACTGAATTTATCGATTTTGGAAGAAAATAATATTAAATTAAATGTTCAAATTGTCGACCACGCTGATTTAGACAATACTGAATTCTTTTAATAAAAGAAGCTTCAACCCGATCTAACATAGTAGGAGTAATTGTAACAAAAACCTTTCTAATTCGCAATTTCATATTCTCAGCAGTTGTTGGTTCTTCCTCATATACTTTATTCTTCACAAAGCCCCAAAGAAAAAAATCCAATGGAGTTATATCGGGAGATCTAGCTGGCCAAGGTATCGGTCCTTGTCTTCCTATCCAATTTTCGTGAAACGTCGAATTTAACCACTGGGTTACAATTCTGGCATGATGAGGAGGTGCCCCGTCTTGTTGGAAATACATACCTCTTCTTTGAGCCAAAGGTACATTCTCCAATAAATGATATAATTCGTTTTCTAGAAAATTATGATATTCTACCCCAGTGAGTGTGCCATTGAAAAAAAAAGGACCAACAATAGTTCCGCCGAATATACCTGCCCAAACATTCACTGACCATTTATTTGGAGAGACTAACCGAAATTGGTGTGGATTTTCATTTGAATAAAAATGTAAATTATGTCTGTTCACAAATCCATTTCGATGAAATGTACATTCGTCGGTAAATAATATCCCCGATATAAAATTTTCGTTCGCATTTAACTGTTGTTGAACACACTGGCAAAAATTAATTCGATTTTGAAAATCTTGTTCTTTCAGCTCTTGATGTAATTGTACATGATAGGGGTGAAATTTATTTTTCTTTAACATTCGTCTCACGGAAGTTTGACTGATTTCTAAATTGTCACTTAATTTCGGAATACTAGCGTGGGGGTTTTCAACTGTAGCTACAAGTACACGAAATTCATTTTCTTCATTTGTAACAAGTTTAGCTCTTTCGTTTTTAGGATATCCAACACTTCCAGTACTTTCAAATCTTTCTAAAAGATTGCGAAACGATTCTTCTCTTGGTTGTCTTCGATCAGGATAACGCTGCCCGTAGATTCGACGGGCCAATAAACAATTTTTGTTTGATTCTCCATAAATTAAATCTAAATTGATATAAGTTATCTTCGTCATAATAATGTTTGTTAAAAATTGTTAAAGATGTAGTAAACAATTTTGTCAAATTTGAAAAATTGTTTACTATCTTTAACAATTTTAACAAACATTACTATTGACGAAGATAACTGTAATGTATCAACGTTTAGATTATAATTTAAGTAACCATTAAAAAATCCCAAAAAGATAAGTATTTTATTATGTGTTAAGGTAGTTTACATTTTCATATCATGTCAACTAATTCATTTTGCAAAAATTACTCATTATAATTTTAAATAAACGTATTACGTATATGATGTTCGTAAAGTTAAGCGTCAAACATTCACACTGCAATAAAGTAATTAACTCAGTTACGTTTGAACATACACGAAATGACAAAAAGATATTATTGCTGAATTTTTTCTAATATTCTTTTATTTTGATGTGATTTAAACAATTATACATACATATATAAACCTACGAAAATCGACAAATTCAGTAAAAAAGCTGGATTATCAAAAAACGGCAAAAAATAAATACCAACAATTTATATCAAAAAAATTGTAATTAAATTTCCTATCTAACAATGTAACACAATGTACACCTTTCCATTTAAATAAATCAATTTATCTATGATTGAAAATCTTAAACTTTGCATTACGATATCTCGAAAATTAAAAAAGATAATATTACCGTTTTTACGATTTTATGTAGCACAGTCTATGACTAATCAACCATTAAAATTTTAGTGTTACACATTTCTCAATACCGTTGTTACAATTTTTCTTTTCTTTTCAAAAAATTGAATGCAGCGCCTAAATTGCGCGTTTAAGATACCTCATATAGTGAATAAAGTGCCCTTAAAATTAACGAGGGAACCAAATTTATAATAATATACGGTATGGTCCATTTAAAAAATATAACTTGGTGTTGTAATACCCTGTATACGAGTAGTAATTTTTGCGAAAATATTTTCTAATTGTAACCCGAAAGATCCCACACCATCCTGCAATAAATAATTTTGAAAACGATATTGTATATACCCATAAAGCTTCGTCCACGCACTATTTGGTACCTTATATATATATATATATATATATATATATATATATATATATATATCTGTTATTATAGGAGATACCAAAAAAAGTTATTTACTGAAATAGGAGCTAGCTGTAAGCTTCACATTTTACAATTAGTTACAAATATACAGGGTATTCCATAAAACTGTATCGAATCAAAGATATGTTTCTTTAAATGAAACACCCTGTATTTTATTTTAAATTTAAAATCTGCTACACTTTCTCGTTACAAGAATACAAAGTTTTTAACTGTTATACAGGGTATTAGAAAGTTATGACCAAATTTCTATGAAAATCGAAACAAGTTCGACGCCCTGTACAATTGGAAAGGGGTACAAGAGCCATGCTCTGTTGTAGCCATAGTTCTTAAATGATTGTCAAAATTCATGAAAATGATTGATTTTCCTAATACTCTTTAAATCTAATACAGGGTAAGTCAGAACACAAATTCATTATTTGCTCAGTATTTTTAAATGCATCACCCTGTATTTTATATCACCATCATAAACTACAGTCAATTTAGTTTAATTTATCATAAGTATTTCCTATACCTAAACTTAATAGTTTTGGAGATGTTTTAAATTGTATTGGAAAAACATTATTTCATGAATTAAATTTATTACTTTTATTTACTTTACTATTTAGAAATATCTTAAAGTAACACACAAGAAACAATAAAAAAAACAATAAATAAAGAAATTGTTATTTTTATTGTAGAAGGTGTTCGAAATGAGCTACCATAACGTCAACACAGGCTTGAAGACGGTTTTCGAATGATCTACTAACGTTTGTAAGCATTTGTGGCGTGACATTACGAAATACGTTTCTAATTCTGACCTTCATGTCATCAATTGTTGTTGGAGGTTCACGGTACACTAGATCTTTAATATAGCCCCAGAAGAAGAAGTCGACTTTTTTTAATTCTGGTGATCTAGCTGGCCAATGAATTGGTCCTTCACTTCCTATCCATCTGTTAGGAAACTGCTCATTCAATTCATCTTGGATAAGTGCGTTGTGATGAGAAGGAGCTCCGACATACCATAACTGTTGACGAATGTTGAGTGACACGTTTTGAAGTAAAATAGGTAAATGATTTACTAAAAAGTCTAAATAAAACTCTCCGTTTACTGTTTCCTCAAAAAAGAAAGGGCCCATTACATAATTACCAAATATACCACCCGAAACGTTTAAGGGCCACCTGGTTTGACTCTTCGTAATTATGTGGTACGGATTTGTTGTGTAGTAATCGTGGAAGTTACGCCGATTGACCACATCTGTTCTTGTGAAACGTTGTTTCACCTCCGAATAAAACAAAATCGAAAAAATTTCTTTGTATAGTTATTTGTTGTTGTGCCCATTCCCAAAAAAGTACCCTTCTTTCAAAATCATTCGCAGTCAGTTCTTGATGTACCTGGATGTGGTATGGGTGCATGTCTTAAGACAATTTTTTGAATAGATCCATAACTAGTGCCTTGACCTCTTGAAATATTTCGGATACTTGTATGAGGATCCTCAATAACGGCCAGTAAAACACTTAATTCGGTTTCTTGTGTTGTAACCGTTTCTGTTTTTTCTTTAGTCTCATATAACACTGAACCATTGCGATTGATCTATCCATTACATTTTGAAATGATCTCTTATTCGGTTGCCGACGATCTGGATCTCGCTCATGATAGACTCTTGTTGCAGGTAAACAATTCTTATTACATTCACCTAATATCCATACCATGTCTGCCAGTTCTTCCCCTTTAAAATTCATTGTTGACCGTTGTAAAATAATCAAAATTCAGGACAATGTCAAAACAATTTGATTTAAAACTGAATTGTCAATTTGTGACACATACCTTCATAGCAACCTTGATTTTAATGATATAAGAGCTCATTTCGAACACCTACAATAAAAATAACAATTTCTTTATTTAATGTTTTTTTTTTATTTTGTTTTTTGTGTGTTACTTTAAGATATTTGTAAATAGTAAAGTAAATAAGAATAATAAATTTAATTCATGAAATAACCCTTTTTCCAATACAATTTAAAATATCTCCAAAACTATTAAGTTTAGGTATAGGAAATACTTATGATAAATTAAACTAAATTGGCTGTAGTTTATGATGGTGATATAGAATGCAGGGTGATACATTTAAAAATACTGAGGAAATAATGAATTTGTGTTTTGACTTACTCTGCATTATATTTAAGGAGTATTAGCAAAATCAATCATTTTTATGGATTATGAGGGTCATTTAAAAACTATGGTTACAACAGATCATCGCTCTTGTACCCCTTTTCAATTGTGCAGGGCGTTGAACTTGTTTCGATTTTTATTGAAATTTGGTCATAACTTTTTAAATACCCTGTATAATACATAACAACTTTGTCTTCTTGTAACCAGAAGTGAAGCGGATTTTAAATTTAAAATAAAATACAGGGTGTTTCGTTTAAAAAAACATATATTTGAGGCGGTACAGTGTTATGGAAGACCCTGTATATTTGTAACTAATTTTAAAGTGTGAAGCTTACAGCTACCTCCTATTTTTGTAAACAACTTTTTTTGGCATCTCCTATAATAACAGACAACGGACTTTGTCTCAAAAGTTGATCACCCTGTATACACAGAGATATTTTATTAGCTCTGAACATAGACCATGTTCAGTTCTAAAACGACAGTGTCAACGGAATGGTACAATTCGACCGTTATGGCAATTTGATTCTTTCAATAATTAAAAAATTTAATAGCAAATGATGTGTCGTGGCTAATCATCACAAAAGAACGAGGATATGGCAAATTATTACTGATCAAATGAACCAATTTATTATGTTATGGGAAGAAGAATGAATATTTTCCATTTCACATTTTTTTCTCGATTTTCAGTCTCAAAAGATTAAAACGAGTTTAGGTTCAAACAGTATAAATTTAGAAACCTCACGGAAGAGGATCAAAATACATTTTTTTTTTGTAAACTAGTATTAACACACTTAACAACAATAAAGAGCTTTCAGTAAAAACAAATTAATTAAGATGTTGTTTCTTGCTTAATTAAGTTACATGATGAGAGTAACATTGTAATTCAAAATGAATGAATTCTCGTTAACCGCATTTTGAACAATAAAGAAAACATGAATAATATTAATGATTATTTATAACAAATATTTGAAATGGCACTATTTGAATACCTTCCTGAGTTGAAAACATTTTATATAAACGGTATTTGACATTTTCTAAAAAACGCTTCAATGCATTTGTTACATTTTGAAAGGATCAGATTGCCATGACGGTCGGATTGCGTGGACACTGTCGTCTTAAAACTGAACGTGGTCCATGTTCAGAGTTAAAAAGATCTAGGAGATTTTTTTGAAAAGGGGCGATGTTACACACATATCTCCGCCACTGATTTTTGTACTTTAACATCATAAGCCCTAAATAATGAGAGACAATTAGTTCACACTGTGTACCATATTTAAAATTATTCAAAGCTACCATTTTAGAAATATTCAAAATATTTTATTTATTTTACAAAACTTCAACGCTCTGTATCTCGAAAACGAAGCTCTCAGCATACATGTTTATATGAGAAACTGACATTGTATATATATATATATATATATATATATATATATATATATATATATATATATATATACAACGTCCAAGATAAGGAGGGCCAGTACAGGGATTTCGAGAACCGTAAAAGATACGAAGTCGGTTAAATAGAAATAAAATTGCGCATTTTGGTGCTTAATAAAATGCTTTTTTGAAATCTAAAAAATTTCGATTGGTTCCGGAGATATCCGCAAAAAAACCGAAATTTTGCAAAATTGTTTTAATTTTTTACTGGGTTTGTTTCAAGAGGAATTTTAAAATAAGTGGTACTTTCGCAAAGCCACTTTTTCCCCTCTACAAGATGGCGTTATTGAATTTGAAATCCGACGTTTTGTCTTTGACTGACCATCATCAACTTCATTTTTTTAAATATGGCTCTGATTTTCTAATATTAAATTGTTGAAGCTCTTTCAATTCTGACTTCAACAATGTACCACACTTCACGGTTTAGGTATGTTTTAGACCTTATTTGAGTATTATTAAAAGTTTTACTCGAATCGAAGCTGCCTTGTAAAATCTCTCATAAATTTAATTAATATTTGGTGTGGTGTAATACATGTAATTTTTTGTGCTCCATATTTTACCCCCACGCATAGATGGATAATTATTTATTGATTTCCTGCGAAATGAGTTATTTGCATATCTAGAAGATATTCCCCTAAATCCTAGAAACGAAGTCTGGATTCAAATCGACGAAACTCCCTCGCATTTTGCGCTTGCAAATCGTGAGTGGTTAAATAATTATTATCCAGAACGGTGGATTGGACGATTAGGAGCTAGAGCCTAGCTACCACATTCCCTTGACCTCACTCCTGTCGACTTCTTTGTGTGGGGTTATTTGAAAAATCACGTTCATTCGACCACCAGTTGGTACAAGGCAAGAAACTAATTCTAAGCCCGTGAAACTTTGCGAGCCAATACGAATTTCATAAGCAACGCCACTAACTCAGCTCATCTTGAGCAATTATTGTAAACTTTAGGGAACACATTAAAATTCTTTATTCATTAATGAACAAAATAATATAATAGTGCTCTGTAAAATTGTTCCCGATCTAATAAAATACCTATCTTTTTTGTTGTTTACAACATCTTTAACAATTTTTAACAGAATTACTACTGACGAAGATAAGTGTAAGTGTTATCGAAACGTTTAGATTGTATTTTAAAA
Source organism: Vesta saturnalis (assembly GCA_036346205.1). Lineage (NCBI taxonomy): Eukaryota > Metazoa > Arthropoda > Insecta > Coleoptera > Lampyridae > Vesta > Vesta saturnalis. The sequence goes on along the minus strand of JARFJB010001084.1, from coordinate 3,293,982 downwards.
TACACCATTAAAAAAAACCCAAAAAAGGGAAGTATTTTATTATGTGTGCTAATGGTGAAAGTTTATATTTTCATTTTCACGATCTAAGTCAATGAAAGTTGTGAATTCTAGTTTTTGTAAAATTATTTACGAACTTAGTTAATAAAGAGTGGTGTTGTAAAATGATGTACCATTTTAGAAATTAAATTAACTCTAATTACCGTTTTACAAGTTTTGCCACTGAAATTAACATTAATTGGAATTTAAGCAATTTGGCCATGCATGAAAGTAGCTTTTTTTACGCGAAAACGGTGCATCGTACGGAAAAAAAGTCAAGAAGCAAAATTTGCTCTAAATTAAATGGAGATTTCAGAAAAAAGTAGTAGCGTGCCGTTTCTTCCTTCAATAATATTCAGTTTAAATGCGGTACGGACGCCACTGGTAGACATTTTAAAAAATCTTGTACACCAATGTCCTTTGATGCTCGAAAGATGTGTATTAAATTTTATAGATACCTAGAGTAATATGAAAGACATGATAAAAAATGATTTTTTCTTTAAACTTTAACACCCTATATTTCGAAAACGAAGCATTTCTCGACATATGTTTATATAGGATATTAGGGCTTAGAATACGCTGTTAAAGTTTAGACACTGCAGTTTGGGACACCTTGTACATATAATTATAATTTACATCAAGTTTGCTGTTTTAGCTTAATGATTTGTTACCATAACTACTTGTTTGTTATTTTACTTACATATCTTCTCTTGGTAAGGTACATATTGTATTGGAACACGTAGAGAAATAAATGATTATATAAAAAAAAAAGTGTAATTATATTGTATTTAAAACATTAGTGTTCATTAAGCAGAACTTGCTTTATAAGACCACCAGGGCATTCAATCACAAGCAATGCAATCTGGCTGTGTTTCTGGACATTAAGCAAGCATTCGACAGGGACTGGAACGACGGTCTCCTGCACAAGATCCGTAACCTCAATATACACCACCCTTCGCCAAACTCCTATTCGACCCTTTTCAACCTACAGGAGGCGTACCGCAACCCGATCCTATACACTATCTTCGCATCCCACATTCCCGAAGTCACACGATCCGGAGTAGTCGTTGCGCAGTTTGCGGATCACACCGCCTTCTGGGCGGTTAATCGAAAGAGCGAAACGGCTTCCCGCCTCATATCGAAAACCCTGCAGAACTTCTCCAACTGGTCTAACCAGTGGAGAGTCTCCATCAATCCTACCAAAACCCAAACTATCCTCTTCCGCCTTCCTAATTACATTGAAGATAAGTTCCCAAAGCTAGCCTCCAGAAATGATTCCCTCCCCCCTAAATCAAGAAAGACTCCCACTCCAAGATGAAATCACCTACCTAGGAATCCCCAATTGGCTCCCCGATGTTAAAAAAACACTCAATAGGATTAGGAACCCTACTGGGCGCCCTCTGGGGTAGAATCAGAGATTGCCACCACAAAACACTTATACACACTTATAAAACATACATCCACCCTGTTATGGATTTCCGACCACCAGTATACACCAATATAAACCCTAATCACCTTTCCTCTATCGCCGCCTGTGAACGCCGAATCCTCAGACGCATACACAGGTTATTTCTCAGGTACCCTAGCGACCTCACAACACAACACGCAAACATACCAACATCACACACATAATCCAAACACTACAGAAAAACTTTGCACCTAAAAGAATCTTCGGCGATACTATCCCAACCAAAGGGATTCTTACCACACCCTACAACTACCGTTTTCCCCAATTCACACGAAGAAAACCTAAATTAAAATTCAAGCATCCCCCCGCGATCCTCACACAGCTCCTCGACGACCTCCCCGAGGAGATAGAAGATTACCTGGATAAATCCATATGCCTCCCCCAAAGTACAGTTCTGAGATGCTATTTATGATTTCAGGAAGAATTTATAGCACGCATTTCGAAACGCCATGCCAGAACTTACAACTTACTCCTATTAGATTTCTTTTTTGGATATGTCGAAAATTATGTTTATAAGGAAAACTTCGAAACAGAACAAGAACTCAGAAGATTGGTTATAAGCTTTTCAAAGTATAACACCAGTTATGCTGATTAATGTTTTAGAACTACATTGATGCTATTTATGTTTGAGAATGAGCAATTTTCGAACACTTCCTATGAACTTAAATTCTACTTTTGATACTAGTTTCTATTATTTTGTAATATCCTTTGTTGTAAATACTATTATTGTAAAAACTATTGTTAATAACTAATTTATTGCAAACCTAAAAAAAGTGATTTTTCGATAAATTGACATAGCTGAAATAATTAAATTTATGAAAGATTTTACAAGGCAGCTTCGATTCGAGTAAAACTATTAATAATACTCAAATAAGGTCTAAAACATACCTAAACGCTGAAGTGTACATTGTTGAATTCATAATTGAAAGAGCTTCAACAATTTGATATTAGAAAATCAGAGCCGTATTTAACAAAATGAAGTTGATGATGGTCGGTCAAAGACGAAACGTCGGATTTAAAATTCAATAACGCATCTTGTAGAGAAAATCTATGAGAAAGTACCATTATTTTAAAATTCTCTTGAAACAAACTAGAAAAATTAAAACGATTTTGTAAAATTTCGTTTTTCAGATATCTCCGAACCAATCGAATTTTTTAGATTTCAAAAGCATTTTATTAACACCAAATTGCAACTTTCTTCCCATTCAACCGACTTCGTATTTTTAATTAGATATGCTTATTTGGAAATATTATAATATATATATATATATATATATATATATAATATATATATATATATATATATATATATATAACGTGTCAATAACAACAGATTAATAATTTAACATTTCAACATATGTTCATATAATTTCTATTTTGACGCAAATACGTTGTTAAAGTTTGACACTGCATACAGTATATATATATATATATATATATATATATATATGTCAAACTTTAACAACGTTTGTCAAAATAACATTTATATGAACATATGTTAGAAATGCTTGTTTTTCAAATGCTGACTGTTCAAGTTAAAAAAAAATCATATTTTGTCATACCTTTCCTATTACATTAGATATCGCTATAAAATTTAATACACATCTTTGGAGCATCAAAAACAGCTACTACTTCTTCTCAAAATAAAAATTATTTTTAAATCTCCATTTAATTTAGAGCAAATACTGTTTTCCGTAAAATCCAAAAATAAAAATTGCTAAAATATCAATTAATGTTAATTTCAGTTGTAAAACCTGAAGACGGTAATGAGAGATAATCTAATTTCTAAAAGGTAAATCATTTTACAAAACTACTCTTTATTAACTAAGTTCGTAAATAATTTTACAAAAACTAGAATTCACAACTTTCATTATCTTAGATTGTGAAAAAATTTACAGAGCACTATTAAATTATTTTGTTTATTAACGAATAAAGAATTTTAATGAGGTCCCCAAAGTTACAATAATTGCTCAAAATAAGTCGCTCCACCTTTTTAAAATTGTGTTTTTAATCTAACATGGAGGTTTCGATATTCATTTCTTGCATTCCCGTTGAGTTCATAATTTCTGAACAATGTGTACTGCATTCACTATCATTCCTCTACTGTCGAATCTTGGTATGCCATAATTACATTTTATGACTACTGAACAATTCCTACATGTCTTTAAAGTATGACAGAAAATTATTCTAAATAAACTTCAGATACTTACAGCTTGTGCGAAAAAGATAATTGTCAGGCTAACTAGAAATTTGAAAACGGTGTTACTCAGTAACCTTGAGTATGCTGATATCTATTTCGTCTATGGTGTACGTAATGGAAATGGAGTGCAGCAGTACAAGAATACCAACGAAGATTTCATATAGAAGATTACCTTGCAAACAAGTTTTCATTAAAAACATTTAATGTTCATGAATTTCGTACTCAAAAAGAATCCGAGAAATGAAGGTAGTAGAAATGAACGACATCGAAACGTAATTTTAAATAAGTTTGATAACAGTAGAACATTAAGCCTACGAAGAGCAGCTCACCATTCACAAGGCAACGCCGTTTTGTTTCTAAAATAAGGTCCATCGCGTTTTGAGGCAAGATCAAGGAAAGCCATTTCAGATGCAGCCAGTTCAAAACTTGCAACCTAGTTACATTTACAATTTACGAATCTGGAGCTATCAGAATCCATGTTATACGCACCAGAGCATTTCAACACGAATTTTCTGCTAATATTTGGTGTGGTGTAATACATGTAATTTTTGTGCTCCATATTTTACCACCATAGATGGATAATTATTTATTGATTTCCTGCGAAATGAGTTATTTGCATATCTAGAAGATATTCCCTAAATCTTAGAAACGAAGTCTGGATTCAAATGGACGAAACTCCTCGCATTTTGGGCTTGCAAATCGTGAGTGGTTAAATAAAATTATCCAGAACGGTGGATTGGACGATTAGGAGCTAGAGCCTACCACATTCCTTGACCTCACTCCTGTCGACTTCTTTGTGTTTGAAAAACCACGTTCATTCGACCACCAGTTGGTACAAGGCAAGAACTAATTCTAAGTCTGTGAAACTTTGCAGGCAATACGAATTTCATAAGCTCAGCTCATTTTGAGCAATTATTGTAAACTTTAGGAACACACTAAAATTCTTTATTCATTAATGAACAAAATAATATAATAGTGCTCTGTAAAATTGTTCCCGATCTAATAAAATACCTATCTTTTTGTTGTTTACAACATCTTTAACAATTTTAACAGAATTACTACTGACGAAGATAAGTGTAAGTGTTATCGAAACGTTTAGATTGTATAATTTAAAATACAACATTAAAAAAAACAAAAAGGAAGTATTTTATTATGTGTGATAATGGTGAAAGTTTATATTTTCATTTTCACGATCTAAGTCAATGAAAGTTGTGAATTCTAGTTTTTGTAAAATTATTTACGAACTTAGTTAATAAAGGTAGTGTTGTAAAATGATGTACCATTTTAGAAATTAAATTAACTCTAATTACCGTTTTACGAGTTTTGCCACTGAAATTAACATTAATTGAATTTTGCAATTTGGCCATGCATGAAAGTATCTTTTTACGTGAAAACGGTGCATCGTACGGAAAAGGCAAGAGCAAAATTTGCTCTAAATTAAATGGAGATTTCAGAAAAGCAGTAGCGTACCATTTCTTCCTTTAATAATATTCAGTTTATTTGCGGTACGGACGCCACTGGTAGACATTTTAAAAATCTTGTACACCAATGTCCTTCGATGCTCGAAAGATGTGTATTAAATTTTATAGATACCTAGAGTAATATGAAAGACATGATAAAAACGAATTTTTCTTTAAACTTTAACACCCTATATTTCGAAAACGAAGCATTTCTCGACATATGTTTGTATAGGAAATTAGGGCTTAGAATATGCTGTTAAAGTTTAGACACTGCAATTCGGGACACCTTATATATATAATTATAATTTAAATCAAGTTTGCTGTTTTAGCTTAATGATTTGTTACCATAACTACTTGTTTGTTATTTTACTTACATATCTCCTCTTGGTAAGGTACATATTGTATTGAAACACGTAGAGAAATTGCATATATTATATAAAAAAAATTGTGTAATTATATTGTATTTAAAACATTAGTGCTAGTAGATTCATTTTTTTCTTTATTAAGCAGTACTTGCTTTATAAGATCACCAGGGCATTTAATCAGAAGCAATGCAATCTGGCTGTGCTTCTGGACATTAACAAGCATTCGATAGGCCCGGCAAGCCGGTCTCCTGCACAAGATCCGTAACCTCAATATACACGACCCTTCTCCAAACTCCTACTTCAATCCTTTTCAACCTACAGCAGACGTACCGCAAGGTTCTGCCTTAGCCCTGATCCTATACACTATCTTCGTATCCGACATTCCCGAAGTCACACAACCTGAAGTAGTCGTTGCGCAGTTTGCGGATCACATCGCCTTCTGGGCGGTTAATCGAAACAGCGAAACGGCTTCGCTCATATCGAAAACCCTGCAGAACTTATCCAACTGGGCTAACCAGTGGATAGTCTCCGTCAATCCCACCAAAACCCAAACTATCCTCTCCGCCATCCTAATTACATTGAAGATAAGTTCCCAAAGTTAGCCTCCAGAAATGATTCCTCCCCTAAATCAAGAAAACTCCCACTCCAAGATGAAATCACCTACCTAGGAATCCCTTGACTAGAACCCTCAATTGGCTCCCTGATGTTAAAAAATACTCAATACTACCGCCTCCTGTGAACGTCGAATCCTCAGATGCATACACAGGTTACTTCACAGGTACCCTAGCGACCTCACAACACAACACGCAAACATACCAACCATCACACTCAGAATCCAAACACTACAGAAAAACTTTGCACATAAAAGAATCTTCGGCGACACTATCCCTACCAAAGGATTCTTACCACACCCTACAACTACCGTTTTCCCCAATTCACACGAAGAAAACCTAAATTAAAATTCAAGCATCCCCCCGCGATCCTCACACAGCTCCTCGACGACCTCCCCGAGGAGATAGAAGATTACCTGGATAACATTCCATATGCCCTCCGCACCCCCCCACCCGTCTATTTGATGACGACCCAGCAAGAAACCGGACGACGAATCTAATAATCACACTAAGCACACTACACCCCATTTAACAATACATACATTCAAGCTAATTAACGTATTATTAAATATTAAATAAATAAACCTTTTTTCTTTTTTTTAACACCAAATATAAGCATATTTCATGATTGTAAGCTATACAATAACACAGAACATCGCAACACCAAGAAACATGGATTGACTAGGGCTGAAGAGGAGAATGACTCCTGAACAGTCTACGAATAAGATATATAAGCCATAAATAAGTAAATACTCACCATAAGCATGAGCATACTAACAAAAAAATTATAAGCCTTATTTAAATCTGACTGTTGGGCATGACTGTGGCAAGTATTAACCCCTAAACCTCCTTCAATCACAAAATAGTAAACATCCGCCGACTTTGAAGCCATTAGAAAGTTTTGTTTGCCTCACTTCCATTTGCACCTGGAGCTGAACTTTAGAACTTGCCAAAGAGGACTGCGATAACCAAGTTACGACGCGAATTATAATTCTCATGTAATGAATAAAATTACAAGAAAATATTACATATTCATGAAAGTAATGTGAAAACGTTCTTTCACGTGCTTTACACGCAATTAAAGTTAAAAGGTAAATTTGAAAAGCATAAAGTAGCGGATCATATTTTTTAAAAGTTTATGAAAAAGCAAAATAACTAAAATAGCAAATTGAAGTACGAGATTAGAAAGTATTAAAGGATTAATAACTAAAATGCTTAATGTTTACTTAATAATAAACGGTTGAATTAATATCGAATCATGATTTATTGAGCCATTATGGTTTTAATTGGAATCTGCAGCGATAAGTTTGCTTTTACGACATATTAAATATAAAAACTCATTTAATGTAAAAGCTAGATTAGTTGTAAACAGGAGAATGTCAATTATAGCATTCGAAGAACGCGCAGAATATTTATAAAACCGACATAAACACGAACTTAATCTATATTTCTAATGATAAATACGTTTTTTCTTTATTCTCATATGTCACCCAAACACCTCTCTACATTAAAAAAAGTTGTCATTACTTTGACATGCCGATATTTTACATTGTACATAATGCCCGTATATCAAAGTATATAACAAACTACTTTTCATTTTACTTTATATGGTTAACATAAACCAAATTCCTATCTTTGCAAAACGATTCTTTTCATTTAAAATAACAGTACATTTTACAAGCTTGATGGTTTTTTAAAGTGTCATCTATTTTTTATTGGTAATGGTTTATACATATATGCTTTGGTTACAAACTATTTTTAGTAAATAAATTCGTGTATAAGTAATTCTGTAAATTGATGGAGAAAGTATCTGTCGAACTTGCTGGTCAGTACAATAGATAACCTTTCAAAGTAGATACCTTAAAGCTTTCAACCTTTAAACTTAATGAAGAATTTGATTAAGTAATAAATTGTACATTGTTGAAATTCTGCAAACAAAGAGACTTAATTAAGAAGTTCATCTTTACACAATGGCTGCTATGTAGATACTCACATTTAAGTGTTAAGAAGCTTAGCAAAATTTAGTTAATATACTTCAGAACAAATCAATTTCACAATAATTTGAATTAATCAGGACGGTTCCTTTATTTCTATTTCATTTTATTATTACATTACACACATAAATGTAGTTATTACCTTTTGGAGGACATCCATGCATGGTTAGGTTACTTCGAGTAAGTACACGACATTTTGCAGATAGATGAATTAAAAATTTAAACTGAAATGCAATTCTAATTACGCTTATATTGGGGGAAACCTGCATTAATGCTGAACTTTATAGTTATGTGGTTTTAGCTTAGAACCACTAATAAACCAACATGCAAATATAATTTTTTTTCTTATCATACTTTGGTTTCCTTTATAGGCAATGTTTTAGATTAGAGGATACATTTTGTCGTTTTCAGATAAGATTCATCATTAGAAGGTCAATAGTTTTGCACGCATTATTATTTTTTATGGCGGATATGTTGGTCTAAACCAAACGAATGGGACCTTGTCTATACCTTAAATATTTATAGAATTAATGCTTTTGTTCTTATATCAAATGTACAAGGTGGCCAACTAAGAATACGAGGTACTGTATCTGGGAAACTATCCATCGTAGAGGCTTGCGTAAAAAGTTAACTAAAACGGCCAATACAAAACCTGAAAATATTTTCAAGTTTCTGAAATGGCCGCTAGCGTACCTGCAGTCTTGAATCTAAAAAGTGATGTTTCTGTGAATTCTGCTATTAACCTAATAAAAATAACTGATCTTTAAAGTCGAGGATAATCTGAACTTTTCTTGTTTGGCACTTTTTGACGTATGTCTAAAAATAAAGTGGTGGGAGTATTCAAAGGTTTCTTAAATAACCCCTGTATCTTCGAAACGGCTAAGCGGATTTTAACAAACTTGGGCGCGTTGAAATGAGCTATTCTTGGGCTATAAATGTTATAATATTTGAAGTTTTGTTAGTTTCACATATCGTCGCTAGAGGGCTTTGTTCGATATTTCGACAGAAACTGTTAGTTTTCGCAAAAAATTAAATGCATTGGTATGACTTTTTTCATGCACAATTGATGCGTAAACAAGATCGCGAAAACCGCATCTCGATATCGTGTTCTTAAGCTAATACATCGGACAAAGAAAACTTTAAACGAAAATCCCTTAAATTTTTATATTTTAACTATATTTTTCTGGAATTGTTTCTATATGTAAGTTGTGGCCCTAAAAGGACCGATTTAAAGGAGGAAGGTTTATAATGTCCCCGTAAATGCTCGAAATGCTGACCATCAGTCTGTGCATGGCTGAAGCCTATTATGGGCAGACAACTGCAGCTTCAATTTCGGCTATGCATAGGTTACCTAGAAATTGCGATTTTAAATGTTTGTAAATTTATACATCAGAATAAAATCACGCTTTTTGAAATTACTACGGTCAACTAAGCAATGCTAAAAGTTATACGAAAGGCTTATTTTTGTTTGTTTAATTGCATATTCACTATGGATACATACGAAATATACAATTAATAGAAGCAAGCAATGGAAACAAATACCTAAACAAAACATACATAATCCTCAAATTGTCAATAGTTGTCAATACTTTCGCGTTATTTTAAGCAATTTTTGTGCTTTCAAAATGCGTTTTACGAATAATGAAGCTTTTGATATGCTTGTGGCTTATTTTGAATGTCTTCAGAATGCCGCAGCAGCTAAAAGAGTTTACGCGGCTCGATATCCAAATCGGTGTTCTTGCGATGTAAGAGTTTTTCCCCGATTAGTGGCGAGCTTACGAGCCAATAGTAATTTTTTGGCCTACGTTTCAACGGCAAAGAATTGGAAGAACACAAGAAAATATTAACCGTGTATTGGGCTATATTGAAGGAAATCCTCATACTAGCACAAAAGCATTATCCACTGAGTTGGGCATATCACGGAAAACGGTTCAAAATATTTTGAAGGACCATAGGTAAATTCTAATGGCGATCAAAATATATAGGTATTCGTTTAAACTTTTTTAATTACTTTAAGAATGCACCCATATCATGTCGTTTTGCATCAGGCCTTGAAAGAGGAGGATTTTGATCTAAGGTTAGCCTATTGCCATTGGATGTTATGCATGATACGCTAAAATAGAGAATTTTATTTCAAATTCTTTGGACCAATGAAGCCACCTTCAGTAGTGACGGAGAGTCAATCTGCACAATATGCATTATTGGTCTGCAGAACCCCATTGGTTGCGTGAAGTTCAGCGCCAAGGACGTTGGAGTTTAAATGTATGGTGTGGCATATTGGGAGGCAGAATTATTGGGCCATATTTTTCGAGAACCCCTAAACGGCAATGTATTTCTTGACTTTTGGCCAATCAATTACCGTTGTTTTGGAAGATGTGCTTCTGGAAATAAAGCAAAATTGTTTTGCAGTTGGATGGTTGCCCAGCACATTTTGCTATTAATGTGCGAGAGCATATTAATGCAGTATTTCAACTGCGGTGGATTGGAAGTGAAAGTCTGTTTCCATGGCCTCGCGATCGCCAGACTTACCTTGCCTCGATTTTTATTTATGGGGACGCTTAAAGGACATCGTATTTCGGGCTCAACCTACTACTAGAGAAGATATGAATAACCGGATTCGTAACCAATTCGTAACATACCGAGAGCCGAAATTGAAGCTGCAGTTTTGTCTAGTCATGAGGACTTCAGCAATGCATAGAGCGTGTTGGTCAGCATTTGGAGCATTTACGGGGCATGAAAACCTTCCTCCTTTAAATCGGTCCTTTTAGTGCCACAACTTACATAATAGAAACAATTCCAGAAAATATAGTAAAAGAAATTAAAAATTTAAGGGATTTTCGTATAAAGTTTTCTTTGGCCGATATTTTAGGTTAGGAACAAGATATCGAGATGCGGTTTTTGCGAGCTTGTTTAGGTATCATTTAGCTACTTATGAAAAAAGTCATACCAACGCATTTAATTTGTTTGCGAAAATTAACGGTTTCTGTCGGAATGTCGAGCAAAGCCCTCTAGCGACGGCATGTGAAACAAACAAAACTTCAAATATTTTAACATTTGTAGTCCAAGAACAGCTCATTTCAACGCACCCAAGTTTTTAAAATCGGCTTAGCCGTTTCGAAGATACAGGGGTTATTTAAGGAAACCTTTGAATACCCCACCACGTTATTTTTAGACATACGTCAAAAAGTGTCAAACAAAAAGTTCAGATTATCCTCGATTTTAAAGTTATTTTTTATTAGGTTAATATAGCAGAATATTGCCGCCGATTTTTAGAATTTACACTAAGTGAATGAGAATGATATATATATTATTAATGTGTTTAAATCTTCATTTACCTATTTACAGGCTGTATCAATGTCTGATGGAAAAAATGAGCAGTAAATTTGAGTATCATTTGCGTAACAGTGTAACTGACAGAATTGAAGATTATAAGCTATGTTAGGTGTATAAATGATGAACAGAAGTGGTCCGTGTATTGAGCCTTTACAGCTTGGCGCCTACTAGAAATAATACCTATAATCTGTAACAAGATTAATTCGCTAGATGTAGTGTAATATAGCGAGAAGCGTACAGTGATCTTTAGTATCAAAAGCTTTTGATAAGTCTAGCAATACAAGCATTATTGCCTTACCTTCATCCATCTGTGTAATTATGTCATCTATAATCTTTGTTAAAGCAGTGCAGCAACTGTAATTAGACATGAACCCTAACTGAGTGTCTGAAGTAATACTGTTTAGCATTAGGTGTTTTCTAATTTGATTATCTATAACTTTTTTAGCAACCTTTGATAGGGTTGGTAAGGTGCTGATAGGCCTAAGATCGTTAAAGTTAGAGGGGACTGGTTTCTTGGCCAAGAGAACAACATATGCAGATTTACATTGCGATGGAAACACAGAATGACATAAGCAAACATTTATTATGTGTGTTACAACTTTTAGAATGTAGAGTACACACAACTTAATCACTCTTATGTTATATATTATTGTAAGCAACATAATGTATAGCTTTTAAAAAATGGCCATTAATATTTCTAGCAGCTTCAAGTTCTTCGATTTACCATGATGATTAAAATAAGCTTTTTTTTCATGTTGAATAGCAGTAGTGACACTGTTTCGCAACATTTTGTAATATTCCCAGTGTTTATTTAGTTTAATGTTTTTTAATTTTATGGGAGCAGTATCACGTATTTTCATTACTTTTCGTATATCGTCTGTTAACCAGGATGAATGAGATTTTGTGATCCGTGATTTTTTATAAGGAGCATGAATATTAAGTAAAGCGTTAGTATTGTTTTGAAGAAACTCTACTTTTTCTTTGATAGAAGGGTATATCGTAAATATTCCGCCAAGGTATCGATTGTAAATGACAGTTGAAATGTTAGTAATCAAAATACTTAAAATCACGGTAAAATTTGCTGAATGTAGGTGTAGAAACTATACAATACGTTAATAAATGGTCTGTGATGTTATCCAAGTTTGTAGTACCTGTTTGTAAAATAATTTATTTGCGGTTAGTTACTATAACATCTAGTAGTAATGTGGTGGTTTGTGAGATGCGTGTAGGTTCTTCAATAATTTGATCCAAAGTAAAACTCATAAGAAGTGAATTAAAATCACGTGTGGCAGTACTATGCCGACTCAAATCTATGTCACCTAACCAAAAACAGCGTCATACTCAGGACATATACTATTTTCTATCGAGTCTATGAACGAGATATAATCAGAATTCGGTGGTCTATAGGTAACACCAAATGCAATCGTGCGTCTATTAGTTTGACGGCTATCCAAAGTTGTTCAATTGACTTATCGGATTTAATAGGTTTAAACTGCAAAATATTTTTAATGTAGATACCAACTCCTCCACCTCTACCGGTTAAACGGTGGTAGCATATAAATAAGTAACCAAATAATGTGAACTAGGTCATCAGTTATTTCAGGTTTTAACATCACATTTTCTTTAATATCTTTCGACTAATTTAAGCTAATTTCACGAAATTTGGTTCTTGGGATGTGAAATCTAAATTTGTGAACGATTTTGTTGGGCGTCACAAGAAACGATTAGCGGACCTTAAAATCATTATAACTTTTTTGTGCCACGGACTTGATAAATCTTTTTCACTATCCTTTCCAGTTAAGAAAGGTATACTTTATTGAAGTTGTTAGAACCAACCCTTTTCGAGAAAAGCGCATCTAAAACTGATGACGCATGTAAATTGTCAAATTGAGTCGAAAGCTATTACAAGGTATTGCAATTTTTTTGAAGAATTTGGCAAACGTAAAAGATTTTTCCTTGTTTTAAGGATAAAAAGTGAGATGAAAGCAATTTTAATACAAAAATTAAACTGAAAACAAATACAAATACAAACATATGTTTTAAAAACTGTGCAAAATGCCCGCCGTTTTCGTGCATGCAAAGTTTTACATGACGTAGAAAATTAAAGTTAACCCCTTACATAATTTCTTCATTATCTCCAAGAGTATTTGCTGCATCCTGAATTCGCTACCACAGTAGGTTGTCATTTTCTACTGGAGTCATATGAACAATTACAATACATAACATTACATAACCTTTACGCCATTCCCTTGCGGGGTAGGCAAAACAATCCCTGCCTCTTATTTATTTTTCATTCACAATATTTTTTTATTTTTCATTCACAATATTTTTGCATGCTTTACTATCTCTGCATACCTCCCTAGCTTCCGCAAGGTTCACACATTGTCTCTGACATGTACTTTCATTCTTAAAAATCTTTCTTTCTTTTATCATATCTTACCTAATACCCACGGCACTTATTTGCCTTTCGTGCTTTTTTGATGTACCCATGTCTCACTTTCACAGTACTGACGGGACAAACACGCCATTATAGATTGCTCATTTCGCAGCGAGGCTCATGCTTTTGTTTCTCATTATCGTTCACATACTTCCAATCGCCTCCCTTGCAGCATTGATTCTTCGTCCAATCGCGCCATCCATTGTACCACCTTCAGTAAGCATTCTATCCAGATATACCAACTCGTCCACTTGCTCCACAATTCCAACTTGCAGAGTAAATACTCCACTATCCTTTCCACCTTCCCGATTGAATACGACAATCTTAGCTTTGTTTGCGTTTACCTTTATGACCATGCTGTAACAGACTGTACCAAACTTCCTCACAGCAGTTTGTAACTCATCTGCACTGTCACTTAATAAGACTAAGTCATCTGCATACACCAGAACTCCTACGTTTACGTCACCAACCATTACACCATTTGTATCAGTACTCCGTTTATTAGAACTTTGTTTACGCCATATTAATTTAATATTTCCCTCAGCTTCTCCCTACTAACTCTGTCGTATGCTTTCTCCAGATCCACAAACGTACAGTACAGCTTAAACACTTTTCGATCACCTGCTGGGGAGAAACCATCTCACCAACACATCCTGTCCCTGGCATGAAGCCATGCTACACATCACAAATCTCACTTTGTGTAGTTTCTCGCACTCTGGGAATCAGTATTCTTTCAAATACTTTACCAGACACACTAAACAAACTTATCCCTCTGTAGTTCTTGCAATCACACTTGTTCGCCGTACCCTTATACAGTGGTACAATGATCGCCCTCTTCCAATCATTCGACACTTTTGCACACTTATGCCAATATCCTTCTCAGTTTAATTCACAATCACATTTCCACATTTCACAATTGTCCTATACTATTTAGTTGCTCGTATTCATCACTCCTGTAGCGTTCTGTTTTGGGCCACATTTAGTATTTTTGACCCATTTCCAGAAGTTTTTTGTTTACCTGAAAATCATTCTGCATTTTCTCTCCTTCCACAGCCATTACTTCATATTTAGTTATTCTCACTGCCTCCTTCGATTTTTTGTTTATTAATCTGTACACCTCATGCAATCGCCCTTTCTCAGTCTCGTTTTTTACGCATATTTTTTCTTACACATTGTATTTTTTAACGATTCATTCCACTAAGCACATGTTTTCTGTCTACCTACAGTCGCTCTTCCATACATCCGCACGGCACAATTGACAACACAGTTTTTAAAGCTTATCCATGTACTTTCAACGTCGGCTTCTTTTATTTGTTCGTTCCACACTATTTCATTCTCAGTAAACCTTTTACTCACAGCATCTGCGTATTTAATTCTCATACCATTATCTACTTGTTTGTCTACCCTAATCTAGGACGTTCACGCTACGTTTGGTTTCCTTCTCCAGACCAACTTCTATCCTAAACACACTCTTGATACAAGGCAAAAGTGGCCCGATCCACACTCCGATCCACGCATTACTTTTGTGTCTCTCACCAGGTTTCTAAGTCGTTCATCATACATTATTAAGTCAATCATTCGTTTATGTATACATATATACATTTTTAAGTTTCAACCACGTATTAGATACAAACAGGCTCCTCTTCACACAGATGTTAATCAGGCGTTCACTATTATTATTGACTCTTTGGCTTCCGAACTTTCCTAGATTGCGTTCCGTATGTTCTCTTTATACACCCAACCATCTCTTCATATCTTCCAATATCATCACTCCTTCGTTTGGCTTACATACGTTCAACATGTTCTCTACTTCATTCCAGAAGTTTTCACACTCTTGGTCTGTTTCTATATTCACCAGTGCATACAATAAGAAAAAGTCTTCGAAACTCCACTTTCATTCTAACCCACATTACCCCGAGAGATACCAATTCGCACTGTTTAACACATCTTTTCCCTTTTTCACTTACGATCACCTCAACTCCTTTTGCGCCATGCACTTCAGTCCCAATCCCTGATCATAGCACTAGGCTGCCATCCTCTCTCTCCACAACATCCTTTCGTTTGCCCTTTGTCTCCCATGTACACCGGATATCAAAATGCCTTTCGTACATTACATTTGCAGTTTCAAATTGTTTACCATATATACTTCCAACATTCACATACAGACTCCCCATTCATTCCCAGCATAGTCGTAAGCAACGGGGCCTGTCTGATTCGACCTGGACCGCCTCCTGTACCCAGGTCGATCCGACACAATTGTATTGTTCTCTTGAGTAGTGCCATAGTGGGCAGACCGGTTACTAGCCAAATCGTGCCCCGGACGATGTAGCATTCCCTACTAACGGTATCGTCCTACTACCGGACAGTTATTTGTCTACATCCCCGACACGTAAGGAGGTGAGAAATAGAAATATAGACAGTCAGAAAAGACATAAATAATATAGAGTGTGTACTTACTGTATGAATATGTAAATGTATATATCTGCATATACATTTTTTTTTTTTAGTTACATAATTTTCAATCACATTGCGTTTCAATTAGATTGCTCCCTTGGCTATTCTTGGTTCTCGCGCTACTTACCGGACTTGTTGTTATTTATTTGTGACCAAATGGTTTAATTATTTTTATTGTAGATTTCCGAGTTAGAGTAAGTTATTTTTTTCCTGTCTAGCCTCAGCATTAATTAATTATACTTAAGATTAAATATAGTAGCAGTAACAAAGCAAAGGTTAGACCAAATTTTGAATTTGCAGTGAAGGAAAAATACAGTATAATGCGCGCAGAATAATGATATAATTAAGCTTAAAATTAAATATAGCACCAAAAAATGAGAGTCGGATTATGTTTCGAATTTTCAATCAAAGAAAGTAATTCAAGAACTTACCAGATACTCTGCAATCTGTACCGAATTAAGCAAAAAAAACCTTACTATCCAATAACAATTTGTGATATGATTTTAAAATACAGTCCTGATCTTTTTTTATTCGTTTATTCAAAATATTGTGCAATGTTTTCTAATATTTGGCAATAATTCCCACAACTTTTATAGTTTGTCATTAAGCATAATCTAAATAGTTTTCGTATTAGCGTCTGGCCAAAACAAACATATATATATATATATATATATATATATATATATATATATATATATATATATATATATACCGGTTAACCTTTGCGGTAAAATAATACGACCAACAACAATAATTCCTATTAACCCTGCACCACATTAATTTATTAATTAATTCATGTTGAAAATGTTTAACTTTGATTGCATGCGGATTTTCGTCTGCATAAACGTGTTCGTTATGGAAATTAACTAGTCAGCCATCTTCTTGTGAAACACGCTTCGTCGGTGAACAAAAAATTTTTTTTAAAGTTAAAATCAACTGTGCACATTGATAAATCGACAAAAAACTAATCGTATTTTAGGATCATGGGGTAAGATGTCTTGAACTGGCTGCTTGTGGTGTGGCTGTAGCAGCTGATCTCTAAGTGTTCTATTAATGTTAGTTTTAGATTCCTATTTCTCTACCTAACCGTCTTGTACTTAGTTCCGGATCTTCTGCAATACGTTATAAAATGTCTTCTTCTTCAATTTCAGGTAATCTTACAGAACGCAGCCTAATTATGATTATTTAATTTTCAAATCTTTTTTTTTTATTTTAGTTTACCTTCCATAATCAGCAGTTTCAGGAGCTAAGAGACCGATTTCTCGAAGACGTCTCTCCACTGCAGCAAACGTTGGATGACTTGGTGTATGGCGATTTGGAAACCTTTCAGAGTAAACTCTGACACACTCTCGGATATTTCCTTGACAATACCCAAAAACCAATAGTATATTGGTATATTCTGCATTGGTATGTTGCTCGGCCATGATGCAGATTTAGATAGAAAATTTAAGTTTTCTAATTATTAGTTATTAATGTTTAAGAAATATGCTGTATTAGTTATATCTTTCTTGACTCTGTCTATGTTTCTACTTCTTACTGCCTTACGTGTCGAGACAGCAACCAAATAACTGTCCAGTAGTAGGAAGATACCATTAGTGGAATGCTGCAGTGTCCGGGGCATGATTTGGCCAGTAACCGGTCTGCTCGCTATGGTATTACTCAAGAGAACAATACAATTTCCTCGAATCGACCTGGCTACAAGGGGCGGTTAAGGTCGAAATAGACAGGCCTCCTTGCTGACGTAGTGCGAACGTCCAGAATCAGAGTAGACAAACTAGTGAATAATGGTACGAGAATTAAATACGCAGATACCGCCAGTAAAAACTTTACTGTGAATAAAGCAGTGTGTCACGAACAGATAAAAGACGCTGATGTTCAAAGTGCATGGGTAAGCTTGAAAACTGTGTTCTTAATTGTGCCGCGCGGATATGTGGAAGACTGACTGTAGGTAGACAGAAAAAATGTGTTTGGTGTCGGTAAAAAAGACAGAATGTAAGAAAAAATATGCGTACATGACAATGGTTCGTTGCAAGAAACGAGACTGAGAAAGGGCGATTGTTGGAGGTGAACAGATTAGGAAAAAAAAGCGAAGGAGGCAGTGAGAATAAGTTATAAGGAAGTGATGGCTGTGGAAGGACAAAAATGCAGAACGATTTTGAGGAAGCAAAAATCTCTTCTGGAAATGGGCCAAAATTACAAAACGTGGCCCAAAACAGAACGCTGCAGGAGTGATGAATATGAGCAACAAAATAGTATGGGACGATTGTGAAGTGAGCAAATCCTGGCAAGAATATTCCAGAAAGCTGCAAAGTAGTGAGAAAGGTAAGACTGAAGGGTTAAATAAGGAGAATGTAGAAGGAATCATGAATGAAACTGAGAAAAATATTGGGATAAATGGGGTAGAAAACGATAGGAAGGTTGAAAACGGCAAGGAGCAGGCGTAGATGAAATCACCGGTGAAATGCTAAAGTATGGGGAGCAAACATTATACGAAGATTGTGTAAATTATTCAATGTATGCCTTATGTGTCGAAAATTGCAGAGAGTTTAGGATAGCGCGAGCATTGTACCACTGTATAAGGATAAGGGGAAAGAGTTATTGCAAGAATTACAGACGAATAAGTTTGCTCAGTGTACCTGGCAAAGTATTTGGAAGAATACTGATTGATAGAGTACGAGAAACTACACAAACTAAGATTTGCGATGTTCACGGTAGCTTCATGCTAGAGAGAGAAAGTGTCGATCACGTGGTTGCTCTCCAGTAGGTGATCGAAAAGTGTTTAAGGGTAAAAGGAAGCTGTACTGTGCGTTTCTAGATCTGGAAAAGCATAGGACAGAGTTAATATGGAGTAGCTGTGGGAAATATAAAATGAACACGGGCTCTCTTTATAAAGGTATAATAAATGGAATAAGGGCAGTATACAACGGTAGTCGGGCATGTGTTAGGGTGAGAAGAGGTGTGAGTGAATACCTTAATATTGAGCAAGGAGTGCAAGGCTGTGTGACGTCACCGTGGTTGTTCAATGTATATATGGATAAATGTGTTAGACAAGCTTGTACCGATACAAATGGTGTAATGGTTGGTGCCGTAAAGTACGACTTCTGGTGTATGTAGATGATACAGTCTTATTAATTGACAGTGAAAATGAGCTACCAACCGCTCTGAAAAGTTTGATACAGTCTGTGAGAGCATGGACCTAAAGGTAAACGTGGACAAAACTAAGATTGTGGTGTTCAATCGGGAAGGTGGAAAGGAAATTAGAGTATTTACTCTGAAAGAAGGAATTGTGGGCAAGTAGATGAGCTGATATATCCGGTTAGAGTGTTTACTGCGGATAGTAAAATGGAAGACGTGATTGGATGAAGCCTCAATGCTGGAAGGAAGGTGATTGGAAGTATGTGGACGATAATGAGGAACGAAAGGATGAGCCCAGCTGCGAAACGAGCAATCTAAGATGGTGTGTTTGTCCCGTCAGTACAGTATAGAAGTGAGACATGGGTATGTCAAAAAGCACGAAAAAACATATCCGAGGGTATGAGATTTCCGAGAAGTGCATATGGTAAAGCGTGAAGGGACAAGATAAAGAATAAATGCATAATTACGGAGTGTGACGAGGAAAAGACGATGATGGATAGATATAAAAGTAGTACATTACGTTGGTGCGTTGGTTTGGTCACATTGAGGAAATGAACAATGCAAGATTAACGAAGCAAGTATAAGTGGGTGAGGTTAGAGGATATAGGAGATATTGATGAAAGATTGTGAGTAAAAATAAATAAGAGGCAGGGTTTGTTTTCCCAACCCCGAAATGGAATCGCGTGAAGGTTTAGGTAATTATTAAGAAGATTTAGTAGTAAAAGTTACATAAATGCGACAGTAGCTTTCTTTAGTTGAATATACCGACATGTTATTGGTTTGTCGATATTGTCATGAAAATACCGAGAGGACAAATCTTTTACGTTTGCCAAAGTCTTCAAAAAATTGAAAATACCTTGTAATGGCATCAGACTCACTTTGACAGTTTCCATGCGTCATCGGCTTCAGGTACGTTCTTCTTAGAAAGGATTGCTTCTAGATACTTCAATATGTACCGTTCTTAACTGGAAAACGTGGAAAAAAATATGTCAATCCCAAATGACATACACCGTGGTACAAATAAGTTATCGTTCAGAAATTTGAATATCCCCAAACTCTATATCTAAATCTTACGCGAAACTTTGCCAAACATGTAATCAGGTAATATAAGTCTATTTTTACTTAGCAAAGGAAGACTCGATTGTATACCTCTGTATATCTATAGATCTATATGTACATTGCAAAGTAAAATTAAACATCCCAAAAATTATTGTTACTAAACTTACTTCATTCTCTTTCATTTCCACTTTACAGGTTGGAAAATCGCATGTCGTGCAACACTTGATATTGCAGGTATAGATGGTTGTGTCTGTGTGTGTCTGTGTGTGTGTGGTATGTGCGTGTGTGCATGTGTGCGTGTGAGCTGTGTGCTGGTGTGCGTGTGTGCGCGTGTGCGCTGTGCGTATGTGCGTGTATGCGTGTGTGCGTGTGTGCGTGTGTACGTGTGTGCGTGCGTGTGTGTGCGTGTGTGTGTCTGCGAGTGTGCGTGTGTGCGAGTGTGCTGTTACGGTAGAAATGGTCACTAGGACAAGGTAAAAGACAAACCTGGTTTTGCACGGCTAGTTCGGCGTGCGGGTGAGGGTCTATTGGGACAAAGCAGTCTGTCTCCGTAGCTTACGTTTCTACCAAAGTCGAAATCGGGAAAATGTCACAATAGGTTCCGATATTCCGAAATTCCTTAATACACTTTACACATTCCTAAAATTCCTTTACATCAGCGCGACCCATTCAAACAAAACATTCATCTACAGTAAGCTCTTAACCAAAACAAAAATATATATATATATATATATATATATATATATATATATATATATATATACGGAATCTAACTAGTGAATAAAATTAAAACAAAATTACGCAATACGTATACAGGGTGTTCCAAATACTGACAGTTCGTGTGTGCGTGTGTGGTGTGTGTGTGTGTCTGGTGTGCGTGTGTGCGTGTGTGCGTGTGTGCGTGTGTGTCGTGTTGCGTGTTGCGTGTTGCGTGTGTGCGTGTGTGCGTGTGTGCGTGTGTGTGTGTGCGTGTGTCGTGTGTGCGTGTGTGTCGTGTGTGGTGTGTGTGTGTGTGTGCGTGTGGTGTGTGCTGTGTGTGCTGTGTGTGTCGTGGTGTGCATGTGTGCGTGTGGCGTGTGTGCGTGTGTGCTGTGTGCGTGTGTGCGGTGTGCGTGTGCGTTGTGCGTTGTGCGTGTGTGCGTGTGTGCGTGTGTGCGTGTGTGCGTGTGTGCGTGTGGTGTCGTGTGTGCGTGTGTGGGTGTGCGTGTATGGGTGCGTGTGCGTGTGTGTGCGTGTGCGTGTGGTGTGCGTGTGCGTGTGCGTGTGCGTGTGCGTGTGCGTGTGCTTGTGCGTGTGCGTGTGCGTGTGCGTGTCGTGTGCGTGTGCGTTTACGTGTGCGTGTGCGCTTCAGTGTTAGTGTGCGCGCGTGGCAGCGTGCATGTGCGTGGATGTGTGTTAATACCACCAATAGCTTCATGATATGTAAGTACTTGGTATGTTACATTTAAGCTTCATTTCATATCTCCTGGAACTATCTAGATTTTGAGAAGGATCTAATGGGCGGCTGAGGGTGTTCAATGTTATTGAAACTTCTGCATGTTTCAAAGATTATAGCTTATAGGTCTTAAACATATCGGTTGTTTAAGTTTGTGATAGGGCGCGTAATATGACGGCAAAATATTCCTAATGTGGAATTTATGTCTAATTTTATCAGCAACTGAATAATGAGCTCGTTTATAGGAACACATTAGATAATTTAATTTTACATAACAAGTAATTAATACAAACCAACATTAGTCTAAATTCTATATAAATAGGATACAAAATTTTTAACTGCATTATTGACATTTTACCTTCCTTAATCTGGAGTTTATGTAATTGTTCATATGTTTTCAATATCTGAATAACGACCAAGTTTATAAGGAAATGTTTACACGTGTTTCCTGAAGCAATTTTATTTTGAATTGCTTTTCTTTATAAATCCTTTCAGTGCAAAGGCGAATAAGTCTAAAAACTAATTAAGTAATTGCCCTTTGGATCCTTCAAGTTATCGTCTTGAAGTCTATTGAGTTGAAACTTGCACCGGTCGTACAAATTTAATTATTTTGGTATAATTATATTTAAAAGGTTTTCTTTCAGGGTAGGCTATTAATTCACAGCTTGGGATGTGTGTTGGCTATCAGCATGGATAGTAACATTTTTATGCAAATATTTATTTTATCTAATCGATACAACAATAATTATTATTTATTGTTGTTAGGGTAATTGTACCGCAATAAAGGCATTTTTCTTGTTCTTGGTATAATAAATAGGGATATAAGATACATTGTTTTAGCTTATTAATACGTTTTTATTAGGTACAGTGGCGTAGAACACAAGGGGCAGTACAACCTTTTAATCCCAAATTTCTACTCCAATGGAGTAAACTGATTTTTTTTACTTAAATACGAAACCTTGGTATTTTTCAGATAAAAAAGTATCTTTGTCTAATTCGATAACTTTCACAGTTTTTAAGATATCTGCATTTTTAGGTATTTATTACCAATTGCTTAGGCAGGTTATTATTATTTCTGTAGCATTTGGGAAACTTCAAAACGTGAAAATCAGTGTTTCGGAATACACATAACCTCAGGACATGGTAGATCTAATCCTTTTGACACAATATTTTCACAAAAAAGTAAGTTCAATTTTTCGGGATACAGGGTGTGGTAGACAATAAGTACCTAGAAATGCAAATGTCTTAGAAACTGTTAAAGTTATCCATTTAGACAAAGTGTACCTTTTTTATCTGAAAAACATCAAGGTTTCGTATTTTAATACAAAAATTCAATTTACTCCATTGGCGTAGAAATTAGACACAATAAAAACGTATCAATAAGCTAAAATCATTGTAATTTATATCCTTATTTATTATACCAAGAACAAGAAAAATACCTTTTTTCGTTTTAGAGATATTTCAAAAATCACTTTTTTGTAACTTTAACACACTGTATCTCGGAAACGAAGCATTACTGGACTTACGTTTATATGAAAGTTTTGTTTTAAAATGATTAGATCTACCATCTTCCAAGTTATTGGTACGAACTTCTGGGACACCTTGTGTATCTCAAAAACTGTCATATTTAAATTTGGGAGTTATAACCAGTGGGTAGACCATTTTAAGCAAGCTGCCATTTTGTTGTCACGTCACATTTCGGTTCATGTGGTATCATTTTCAATTTTTAATGGGACACCCTGTATATTTTTCCACTTCTGTAAAGGTTACTCTTATCCTAATTCGGCCCTAGCAAGGGAACAGATTTTATAGTTTTAAAAAACTGTCAGTGCTAGTAAACAATCGTTCACTGTACTATTCTTGTAAAAGTGACTTGACTTAACACTTATTATGCCTTTACGTCAGTTACGACGTGTATGTCGATATGCTGGTCATTTATGGAGAATGTGGAAGAAACGGCAGGCGTGCTAGTGATTTATACAGAAATCGTTTCCCCCACCGAACAACTCCAGGTAAAAATACTTTCCGTTATGTAGAACAAAAGTTAAGACATGATTCTTGTCCAACTGGAAAAGATGAAAATACTCGACGTAAGCCTGTTACTACAGATAATAATGTTACCAACATTCTTGCTTACATCAAAGTCAATCCCCACATTTCAACTGGGTGTCTTCAGCAATAATTAGGAATAAATAGATCTACTATCCAGAGTGTGTTAAAGCAATATAAATATCCTTTCAAAGTACATTTAACGCAAGGTCTGACTCCCACAGACCCAGAAAGGAAACTCAATTCTATTGCTGAAATGTCAATAAAAATCGAAGAGGACCCATTCTTTTTAAATAAAATATTGTGGAGCAACGACATCCGTTTTTCCAATAACGGTATGGTTAATATACATAATTGTAACTACTGGTAGGCTGAAAATCCCAGGTGGGTACGAGAAACGCATTTCCAAACCATTTGGGGGACAAATGTTTGGTGCAGTATGCTTAATGGCCGCTTGATGGGGCCGTATTTTTATAACGGGACTTTGACAGGAGAAAGGTATTATGATTTTCTTGAAGACATTCCACTAAATGAGAGAGCGACTATGTGGCGGCAACAGGATGGTGCATCTCCTCATTTTGCTCGGCAAGTAAGGTCACATTTAGATGTGTATTTCCAAGACAGATGGATTGGGAGGAATGGTACAATACATTAGCTGGCTCGTTCACTATATATAACCCTGTTAGATTTTTTTTTGGGGATATCTAAAAGGGTTGATGTATGTTACATTTCCTACCGATATAAATGATCTAAAATATAAGATCAGAGCTCTGCTACACTAGAAATGATTCAAGCATCATGCACAAAAAATTTACATAGAAGGTTTGAATTCTTCATAAAGAAGAAAGAAGGTGGAAATCAATTTGAGTATCTACTGTAATAAAAGTGCTATTTTCCAATTATTTTATGCTCGTTTCTATCTTATCTTTGTACAAAACCAAAAAACAGAAGACAAATAATTCATAATTTTGGTTTATAATGAATGTAATTGTTAATAAACGCAACCTTGAAAATTATCGTGTTAAAGATTGCAGGGAATACAAGAATATCTTATAGTAACTGGGGTTTGCTAATTATTTACGTAATTTGGACATTAAATGCAAATAAATTGCGCGCAGAAACATACAGTTCGTTATTGTTCGAATTTTTCATGGATTTATATTGAATGAAATCAATTTTTGATATTTTGAATCGAGTTTTCCGGACAGGACGAGTGTCTTGGTCTTGGGGTTGTACTGAGTGGTGCTGAATGAAGGGAGAACATTAATAACAGGACAGAAGCATCGCAAGTGGAATAACTCTTTTGATTTATGTGTATGTGTAATAAGGCAGGTGGTGACAGTGGTGGTGGAATGGCGGGATGACTTTTTTTTTGTAATTTTATTATTATTTCCATTCTGGTTTGGAGGAGAGAGGACGGGATTGCTAACAAAGATGGTGCCTTATAGCGGAGAGAGTCCAACCCGGGGTAAAAGTACTCAGGAGTTGGAGAAAATGAGAAAGGAATGTTTTCCTTCAAAAACTCGCTGAACAAGAAGGATGTAGTTGACGTGTATTTACTTCAACTTCGGCTCCGAAACCCACGTTAGTAAAGAAACAACACTGAAGCGTTCTTATATAGTCCTCGGGCACTTACATACCATATATTAGCTACGGTTTTTCTGATCACCAATTTAATGATAGGGTAGTAATGATGTAGGGCTGAATTACTGGTAGGAATCGCGGAATAGTTAACAAATACGGGTATCAGGGTAATTGATTTATATAATGAAGGTGAAATGGAAACATAGGTATTACTGTGAATGCGAAACAAACGTGCAGGAACAATCAAAGTATAACTGGTATAGAAGTGCAGGTGAAGGTCACAGATGTGTCATGTATAAGTGAAAACTAAAAGTGCCTTTGAAAAGCGGGCGCTCTGGTATTTATAGTAAATGATCTGGCCAATGGACTTCGGCACAGCACCTTCTCGTATAAGGAAACTAACTGTTTCCCACAGCAATTCCTAACTCCGTATAACTTGCAATATAATAAGATATACTTATCTAGAAAATTCTTTTTTTCTTATTCACCCTGTATTTTGCAAATGACTGTATAATTTTACATATTTGGATAGCATGAGGAATTAACATTAAAATACTTTAGAAATGTATTTGAAACTTTGATATAAAATATTAAAAAAATTAAAAATAATAAATTTTAATAAATTTTTTTTTTGTTATTTTCGGCAAAACCGATAGCGGTAAAAATAATCCAATAGCAGCTTAGTAGCTATGTATGTCTACTATGTAATCCCTTCATTTCAAGATTTCATTTTTATTAGAAACATAGTTATTTTAAGGAATTGAAGAACTCCGGCCCTAGATAAGATAGAAATCTCATAAAGCTCATTATATTTTCGTTATACGCGACTATAAAATATATACATTTAAAGGCGATACGTTGATAGGTTTTTCTTATTCATCTTATATTTTGCAAATCACGTATATTTTTACGTATTTGGATAGCATGAGAAATCAGCTTTAATATACTTTAGATTTGTTTTTGAAACTTTGATATAAAAAAAATTATTTTTAATTTTTTTATTTTCGGTAAAACCGGAAGCGCTAAAAATATTTCAATATAGCAGTTTAGCAGCAGTATATGTCTACTATATAATCCCTTAAATACAAGATTCAGTTTTATCACAAGCATAGTTATGAAGAATTGAAATTTTCAAATTTTAACATTTTTAACTCCGGTTCTGGATAATTTGAAAAAAATGTCGTGAAGATCATTATATTTTCGTTATAGGTGACTATAAAATACGTAAATTTAAAAAAAAATTACTACAGGCGTTTTTGAGAAAATCAATTTTGAAAAAAAGAGCAACTTTAACTCCGTAATTAAAGGCAACATTTTACTTTTTTTTTATATTTACAAACCGTTCGAAAGCATGTATTTACAAATTGCGATTTTCAAATTGCATGTAGCTTTTATGGCATCTTAGTGGCAGCTCAAGCGCCGAAATGTACTAAAATCGCCATACTGGTCACCATTTTGAATTTAAAATTATTTTAAAAATTTTGTTCGATCGGGGTGTAGAGTTACTAACTTTTCAACAAAGATAGACTTTCTGGACCTGGTTTTAGAAATGCACCCCAAAAAAAAAACCATCCCCCATTAATTGATTTTATGAAAAGTCAGTTTTCACTTTCAG
Organism: Vesta saturnalis; assembly: GCA_036346205.1. Taxonomy (NCBI): domain Eukaryota; kingdom Metazoa; phylum Arthropoda; class Insecta; order Coleoptera; family Lampyridae; genus Vesta; species Vesta saturnalis. The sequence continues at coordinate 3,266,747 of JARFJB010001084.1, read as the reverse complement.
ATATAGAGGCCTATGTCAAATCTCATTAAAATCAATCAAATAGTCTAGGAGGCACAGACAGACACAGACAGACAGACGAAAATTTCTTTTCGTTAAATCGATGTTTTTCGACTCAGGGAACGTTGAAATCCGCAACAAAAATTTCGATTGAAATTCTTTCTCTTTGTATACAAGAATATAAAATGGGACGGGAGTGGGAAAAACTTGCGCAATTGATTAGGTCTATAAAGACAGGAATGCAGTTGTGCGGAAGTAATTACGTAACAAGCAATTAAAGATTATAGATTAAATAAAACAAACCTAATAATTTATAAAATTATTCTTTGAAAAATTTTAAATGGTATAACAAGTAATTAAAGTTTTACATTAAATAAAACACACTTAATAATTTATGTAGTTATCTTTGCAAAATTACATTTTGGCAATTTGAGCTGCCTATCCTAAGGGCACTTGTGTTAATCTTTTTTAATTCCAAAATTATCATAAGGGTTATCCTTCGGGTCAATCTCAAAAAGACCTGGTTAAAATTTTCGTGGCAGAATGGCGATTTTGTTGTTGAGTTAAAAGAGGGAAGTTGATAAAAGCTTTAAAGTGGTTTTTGTTAATTATATATTAATCCATTGTCTATGGGATTTACGCTCTTCAGCAGTTTAGATTGTTATTAAGTTTAAAAGTAATATGTTGTATAGCATTTTTCCGTTAATTGGATTCAAAGAATTTATCTTATCTCGAAGCCATAACGTCTGGGTAAGCATTCTTTTCTTCATTTGTCGTAATCTAAAATCAATTACATTGATTTATCTGTTAATAAACACCTAAATTAAAATCTTCCCTTATCGTAGCTTCACCGCTCGCCAGTCCCTCATTCTAATATTAGTTTGGATAATTTACCTACCTTCATAATTGAACTTAACCTTCATTTTCCAAATGATATTTAGTAGTATATTTTAATATAAATTTTGTTAGAAATCAATTTGCTTATTCTAACCATCTCTGTTCACTAGTACAAAATTATATTCGTGTGTAGAAATTTACTTTACTGTCGCAGGGCCTACTGTTTATTAGGTCGATCGATTTGCGTGATCGTAGTTACAGGGTGCGTCGCAAGTACTTGCAACAGGACCAGTACGACGTTTTTGGCTCAGATTGATTACTCGGCATTCGGTTAGGTTACGTAGCAATTACGTATTGTAATTTAATTAAGTTTGTTAACACGCCAATACCCCTAATTTTATGCATACACTTCTTTAGCAATATTAATTAATTATATTGGATTGTTTAAACAATATTCGTTTTTAAATTAATTTATGTTTATACAGACTTGTTGTGGTAATTAGATTCCTTCTTTCGCCCTTTCCCGGTGTAGCGCCTACAAAATAAATACGGTTGAGCCGTATTGTCTTTTACATCATATTAGTTAAAAAATTACCTATGCCCGGACTGAGTTGGCTGGACGTTTCTATGCTACTGTCGCACAGCGAAGCTGAGTTATTGTTGAATTGATTTGTTTCGCAGTATTATACATTATTTGTGGTAGCAATTAGGAAATAAGTTTTGGCAGGAATTATTTTCTAGGATAGGAAAAATTAATTATAAGCATTTTTAGGATTATTAAAAACTGACATGAAGATTTAAACGTCCATCTGACATAGATTATTGTTGTCTTTGTTTAGAATATTGCCTACTTTCATTTGGAATGTATATCAAAAGAGGTTGCATATTTGTCCATAAAAATTCATTGCTTTTAATTTCCACTGTTTTGGAAAGTCATACGTTATTGCACACCAGATATTTCCTTATTATAATCTTTGATGATATTATGCTTCTTGGATATCATCCTTATAAGAAAACTACATCCCATGTTCCAAATTGTGCATGGTAGATGTCAATAATTATCCAGCGAAACGAAATGAATTCAACACAAATGTGTACCAAATTGAGTTGTTCAGTTACTCATTACATGTGTGAATGTTATATACAAAAAGTAAAGTACTTCAAATGGGATCGATTAAGCCTAACATGTCTTAATACAAATGTGCTTTTAAAGTGATAAAAATACACTGAGTATATTTCAGAAATGACATAACGTATCACGTATCAGCTGAAAATTGAAAATAGAAACACATCCACTTTGGAGAAAGTTGAATATTCTCAGTTTATTACTGGATATTGTAGAGGAGCTGTCGACAGATTTTTTCGTGTGCTTCCGTCATAGTTTTCTTATGATGAACACTTTCATTTCTGCGGGTAAAGTTTATGATGGAGAAAATAATTTTACATTAAAAATCTGTGTACTTGTTTCATATGCACAAAATGTACCGTTTTCAAGAAAAACGCACCTAAACGTTTCAATGCACCAATTTAAAGCTTTTCACGAAATACGATTGTATTATGTTACCACTTGTCATACCCATATTAATGCACTTTCTAATAAAAATTAAATTGGAAAGAATAGGTATTAGATTTTATTGGCTATTCACAAAGATATATATATATATTATATATATATATATATATATATATATATATATATATATATATATATATATATATATATATATATATATATATATATAGTCCGCCTTTGGGAGCTGATCCTATGAGTATCTGCTAAACCAAACTTACTATAATTTTGAAAATTTGGTGACAGGGTAATGATGTTAGGGCTAACTCATCTAAAATATTTTCACGTTCACCACTTCCGGTTATACCGAAGTCGGTACTAGTCGCTTATTTTAAGTGGAACACCCGTATATTAATAAATTTTGGATTCTATGTCGAATTTTAAGGTAAGTTTGTTAAATAAACTAGATACGAAATTTCAGTCGTTTAAAAAAACATTTTTCTAAAAAATTGACAGATGCGGTCTTAGTAATAACTCGTTAATTGTTCTGTTCCTGTTAAACAATTTGAATAAAACTTTCGAGGTTTTGGTAACCGTCTGCAAAATTACATTTGTACTTTTCATAAAAATAAAATTAGGAATGTCTAAACTTGACTATCAAAAATGCAAGTTACTCAAAAAATCAAATGGAAACCCTATTTTTATTAATCAGATCGATTTAGCGTCAAAATTAAGGTAGGTTTGTTTAAAACTTTATTCGCCTAAACGTAACAGTTTCACACTTATTTTCAAAAAGTCCCAATTTTAAAATTTGTGATAAAATGAGCTACATACTTAAATCTAGTATTCCTTGTTCGTGGTCACCATGGAAACCAAATAATTGAGAATTGAAATAAAGAAAAGTATTTGAATAAGTTACTGCAAAAATTATAAAATTGATAATTTTGTGATTGAAAAGTCATTTTTAAATCGAAAAAACTACTTTTTACTGCGGAGGTAATACATCATTACACGATAAAGATGCTTATTTATTTTGTTTTTCTTTTGTAGTCAATAATTTAATAAAATTGTTGACAGTTTGTGTTTTTCTTGATGAAATGGCTCGACTTGAATATTCTAATACAGATTATTTGAATTTAATTTTTATCTGTTTTCGCGTCGTTTATGGAATTACAAGGACAGGCACGGAAATATCCTAAAGTTATAACTTCATTCTGTTCGTTATCAATAGCAGTTTTTGCGAGGTGCAGAGTGTTTAAATGTGCCAAACTGTTCCAAATTTTGAACCACACGTCTTAGTGTATCTACTGATGGTCGGCGCTCAAGATAAGCGTTCGAGAAATGTTCTTACTGTTCGTTTTACAACTCCATGGCATTCTCCGTGAATTAAAATTAAATTCAAATAATCTGTATTAGAATATTCAAGTCGAGCCATTTCATCAAGAGAAATACAAACTGTCAACAATTTGATAAAATTATTGACTACAAAAGAAAAACAAAATTAATAACCATCTTTATCGTGTAATGATGTATTACCTCCGCAGTAAAAAGTAGTTTTTCGATTTAAAATGACTTTTCAATCACAAAATTATCAATTTTATAATTTTTGCAGTAACTTATTCAAATATTTTCTTTATTTGAATTCTCAATTATTTGGTTTCCATGGTGACCACGAACAAGGAATACTAGATTTAAGTATGTAACTCATTTTATCACAAATTTTAAAATTAGGACTTTTGTGATAATAACGTTTAGGCGAATAAAGTTTTAAACAAACTTACCTTAATGTTTGACGTTAAATCGATCTGAGTAATAAAAATAGGGTTTCTATTTGATTTTTGAGTAACTTGCATTTTTGATAGTCAAGTTTAGACATTCATAATTTTATTTTATGAAAAACACAAATGTAATTTTTGCAGACTGTTGCAAGAAACCATTGTCTACAACACCTCAAAGTTTTATTCAAATTGTTTGACAGGAACAGAACAATTAACGAGTTATTACTAAGACCGCATCCGTCAATTTTTAGAAAAATGTTTTTTTAAACGACTGAAATGTCGTATCTAGTTTATTTAACAAACTAATCTTAAAATTCGACATGGAATTCAAAATGTATTTATATGCGGAGTATTCCATTTAAAATAAGCGACTAGTGCCGACTTCCGGTATAACCGGAAGTGGTACGAACGTGATAATATTTTAGATGAGTTAGCCTAACATCATTACCCTGTCACCAAATTTTCAAAATTATAGTAAGTTTGGTCTAGCAGATACTCATAGGATCAGCTCCCAAAGGCGCACCCTGTATATATACACCCTGTATATTTTTAGACTATTTGATTCCTCATTATTTTTTCTTTCTGTATAAAAATTTTATGGGTATTATATCAGAAAATTTTGTTGTAAATCGCAAAAACTGTTTGAAGGAGTACAAGATCACTATTTAAAAACAAGATAGTTATTGCCATGGAAAACGGAAACAACTGCTTTGTGAAGTTGTTTCAGATTGTTTCACATCTTTCAAAATTAGTTTTATATGTAATTACTTAGCTGTGACGGCATTTATAATTACAACGTTATTGTATGCAATTATTAGGCAACTACATGATGAATAATAGTGAAAATATCGTTTAATGTTAATATTTGGCGAGTGTAATCGCAACGCACGAAGATCAGTCGCACTCTATGCAGAAAGGTTTCCTGACAGGTATCATCCTCCACATACTTACACAAAATTCAAAATTCATTAAGCCAACATGGAGCATTTCCTGGAGTAAAATCCACAATAGAGAACCCCAGAGAAATAACCCGATAAACGAAAAACGAGAATTGGAGAGTTTAGCGTATGTTCGACTACAGCCACGTTCGTCTATTAGGCATGTAGCTCAGGAAGTAGGAACATTATTTGGATATGTTCAGAGGACATTAAAAAACACAAGCTGTACTATAAACCAAATTTAGTGCAACACCTACGTCCAGCAGATCCCGAACGCCGATAAACATTTATTGCGTGGTTAGTGGAACAACTGGAAGATGACCGAGGCATTTTAGACAGAATTTTGTGGACCGACGAAGCAAAATTCACCAATAATGGTGTTATCAACAAACAAAATAATCGTTTCTGGTCGGACGAAAACCCACATTGGACATTAAATACAAACCATCAAACCGTTTGGGGTACTAACGTTTGGTGCGGTTTAATAGGAGACAGATTATTGGGACCTTTTTTTTATGACGCAACTCTCACTGCAAGAAGATTTCTTCATTTTTTAAATACTGAGCTTTTGACCATGTTAGAAGATTTTCCACTAGCATTGCGACGAAGTATGTACTCTCAGTTGGACGGAGCGCCAGCTTATACTACTAATATTGTTAGTGAATATCTAAACGAAACCTTTAATGGGCGTTTAGTTGGCACTCATGGACCAGTGGAAATGCCGCCAAGATCGTCTGATATTACACCTCTGGACTATCTCTTATGGGGCTATCTTAAGACACTAGTCTATGCAGATCCGCCACAAAATGTAGAGGATTTAAAAACAAAATCCAGCTGGCTTGTATGCAGTTAACACCCGATATGATACATAGAACACATCATGAACTTCTAAAGCGGCTAGTGGCATGCGTTGCACAAAATGGTGGTAACTTTGAACAATTTATAAAACAATTTTCCTGCATACCATCTTTGTAGTTAAAAATACGTGCTTATTACTTGTTGAATTTTGTATTTTATTTATGTATCCGTTTCAAATTTCTTACTATTCTAATAAATACTAATAATAAAAGCAGTTGTTTCCGTTTTCCATGGCAATAGCCTTCAAACAGTTTTTTGCGATTTACAACAAAATTTTGTGATATAATACCCATAAAATTTTATATTTACAGAAAGAAAAATAACGACGAAAAATATACAGCGTGTCATTTAAAAACAATAGTTGTGTTCGTTTCGGTTTAACCGGAAATAAAAGTTAATATATGGTCCTCTACTTTGGATCACACTATATATATATATATATATATATATATATATATATATATATATATATATATAGGTATCTTCTAATTTATGTATTATGCCCTAAAGATTTTACAGACAAACTTAAGACTGTAAAATGCTTAGTTTAATTTTATTGCTGCTCCCATGTAAACTGATTATATCTACACACATCACAAAAGTCTAGGGATATTTTTTTAATAAAAACTATCAAGTATTTTGGTTTTTTGAAGTGGTTTGCATACAGTAAATTAGCACAATGCTTTTAAAATATTCTAAATTAAAATTGTTAAAAACAAAAGAAAACAGTCTCAAAAAGCTTTATTAGCAAAAGTTGATTTTATGTAATCACAAGAAATTGAAGTGTCATCACTTAAAATATACATTAATTAAATTTAATAAAGAGTATTGCCTCCTCTTTGATTTAAAACGGCTCTGCATCTTCTAGGCATTGATAAAATTAAATTATCTATTGCATCTTGTGGTAACTGTTGCAGTGTCTTACAAGGGCATCACGAAGCTGGATCTGAGTATGAATTTCGTCCAATTCACTTTCAATGCTTCTTCCCAACATGTCCCACACGTGTTCAATAACGTTTAAGTCTGGGGACTGGGCAGGCCATGGTAAAACAGAAATGTTTTCGTTTACCAGCCACTCGGTAACAGCACCTGCAACGTGTGGGTGGCATTATCATGCATCAGCATGAACTCAGGTCCAACAGCACCTGCGAATGGAAGCACTATAGGCCGCAGTACCCTATCGGCATTTAAAATCTTTCTAGAAAAACGAGATCTGTTTTCCGCCAATGCAGATACCACCCCACATCATTACGGTACCTCCTTTGTAAGAATGGACCTCCTGAACACATCTGAGCCTTTCTAAGTTACCAGGTCGTCTCCACACTCTAAGTCTTTGACTGTCAGGGTGTATTCAAACCGAGATTCATCTGTGAACAAAACTCTAGACCACTGGTCCTCTGTCCACAGAATATGCTCTGCAGCCCATTCTACTCTGCGTGCTCGATTACCATGCCGAATTGGTGGAGCTCTTATTGGTCGTCGGGCATGGAGATCAGCTTCATGCAATTGATTTCTGATTGTTTGAGAACGTACAGTTACATTATGAGTGGTCCGAAGCGGTGAAGTCAATTGTTTAGCCGTAGTTGTTGGACGTCGTCTAGCTTCGAATGTTAAGTAGTGATCTTGAACTGCGGTAGTAACGCGTCCACGACCTGGATGTTGTTCACTAGGATCTGCGGATGTCCTATATCTACGCCATAATCTGCTAATAATGCTTTGAGAGGTATTTAAAGTTGCTGCAACATCCACTTGCCTTCGACCAGCTTCGAGCATACCTACAGCTCTATTCATTTCAGCTAAATTTAAATGTCGTCGTTGTTGATTATCTTCCATAATAACAGCGCCAATAAAACTTAAATCACCCCAAAATAAACTTAAATTAACTGCAAATAATAATTAAACGATTCCCTAACAACACTGGAATTGCTTCACTTTCAGTTGAATTAACAATAAAGCATTTGCATTTGTTTGTTTGTTTTTAAACAATTGCTGTCACTAATCGAAAGACTAGCACTAACATACTTGATCAATGACATAGGTATTTGTTAACAAAATTCATTGAAATATATTTAAAAAATATATCCCTAGACTTTTGTGATGTGTGTATTAATTTGATCTAACATTTTAGTTAAAAGCATGGGATAAATATAAAATTTGGTTATAGACCTTTTTAGAAATTCTTTCCGTAGTTGTTCACTCACAACGTAAATTATATTTGATTTATTAACACTCAGAAGAGCTAACTTGTTTGCTGTAAGTCAATTTCTAACATTAATTACACTTTGTTCAGATTCATTTCTTAGTTCATATATTAGTTTGTCAGGTATATTAATAGTAATGTCATCAGCAAATGTCGTAGTATGATGTGATGTTACTTGGGAACTCATTGATAAAAATTGCAAATAGAACCGGTCCAAAGACTAATCCTTGAGCTACCCCACAACAAACTGCTACCGTACAGACTTATATCGTCTAAATGTGTTATACGGTTCCCGATTTGCTAAGTAGGACTTTAAAAATTATATTCTTTTGATCGGAAACCATCAGGCTCAAGCTTTAGTAATAGTAAAATATGATAAATAATTACATAGGCCTTGGACAAATCTAGATTTGTACTTATCACTAATTTTTTTTGTTCAAATTACTAACGATATCAGTAAGCACATTACGCAGTGCAATTTATTTTTTATTGAAAAACGTAATCCGGTTTCTAGAATGTAGTTTAAAATCCTCAAAGTAGCTTTATTTTCATGCCCTGGTGGTATTCCCAAAAACTGTTTGTGTAAATATAGGTTTATAGTTTTGCATTTAGCCTCTATTGTTATTTTCATGCTGTGGTATAACTTTGGATTACTTCAGCTCCCTCGGATATACAGCCTCAAAATAGGTATTAATTATGTAAGACAAGGCTTCTAAAATTTCATCAGCACATAATTTTATAACCTTAATTAGACGTTAAAAAGTTTTGTGAAACTTTTAGATCGATACAGGTATTAACGTTTATGGCATTGATGAAGTATCCAAAACAAGAACTTAAAAAATTTTTCCTATTGACCATACGAAACAGAGTGAATTAAATTCAAAATCGCCTTTGTCCTTTTATTGCTAGTAATGCAATCCTTAATGTTATAACCAGATACGTTGTGTTAGCTATATTTGAATAAACATAAAATAATTCCCTTAAGGTACGGAATAGTAAATTAATTCATCAAACTCTAACTAAAAGTTTCTAAACAATGTTTGAAATTGGGATTACCTTACTTCCACCTTTATCTTTCTCATCGTTGGTTTAGTAACAACTTTAGGCTCTATATACAAACACTGATAAATTTATATTTATTTAATATAAAAAAGGAGATAATTATAGTGTGTTATGCTAGACATAATCTAAATAAATTTGTTTAATGTACAGAAAGTAAATATTTGTTTAAGCGTTTTGTTTAGTTTAACATTTCTATACCACTTTGGATAAAAGAATAGGTCTGTTTTTTTAAGCAAATATAAAATAAATATATGCTCGAACGTAAAGTTAGATGAATATTATGTAAACGGACTAGGAACCCTTCTTATATCATGTTGTTGCTGCCTTTATTTTTTCTCAAAAACCTTGATATGATTCAAACAGAAAAATATCTCGAGTTTCGTCATAGATGCGTTTTAAATCCTTCCATAAGTTAGAGAGATGTGATGTGCATAAAAAAGAACAAGTGTATTTGCGTTAACATTAATTAAATTCCAAAGCTAGCAAAGGAGCCGTGAAATATTTAAAATATCTACATAACTGGATAATGTAAGAACGGTTTACGCAAACATTAACTACTTGTTTGATTTCGGTTACTAGATAATCTACAATTCGTATCAGCAGAACAAAGACAATATCAAGCACCTTACAACCATTATCATAGGTTTCGTTATGATTAATAATTTTTAATTATCTTATATCATATTTTGTAAACCTACTTTTCAGAATTCCTTGTGTAAATAATTAACAAATAAAAAAAAAAACGTTACTGTCCGCACTTTATTTGTATTTTTTACTCAATCGGTTTCAAAATACATATAATCCTCAGGAGATTTTGAAAGTTATGGCGTTTAGTAGGATAATAACTGGATCCTTAATAGTAAATAGTATTAAACCTGCTTAATCCTTTAAAAGGCGCTAGATTACATTTTAGTAGTCGCTAGGTGTATTTTGTACACCGAAAGGATTTCCGTAACAAATTTGGCCGGACATATTTTTATTATACAATCACATAACTTATTTGTATCAAATTTATATTTTGTAGAATTATAGAGCAACGAAATATCTGGTTTTAGACTTACCGGATCTACGAACTCATCATTGTGCATGGTAGACAATAAAAGTGCAGCTTTATCCTTTTTTGGGCTGAACAAAACAAGCATTACATCACTTTGGAAGACAAACGTTGAAGAAATAATTGGTCTATTTTTGTTAAGTTGGAGCTACGCTGGTATTTCCTTTTTATTTTGTTTGAAAGTGCCAACGAAGGTAATGTTCATTTTTAGCAATTCTTTGGCTAACGGATAACTACTGTACCATTTGTCACGAATTGCCGCTAACCTACATACAAATTCAAACGAAGTATTTAGCTGTTGGTAGGATCCTTCAGGTTGCTTTCCACGATAGAGTTCCAAATTGCTTACATAGAAAACCTTGGAGTCACATAGAGCAATAATTTTTAGTCCTTACTTGGATAGTTTATTAGGCAGATACAGGGTAAAACTACAACGTCACCTATGCGGAATTAACAATCAATAGTCTTGAACTCTCCCACCACATATTTTTTTTGCAATTATGTACGAATTCATCAAGTACTTTCCTAATTGGGGCAAGCTTATCTGTTTGTCTTCTGTCTTGTCTGTTGGTAACATCATCAAAGCGAATTATTCGGAGCAAGAATAAAAACATTTTTGAACTCATACATGCTTGAGCAACTATGCAGCCGGTATCATGGTCCCAAATCTTGCGAAAATCCGTGTGACTTTGTTTTTTTTTTATGGCCAAAGAATAAGAAATGCCTAGGAACTCCAATATTTCTTCTCTAGTAGTTTTCTTAGCGTTTCGAATTCGGCTAAACGTTTCTTGTTTTTTCTTTATCTTGGTTGTGGTCGATTGTTCCCTTACTTAGGCGTTACTGTTTGAAGAACGTGGTTTTAAAACTATTTCAGCTGCAGGAATACTTCTAGGGAGACGTTTTCTTTCTTGCAATAATGGAGTGTTCAAGAAATAGTCGCTATTTTGTAAGTTTTGCAGCATTCCAGGTTGGAGTTACTTCGCACCACAGAACATAAGCGTTGTAAGCTGAAACGTCCATGATATTGTAAAAGATAGTCATTGGCCATCTTTTAGTTTGCATGTGTATGTTATTATTAACTTATCTAACATGTTTACAGCACCTTTAATTTGGTTGTAATTTAACATCATAAACGGCTTTTTGTGATTTTGGTTACACACTCCGTTAAAATGAAGGTTTGAGAAAAGTTGGCCTAAAGTTTGACAGCTTGCCCTTTTTATTATGACACAAGAACCTGGCCAAGGGTTGTACTGATATATCAGAAAAGACTATCTAAATGGTTCTGAAAAGAATTACTTCAAACATTTTACTCATAAATACATTTTTTCACTAAAATCTCAATTTGCTGCACTTTTTCTTAGTATCGTTCTACATCCCTTACACGACTTATACTAAGCAAAAGTGCAGTAACTTAAGATACTATACTTTTTCTTAGTACTGTTGTAAACTTGTACTAAGCAAAAGTGCCGTATGAGAGTTTCATCTTATAGCCTTAACATTTTAACAATTTATAAAGTTAGTCCACTTCATAACAACACTGCCTCAACGAACTGGCAAGTCGTTCCAAAACTGTTGTCTGTTTTCTTTCAATCCTTGCTGTACGTTATCCATTTTTTCTGCAGGGAAACCACATGGCGACTCATGACACTTAGGTTTTTTAATCCCTTTCATGGATTTTTTTGTAAAAATCAAATTCGAGGTATAGACACATGACTTCATAGTTGGTTTTACATAGTAAAATATGTTCTCCTCTCGACATTTTTACAAGCACAACATCACTCAAGTAGATCCTACATTGAGATTTCGTCAATTTTTAGTGGAGACGTCATATCGGGCCACTCATAAAGGTCATCATGTTGTATGCGAAGCACTTCAACATTTCCTGAGTTAGAAATTTTGATAGCCGTCACAAAGTCTTCAAAATCATATGTTTTTCTTTGAAACGACAATGATTGTTCCACTTGATGGTGGAAGATGTCCGCACTCATGAAGGAATGTCCAGGTTGGAAATAGTTCATGGTGATGAACAAACATCAATTTTTGTTTTGTGCTATTAATTATCTATTATCTATTCAAAAGATGACTTTCTTAACATCTCTGTTGTTCTTCAAAAACATGTACAAAGCACTCACATTGTCCTCTTTGTTTCTGCCAGAAATACCTTCACGTCATAGCATTGCATGTGGTTTTATTTGTCTTTCTTTCCAACTGGAGCGAAGGTTTCGTGATACGCAATTACTCGTTTGATGAATAAAGCTTTCATAAACATATCTACTCTTGGGAGCATTATAATCTTTTTGCATATCTCCTGAAAAACAAATTGTACCCTCTTCGATATCAACGTCCGAATACGGTATATATGCTGCTCTTGCTGCTACAACCAAATCGTGGTTATATTCCCATTGAAAACATATTTCACACTTGGGGTCTAATGCATCCCTTGTATGGTCATGAAGAGAAAATTGTTCACATTTTTCTCATTATTCGTGGCCTAATTCTTCTTTAGAGGTCATAAGACACTCTATTTTTATACTCTGGGTATTTTTGAAGAAAGTCACCATGCATTAGAACAATATTCACATCAGAAAGTAGGTAACCCACATTAGAAGCGTGCTCCCTTCTGTAATGAGAGATAGTTGGATAAAACGACTCTATGTGCGTGATAATTTCTTGATGGGGTCCCTTGTTTTTTGAAGGTAGCTTTCCCCTTTGGTCCTGGGGTGGTGTCAAGCTACCTTGTGAGGTGTTAGTGTATAATGAACAAATCTGTCATTAGTACTTTTGTACCCTAATGTAATTAGGTAAAACTTTTTTCAAACCTCATGCTCTATGTCCCTAGCATCTTTAAAGTGATACTTTATAGAATGTCCTCATTTTTGTTCAGTTTTTTGGTAATTCTTCTCCTTTTCACCTCTAATTTTTGACAATATGTAAGTACATAATGTCTCCGTTCATACCAGGACATGTTCCAAAACTGTTTGTTTATTTCCTTTCTTCTGATTTCATCAATTTTTTTACTGCATTTTACTGTTGTTGTTGCATGGATTTTATACAATCATACGGTTGGATTTCAAGGCTTCCGTTTTAATCTTTTTCCGTTCTTTTACACTTACATCAAATTTCCTGCTTTTTCTCTTATTTTCATTAGGCGTACCGGTATCAGAATCATTACAAATGACTGGTGTGTTATTCATTTGAACATTTTCTTTCTCGAGTGGTAGGTCTAAATGGTCATTGTCATTATTCGAGTCTACAACTATCGTTACATATTTGAGACTTCACCTATGTCCGTTTTTGTCAAAACTCTCTTCTTTGTGATTATTGTTTCAGTGACCATATCATGTTCATAGTCTAATATCTCATTCCTATCTAAATGTACTTGTTCTGCATCTTAAATAGCTAATTGATCACTTTGTTGAATGCAGTCTTGTGAAACTACCAATGACTCTTGTTTACCTAGGCTAAGTTGAACTTAACTAGTTCTATCATGATTATTTTTACCATCTTTCGATAAGTTCACTAACCGTTTTGTTCGTGTAGATACTATGTTACGAATCATTTTGAAACCACTTTCTTTACTATCATTTATATTATTGAATAAGTAGGTTATTGAAGTATTACTGATAAAGGATTCACGTCTGATGAATAAATATACACTGAAAGCTATTTAACAGACACTAACCTAAGAATTAAATAAGATAGTCAGCTGATCAATAAATGCCGTATGTACAACAAAGATTGTAAATTTTTTAGGCGTAACTGTCGTGTGTGCTGTTACAGTGGTGTGGACTTACCGCATTATTATTTAGTATCTTGTACTTACGCCTCCTTTGCTTAGTAATTGTCTTATTTTAGTGTACATACGGTAGTTTCCCTCTGAATATCTCAGTAACTGTTGGAGATACGGCATTTTTGATTAGCTCATTAAATTTCTCGTGGGCCAATACATAAGAAAAAGGTATAACTCAAAATATGTAATTTTGCACTTACGGCACTGATGTTTAGTTGGACAGCATAGTGCTCAAGAGCATAACATTTTTATTCGGTCTCGGAATATAGGAAGCTATCCATGGTAAAGTAGCATTTTGAAGAAAGAACTTCTTTCCTGTTGCATAATAATGCGGCTGGCAATTATGGCTTACTTTTGCGAATAGTGCGAATCATGTTTGTTTTCCTTTTCAGTGGCATCTGCCCCAGATCGTACGAGGTAAAAAAATTATCACACGTTACGTTGTGACCTTTTAGACCATAACTAAGATCTAGCACAACTCTTTTACCTTGAACTTTCTCTGGAGGTTCACCTTCTTTTTTCCCGAGGTTATATGCATAAGCAGCTACATAATCACGTAAAGTCCAAATCTTGACTCCGTATTTAGCAGGTTTATTCGCGATGTACTGTCTAGAAGGACAACGGCCTCTAAAAGATACCAATTGCTCATCTACTGTTACAAATTATAGAGCTTAGGTCGAATTACAACCCATTCATCCCACAAGTCCCGTATGGGAGCTAATTTATCAGTCTGGCGGCGTTTTGGTCGAGTTTTTTATCGTCAAAGCGAATTATTTGTACAAGTACATGAAATCTTTGTAGGGATATCGTTGTTCTGAATATTAGATGACCTACGTTTCCATCCCTCAGACTGGCTGTTGCCTCTCTATGAGATTTATACACTCCATCTAGAAACAGTAGGCCAAAATATGCTTCTTGTTCAACTAATATTAGTTCTTGAAACGTGTCACCACAAAGTCTTTTGCCCTCTAAATTTGACATTTTCAAAATTAGGTTTACAATTTTGGATGTGAAATATAAGAAGTACGCGGATTTTATATCAATTATTCGCGACGTAGCGTACCTTGTTGGCCTAGGAATCAAATAAATAATATTTGCTTCTGATAACTTTTCCGATTGATGTGTATTTTCATACCATACTATATTGCCATCCTTTGAAGTTACGTGATTATCCGTATCAGCTTCACCTGAAATCGTAGCTTCCACTTCAGCATCCGACTCGCATATATATATATATATATATATATATATATATATATATATATATATATATATATATATATATATATATATATATATATATATATATATATATATATATATATATATATATATATATATATATATATATATATATATATATATATATATATATATA
Source organism: Vesta saturnalis (assembly GCA_036346205.1). Classification (NCBI taxonomy): domain Eukaryota; kingdom Metazoa; phylum Arthropoda; class Insecta; order Coleoptera; family Lampyridae; genus Vesta; species Vesta saturnalis. Next base: position 3,251,345 of record JARFJB010001084.1, on the reverse strand, counting down.
TATATATATATGCCACCACCAACGCGTCGGTCTCTAGCACCCAAACGACTGAATTTTTCAAAACCTGTTTGGGCGAGAATATGTAAGCCTTCTAGGACTACAATCTAAAATTAGTTTAATTTAGACAGGGTGATCTACAAACTTGTTACTTATCAAAGTTATATTATTTTAAATGGAATACCCTCCTTTTTAATTTTTTTAAATAAGGTGAAAAATAAGGTAGACTTTCATTAGAGTTCCCTATACCTAAACGTTACAGTTTCCGAAATATTAAACATTTTTGAAAATGTAGGGTTGCCAAAAATTCAAGTATTTTCGGTTCAGAAAAGATGAGACAATCTAATCTAGGTCATCGTGATAAGGATATTTGGAAGTACGTATTCTGTTGTTTATTGTTTCAAATATAATTTATAAAATACAAAGAATAACGCGTAAAGTTAACAAACTTCAAAGTTAAATATCTTTGTTATTTTAAATATAACGCCCAAGAAATTTTTATCGGAATGGAATAGTCTTTTGACAATAGTTCGAACTGTATTAGGGTTCCCTTTACCTAACTTCAATACTTTTCGAGAAATTAGTGTATTTGTTAGATTTTTAGAAATTACGCCATTAACCCATGCCGATCAGTTAGAATTCTGTGATTTACAAAGGTTACAAATGTGTTAAACGGTTTTGGTTTGTTAAGGTTATCAAGATTATACGGTTGCTGGTCTTGAAAAGACCGTTTTACATTATGCACCGAGAGCCTACTGCTGGATTTGTCACTACAGTAAATGTTCATACTGATGACCGTCTTCTTGAATGCATAGTCTAATTCTTTCTTCCAAATTTTGTCCGACGTTTCTTAACATATTGGAGTAATTGTGTCCACCGCATTTCTAATTCTCTCTTTCATATTGTCTGCAGTAGTAGCAGGAATATTGTAAACAATATTTTTAATATATCCCCATAAAAAGTAATCCATTGGAGTAAGACAAGGCGATCTTGGTGGCCAATGACATGGTCCGTTCCTTCCAATCCATTTATTAACAAATTTCCTAGTTAAATAATTTCTAACTCTACGATCAAAGTGTGCCGGTGCCCCATCTAATTGTAGCCACATATTCCCTCTAATGTTCAACGGAACGTTTTCGAGAAGTGTCCAAAAGTCTCGCTTTAAAAATCTCAAAAATTTTCTACCATTTAAGTGACCATTGAAAAGTATGGTCCAATAATTTCTGCCCATACGTTTAAGCTCCAACGATTTTGGCGGTCAACAGTATTAAAACCATGCCTATTCTCGGTATCATAATAGTGAAAATTATGTCTATTTACCAAACCGTTGTTGTGAAATGTTGATTCATCAGTAAACAAAACGAAATTTAAAAAATCTTGTTGATCCCCTATTTTTCAATTGCCCACAAACAGAAATCTATTCGTTGTTGAAAGTCATTGCCATACAAATTTTGATGAATTTCTATGTGATAAGCATGAAATTTGTGTTTTTTGAGAACTCTTCTCACACTTCCTCTACTTAAATCTGTTTGTCTAGCAATTACTCTAGTACTAGTGTGGGAATTTTCAGCGATAGATCCTGATACTAAAAACTCACTACCTTCATTGCCAGTTACCGGTGTACTTTTATTAGGTTTTGGATAGGCAGTGTTAGCTGTGGCTCGAAATGTTTGTAAAAGCCTTTCAAAAGCTCTCGTATCAGGATGGTTGCGATCAGGGTACTTTTGGGCATAAACCCTGGAAGCCAAAAGACAATTTTCATGGCATTCTCCTATGGTCAACACCATATCCACTCCTTCTTGCACTGAATATTTCATTGTAATGAAAAAATCATCAATAGTTATAAACACTGTCGTATTTTAAAATACGTCAATATGACGGAAATGTTTATAAATCAAAGAAAATTCTAACTGATCGACATGAGCTAATGGCGTAATTTCTAAAAATGTAACAAATACACTAATTTCTCAAAAAGTATTAAAGTAAGGTATAGGGAACACTAATACATTTCGAACTATTGTCAAAAGACTATTCCATTCCGATAAAAATTTCTTGGGCGTTGTATTTAAAATAACAAAGAACTTTGAAGTTTGTTAACCTTACGCGTTATTCTGTGTATTTTATAAATTATGATTTGAAACAATAAACAACAGAATACGTACTTCCGATTATCCTTATTACGATGACTTAGATTAGATTGTCTCACCTTTTCTGAATTGAAAAATACTTGAATTTTTTGACAACCCAACATTTTCAAAAAATGTTGAATATTTCGGAAACTGTAAGGTTTAGGTATAGGGAACTCTAATGAAAGTCTACCTTATTTTTACACCTTATTTAAAAAAAAAATTAAAAAGGAGGGTATTCCATTTAAAATAATGTAACTTTGATAAGTAACAAGTTTGTAGATCACCCTGTATAAATCAAACCAATTTTAGATTGTAGTCCTAGAAGGCTTACATATTCTCGCCCAAACAGATTTTGAAAAATTCAGTCGTTTGGGTGCTAGAGACTGACGCGTTGGTGGATATGGCACCCTATATATATATATATATATATATATATATATATATATATATATATATATATATATATATATATATATATATATATATATATATATATATATATATATATATATATATACATATATATGTATATCGGTTTCGACAAATGGTCTTCTTCAGAAGCATTAGAATCACTATCAAGTTTGATATTTACTACGAAACTAACACACAGATGCGCATTGGCTGCACTTATACGCGGAGTCACAGAAGAGCCTCAACAGGTATAAACTTGTTTACCGGTACGCAAATACCGCATGCAATATGCGCAATAATGTGGCAATGTTATGTAAGTTATTTATATTTATGCAAATAAAACAAAACTAATAGGGTACATTGGTCTATGATAATAATCTGCTTATCGTTCTTCTAATTTGAACCACACAACTCACCGGGTTATATAAACCCAAACACAGTGAGTGTAACAAGTGCATTTAAAAAAAAACTAATTACAATTTTCTATCAATCTCGGTACACCGTTACTAGTGTAATGAAATAAATTAACTTATTACTCACATTAGAAGAACGCGATTGAGTCATATTGACCCGAACACAATAGGAGGGTTAAGGACATATTAGTGCAGTTCACAATTTCATCTATCACATCATGTGTAATAAACTTCAAATAGATACCATTGAGATCTGCTGCTTCCTGACGGCGGATAGCAGGACGGGGAAAACATTTTTACTATATCATTTTGGGGTTGTTTAGCAAACTTATTATTGATAGAGTGTTTATAGCAAATGGTTTTCTTATCCTTGCCTGTAAAACACGCTTCACTGGTTCTGGCAATTTCTTCCCCTTCCGAGTTAGTATCATGTTCACTTCTAGCGCTCCCGACTTCTACTTCCTCTAGCTCGTTCAAAAGTGCAGCTATAAACTCGTCCAATTCCCTTTCTGTAAGCTTTTTTGGGTTTCTTACATAAGCTGAATTCCTAAAATGTAAAAAATAGAAGCAATTTTACTGTAAAATGTGAACAAAGTATAATAAAAAATGCTTACATCGTTAGTGGCCACGTGTATTTAATACACTAAAACAATTCAAGCCGCTATAAGATCCGACGCACTTCATTCTAAGTCTCGCCACGTACTTAGCGGAAAGTACATTGGATGAGTGAAGATTAGGTAGAGCGACGGGTGGGGGAAGCGATTCACTGAGATATACTGTGGTAAGTAATGATAAAGCTCTATTTATACACAGTAGCGCCTACTAAAGGGTTAAAAATGACAATTTATCACACTATGTATGTAAGAAGGCTAACAATGGCAAAAACATAGCAAACATTAATCAGGGGTAATACCACAAGAGCTTGTGCTTATCCGGACCCTTTCATTTTGAACGAAAACTTTGTTACTTGATAACTGACGACAGCAAATAATATGGTAAAATCGCGACAACGAACGCAACAAATCTTGAGTTTTCCCAAAATAAAAGTTTTTGTTCTGGGAATAAACACGAGCTCGAATGGTATTTGGTAAGACAATGTAATGAATCATTTAATTAAAATTAACAAACTATATGTTATTATTAATATTAATATTAATAATAATTTTTAATTACATATTTACCTTTGAACTTATTCGTTTATAACAAAACTTATAATAAACTATATGTTTATTTAAACAACGCCAAAAAATAATCTTTCTTTGAATACATAGATAAATAGTAGCTTAATTGTTACCAAAATTACAGTTCGAAAATACACAGTGATTATAATAGATATTTATGCATTAAGGGCATAATCAGAATATTATGGCTCGAGAATGTTAAAGCCCGACGCGAAGCGCAATTCTGAAGCCATACAATCTATGCCCGTGGTACATAATGTTTTATTTTATTTTGCACCATGAAACTGGAACAAAATATTAAAAGATTCAGTATTTTGGCAAGTTTTTAAATGCAAATGCAGTTAAATAAAGTCGACAGTGGGCTAATTTGTTGTTACTAAGATACTGTGATATTGCTAAATTGTTGCTAATCCATCCAACTGTATTTTCAATTTTATAAAGAATAAGTTTCATTACTATTATTTTTATTAATAAAGGTTGTATAGTAAGGTTGTTGTTTCAATAATTCTTTCAACTTACGTGACATACCATGTCATGTGTTTGCTGTCTATCATGCTGCTTAGCATCAATGACATTTCCGTGCTATAAAGACCACATTACGTCCGCATTTGGAGCGTAGAAAGAACATTATGGTGGCAAAATAAAATAAATTAATTTATTCGTGACAACTGAATACTATTTAGGTTATTGTTTCTTGGATTTGTAACAACTTTTGAGTGATAGTCTGGATCCAACTAGAGGTAAGGTTTTAACGATTTGGCGTTTGAATGGTTTGTAATTTTAGTTATTTGCGGATCACTTACTCCAGCTTTGGCTAATTTTGAAACAGTACGTGCTCGATTTGAATAATTGGTACATTTATTCTCGGGATTATGGCCAATTTAAAACTAAAACATTTGTTTGTTTTTAGGCATTTAGTTTGACTCTATTTCGTTTATTTTGCACTTAGTTTACTAATATTTTTAATGCATACTTATATGGCAATTTTATAATAATTATTTTAATGGCACGTATGTCAGTAATTTACTATTCTAATATTTTTCTGGTTTAAATGGCACACCGTGAACAATTAGTTCAAGATTTAAATGAACTTTCACCCATTTTTAAACATGTTAAACAAAATTTACAAACAGCTTACGAAGAAATTCAAAATCTTATAATTTGCGACGTCGTCCGTTGAAATTAAACGTTGGCGATTTGGTTTGGAAATAAATTTTACATTATCTGATGCGACTAAAATTATAGTCAAAAGTTAGCTCCAAAATTTATTGAAGCGAAAGTTATTGAGGTGGTTGGTCCAACTACGTACCGATTGGCCACCTATTGATAATAAACCCTTAGGTGTTTTTCATGTTAAGGATTTAAAACCACACTAGTTTTAATTTTCGTATTCTTTTAATTATTTTTCTATTTTAGTATTTTTTGCATTCTGGTTTTCTTATTTATATTTTTAATTATTTTGATAATTTTTCAAAATAATTTTAGGCTGTCTTATTTCGCACATTATTTTATTTTATATTGTTGTGGCTTTGTAAACCACTTATTTTTTGCTACAATTTGTTACCGATTGTTGATATTTAGATCCCATTGTGCGATTGAATCGGATTTCGCTTGTTTAGGAAGATTATCTCTATTGGATTAAGTTTGCTTTTGAAAAAAAACAAAATTGTGTTAGATGTTTATTTAAACGTTGCTGTGATTACCATGGAAACATTAACACGTAGTTTATCCATTTGCAAACACACCTGCTAGCAGTTTATCTGATGTGAAACTGACAAATAGTATATTAAAGTATAGGTAAGTATCATAATGTTAGTATTACCGGGCGAGTGTAAGTTTGTTCCAAAGGACGAGCACGGAAATGCACATTATGAAACGTGTGTTTTAGATAACTTCTTCTAATTCTGATTGTTATAAAACTATTTTAGAAATTGCAATTTTCTAATTTCCATTATTGTGAGACTGAATTTTTGTATGTTGGCTACGCTGATAGTAAAATGACATTTAGAAATTGACCATTTTTCGCACAGCCTTTAAAGGTTAGGGCTATCAGCTGCCTGAAAATCCAAGGCACCAAATGCCATATATCGAAATGCGCCAAAAACTGGAAAATAAAGTTTGAGTTATGCATCATTATCGTTCTGTTTTCACCCAAAAACATAACGATAATGTAAACTTTATGATACGGAATTAGAAAAACGTATATTAAAATGCATTGTTTTGAAAGATGAATTTAATTGTCACACATAATATTAGTGCAATATTGTAGAAGACATATCGTCGGTGCACAAGAAAACACAGTACCTTTACATTATGACACATTTTGTATTAGGTGAAGTGTTTGCGTCGTTTTTCTTGATACACACTTGTCGTAAGGAAAACGACATTATTTGTGTAGTAAAATGTTTATTGAGGTAAGGTTTCTGTTAACATGTACGTCTATCTGTTTACATATTAGTTGGGTCCTTGACAGTTCTATTGATCCCCTAACTTCATATTAACGTAATAGGTACTTATCAAAAAAGCATTATTTCAAAATTTGTGTCTCTTTTCTTGATTCCCTATTATCATTTAAACGTTATTATTAAATGAAAAGAGTGAGACTTTTTGGTATTGTGCCAAGTTTGTTGATAGAACTATTCTTGCAATTTTTATTGTTTATGTCATTATTTAGTCATACAGAAATATAGGAAAACGTGATAATGTCCATTAGTAACCGGACAAGATTGTTGATGCACCTACTGTCAGGACAAAATATTAATCTACAGCATGATGGCGGTTTTGAAACACAAACACTATGAACCTTTGGTCATTATCAATGTGTGAAGCGGATTTAAGTAAAACAAACACAAGCAGATCACAGTAACGACTTGTTCGTTTTCTTCTCTAACAAAATGTGGTTAAGCCTGCATGCATTTGAACTAAAAAATACGCTACAGTTTTATGTATTGTTTCTTGTTATTGTAGTAGCAGATAAGAAATCAACAGAAGGAGACGATAGTGAGTCTCAAGTTGATTATTCCTACGTAGACCCAAATTATAGTGCTACCTCAACTTCAAGTGAAGATTCTGAGGACGAAGTCTCTACATTGGGCTCACCAAACGAATTAGAAGCTACCATCGATGAAGAACTTCGAAAAAGCAAGGCAGGCGAACCCAGCAGCTTGAAAAAAAGAGGTTGCAAAACGATGTAGAAACTTGTTCGAGTATATTTCGACTTCCAGAAATAAAAAAGTGATAAAATCCAGAAAATTGGGGCTACCGTGCGCTGAATGTAGATTGAAGTGCTACTCACAATTGTCCGAACAACAGCGAAAATCAATTTTCTCTGACTACTGGAATTTGGCAGATTTACAGCGACAGCGTAGTTTATTGCTGGAAAGTATAGACTGTCGCTCCAACATAAACAAACATTCATCACCAACGAAATGATGACTGCAGAGGAGCAGGGAAAGCACGGGAGTCACTACCAAGTTGACAGTGATATGAAGGATTGTGTACGGAGCCGTATAAACTCTATCTCACAAATAGAGGGGCAATATTCCGTAAAGACTATAGTCGAGAATACATTGATGGAAGTAAGACAATGGCACAACTGCACAGAAATAACTTTGACAGCTGTCAGGAAGATAAACCTTTTACCAATGTATGAATTTTCAATGAGGAGTTTAATATATCTTTTTTTTTTTTTTGTTCCTAAAAAAGGTCAGTGTGAAGAGTGCGTTGCATTTGAGCTTGATTCAGCTGAAGGTAAAGAAAATTTGAAAGAGGATTATGAAGCGTATTTGCGGGAAAAGGACCTTGCACGTGAATAAAAACAGAAGATAAACAATCCAACAAAGACAATTTTATTATTGCAGTGTACGATCTACAAAACGACCTTCCGTGCCACAGGAGACCTCTCCAATTATTACTACACATCTAAACTTTTCACCATTTATGAACTCATCTCAAAGATAGTTAAATGTTTCATGTGGGATGAATCCGAAGGTATAAGAGGTGTTTGTCAGCTCGGTACATTCGTTTTTAAGTATTTGGAATCTTTAGAAGGTAAAGCACAAACAGAGTCCAAGAAGTTAGATGTTGCATTCTGTTAGGACAACTGCTGTGGACAACAAAAGAATAAGCTTATCTTTTTCTGTGCATAAATTTCAATTCATAAACTCAATAAATCACAAATTTTTAATAAAGTGGCACACTCAAAATGAAGGTAACACCGTTCACTCGGTCATCGAACGACAAATTAAGCGGACATTGCGCTCATGCCCAATATTTGTTCCAGACCAGTACATGACAAAAGTTCGAACGTCTAAAAAACTGGAAAACTTTATGAAGTACATGTAATGAATATGAAGGGTTTTTTATTTAAAAAATAAGCTCTTTAAAGAATACAGATGGTGTGTCAGTTAAGATGGAAAAGTTTAAGGTGATTAAAGCTGAAAAGGATCATACAAGTAAATTATTTTATAACGAACAATATTTTCATATAATTCATGTTAAACCACCAAGAAATAGAACTAAATTTTCAACAACTTACCAGGACACTACGTTAAGATTATGCAAGCTATAAAGGACCAAACCTGGTATCAACGAAAAAAAGAAAGCCATCATTCTAAGTTTATTTGCTAACACCAAGAATAATAAAAAAGGTTCTGTACCTCAGTATTACGTCAACTACCATAACAGTTTGTAACAAAAATTATTTATTTACTAACGTTTTTTAGGAGAATAATAGTTATTTGTATTATAAGTGAAGAAAAGTATTGTTTTTCTTTACGAATCGAAATTTTTAATCGAGGCGTAGATTAGAAGTAAAGAAGAACCTACTTTTCTTTAAGGAAATAAACTAAATAGAAATGGGTTACATTTTATAAGAAATTATTTAAGAAATACATGAGAAGCGCGAGAATGAAATTGCTGTTTCTATCACTGCAGAAACTGAACAAAAATAGGTTAATTTTTGTTATATACACCTTTTTGTATGTATCAATTTAACCTTCTTCGAACCAAGGGTCAATTTGTTACGTAGAAACCCAAGACGGGGTGCACATGCACCCCTCATAAAATACAATACAATTTTCGTTAACAAATTTGGGCAAAATCTTTTGGCATAATGTTATCTGTTGTTAGTAAAAACAGTGTGAATACTTAAAACAATTTAATGTTTGCATAAAATACAAAATAAAAATAACATAACTTTTTATAAAAAAACTAATAAATGATATTGTGTAGGGAATTGTTTTCCTATTGTTCCTCTGTACATGGGTTGCACTATTTTCTTTGTAATAGCGGTGCTATGTTCTGTACAGACAAACCTTTTGCATATGCTGCAAGTGGTACGAACTTTATTATTATTCATTAACTAGGTTTTGTTGTTCCTATATATATATATATATATATATATATATATATATATATATATATATATAAGAAAAAAAGACAACATGGCGCTCGAGATTTTATCATTTTTTCATAATTTTTAGATAACATTTTTTATGAACTAAGTGAAGTGAAAATAACTAAGCAGATGGGAAGCAAGTAACATTTCAGGTAGGTTAACTATTCAGTGTATTAGAACTCTCCCTTATATTCATCTTCCGATTGAGTCGACGGCAGTAGCGATTATTATTTGGTAATTTGTTATATTAATTAAAATCATTCGATCAATTACAAATTGTTTATTACATCATCGCTTTTGTTTTAATGTTATAAGTTGGCCCAGTTTTAGTGTTTATACTTAGGCAGCCGCTTATAATGTTACAACTCGAGCCTACCTGTACACTTTTTTCTGTTCAAAGATAATTAATTTTATACCGTGTATCTTCTCCTCCTCTCCACGCCAATTCAAGGGCAGCAACATGGAAAAATTTCTGCTGCAATCCATTTGGAGTGTTTTCGTCCCAGAAGTTCATCATTTTTGTAATTTCTTTCATAGATAAAGCAGTAGAAATCATTTCGCTTTTATCGGATTTACTTTAAAGTTCCCTTCTTTTTGCGAGATGATTGAAAAGTAATATGCTGAAACGGGTCAAAAATTGCTCCATATTCATTGAAATGTTTTTCTTGAATACATTTTGAATTAGTGTTGCGTATTCTTTGTAGTCTGTCCCATCTTTTTCTTTCTATTGTAGGCCCAGTCTTCCAGCATTCTATCAATTTCAACAACTGGCGTATTGACATCCAAATTATACTTTTTCTCGGAGCAAAATTGTATCAATTGCATCCATGTTAAGGGTTTCCTTTTAATTGTATTTTAAGTACGGTATTCGATACCGCTGCGCTTTTGAATGTTCATTAGTAGCATTACCGAAACGGTTCATTTTTGCAGAAAAAAATACACAAACTTGTGTTTGATGTTTATTTAAACGTTGCTGTGATTACCATGGAAACATTAACACGTAGTTTATCCATTTGCAAACACACCTGCTAGCAGTTTATCTGATGTGAAACTGACAAATAGTATATTAAAGTATAGGTAAGTATCATAATGTTAGTATTACCGGGCGAGTGTAAGTTTGTTCCAAAGGACGAGCACGGAAATGCACATTATGAAACGTGTGTTTTAGATAACTTCTTCTAATTCTGATTGTTATAAAACTATTTTAGAAATTGCAATTTTCTAATTTCCATTATTGTGAGACTGAATTTTTGTATGTTGGCTACGCTGATAGTAAAATAATATTTAGAAATTGACCATTTTTCGCACAGCCTTTAAAGGTTAGTGCTAACAGCTGCCTGAAAATCCAAGGCACCAAAGCCATATATCGAAATGCGCCAAAAATTGGAAAATAAAGTTTGAGTTATGCATTATTATCGTTCTGTTTTCACCCAAAACAACGATAATGTAAACTTTATGATACGGAATTAGAAAAACGTATATTAAAATGCATTGTTTTGAAAGATGAATTTAATTGTCACACATAATATTAGTGCAATATTGTAGAAGACATATCGTCGGTGCACAAGAAAACACAGTACCTTTACATTATGACACATTTTGTATTAGGTGAAGTGTTTGTCGTTTTTCTTGATACACACTTGTCTTAAGGAAAACGACATTATTTTGTAGTAAAATTTTATTGAGGTAAGGTTTATGTAACATGTACGTTTATCTGTTTACATATTAGTTCGGTCCTTGACAGTTCTATTGGACCCTAACTTCATATTAACGTAATAGGTACTTATCAAAAAGCATTATTTCAAAATTTGTCTCTTTTCTTGATTCCCTATTATCATTTAAACGTTAATATTAAATGAAAAGAGTGAGACTTTTTGGTATTGTGCCATGCTTGTTGATAGAATTATTCTTGCAATTTTTATTGTTTATGTCATTATTTAGTCATACAGAAATATAGGAAAACGTGATAACGCCCATTAGTAACCGGACAAGATTGTTGATGCACCTACTGTCAGGACAAAATATTAATCTACAGCATGATGGCGGTTTTGAAACACAAACACTATAAACCTTTGGTCATTATCAATGTGTGAAGCGGCTTTAAGTAAAACAAACACAAGGAGATCACAGTAACGACTTGTTCGTTTTCTTCTCTAACAAAATGTGGTTAAGCCTGCATGCATCTAAATAATGCGCTACAGTTTTATGTATTGTTTCTTGTTATTGTAGTAGCAGATAAGAAATCGACAGAAGGAGACGATAGTGGGTCTCAAGTTGATTATTTCTACGTAGACCCAAATTATAGTGCTACCTCAACTTCAAGTGAAGATTCTGAGGAAGAAGTCTCTACATTGGGCTCACCAAACGAATTAGAAGCTACCAACGATGAAGAACTTCGAAAAGAAAGGCAGGCGAACCCAGCAGCTTGAAAAAGAGGTTGCAAAACGATATAGAAACTTGTTCGAGTATATTTCGACTTCCAGAAATAAAAAGTGATAAAATCCAGAAAATTAGGGCTACCGTGCGCTGAATGTAGATTGAAGTGCTACTCACAATTGTCCGAACAACAGCGAAAATCAATTTTCTCTGACTACTGGAATTTGGCAGATTTACAGCGACAGCGTAGTTTATTGCTGGAAAGTATAGAGACTGTCGCTCAACATACCAATATATACCAGAAAATAAACGGAATAGCAATCATGCGTTCTATTTTTCGATTGGAGAAACTTTTCACATCGACCTTAGGTATAACTGACTAGAACTGTTATTAATAAACAAAATTCATCACCAACGAAATGATGACTGCAGAGGAGCAGGAAAGCACGGGACTCACTACCGAGTTGACAGTGATATGAAGGATTGTGTACGGAGCCATATAAACTCTATCTCACAAATAAAGGGGCAATATTCCATAAAGACTATAGCCGAGAATACATTGATGGAAGCAAGACAATGGCACAACTGCACAGAAATAACTTTGACAGCTGTCAGGAAGATAAACCTTTTACCAATGTATGAATTTTCAATGAGGAGTTTAATATATCTTTTTTTTTTGTTCCTAAAAAAGGTCAGTGTGAAGAGTGCGTTGCATTTGAGCTTGATTCAGCTGAAGGTAAAGAAAATTTGAAAGAGGATTATGAAGCGTATTTGCGCGAAAAGGACCTGCATGTGAAGAAAAACAGAAGATAAACAATCCAACAAAGACAATTTTATTATTGCAGTGTACGATCTACAAAACGACCTTCCGTGCCACAGGGGAGACCTCTCCAATTATTACTACACATCTAAACTTTTCACCATTTATGAACTCATCTCAAAGATAGTTAAATGTTTCATGTGGGATGAATCCGAAGGTATAAGAGGTGTTTGTCAGCTCGGTACATTCGTTTTTAAGTATTTGGAATCTTTAGAAGGTAAAGCACAAACAGAGTCCAAGAAGTTAGATGTTGCATTCTGTTAGGACAACTGCTGTGGACAACAAAAGAATAAGCTTATCTTTTTCTGTGCATAAATTTCAATTCATAAACTCAATAAATCACAAATTTTTAATAAAGTGGCACACTCAAAATGAAGGTAACACCGTTCACTCGGTCATCGAACGACAAATTAAGCGGACATTGCGCTCATGCCCAATATTTGTTCCAGACCAGTACATGACAAAAGTTCGAACGTCTAAAAACTGGAGAACTTTATGAAGTACATGTAATGAATATGAAGGGTTTTTTATTTAAAAAATAAGCTCTTTAAAGAATACAGATGGTGTGTCAGTTAAGATGGAAAAGTTTAAGGTGATTAAAGCTGAAAAGGATCATACAAGTAAATTATTTTATAACGAACAATATTTTCATATAATTCATGTTAAACCACCAAGAAATAGAACTAAATTTTCAACAACTTACCAGGACACTACGTTAAGATTATGCAAGCTATAAAGGACCAAACCTGGTATCAACGAAAAAAAGAAAGCCATCATTCTAAGTTTATTTGCTAACACCAAGAATAATAAAAAAGGTTCTGTACCTCAGTATTACGTCAACTACCATAACAGTTTGTAACAAAAATTATTTATTTACTAACGTTTTTTAGGAGAATAATAGTTATTTGTATTATAAGTGAAGAAAAGTAGTGTTTTTCTTTACGAATCGAAATAGAAACGCGATGAGTAAAGAAGAACCTACTTTTCTTTAAGGAAATAAACTAAATAGAAATGGGTTACATTTTATAAGAAATTATTTAAGAAATACATGAGAAGCGCGAGAATGAAATTGCTGTTTCTATCACTGCAGAAACTGAACAAAAATAGGTTAATTTTTGTTATATACACCTTTTTGTATGTATCAATTTAACCTTCTTCGAACCAAGGGTCAATTTGTTACGTAGAAACCCAAGACGGGGTGCACATGCACCCCTCATAAAATACAATACAATTTTCGTTAACAAATTTGGGCAAAATCTTTTGGCATAATGTTATCTGTTGTTAGTAAAAACAGTGTGAATACTTAAAACAATTTAATGTTTGCATAAAATACAAAATAAAAATAACATAACTTTTTATAAAAAAACTAATAAATGATATTGTGTAGGGAATTATTTTCCTATTGTTCCTCTGTACATGGGTTGCATATTTTCTTTGTAATAGCGGTGCTATGTTCTGTACAGACAAACCTTTTGCATATTCTGCAAGTGGTACGAACTTTTCTGTCTCGTTTACGTGCACAAGCGAAGCACCTTCCTTGCTAGCGCTCTCCTAAATCTTCAATTGCAGTAGCCCGGCGGTTTTCTTTTTGCTCTAAATCTGGAACCAACATTGTCATATAACTCACTACTCTTGTACTTAACCCTGCAGTGTTTTCACTACTTCTTTTTACATAAGAAATAATGAGTGATTTTCCCAATTCAAGCAAAAAGATCTTTCTGCGATCTGATCTTTGTTTCTGCCAGTCTGGAAACTTAGTTGTCAATAATGCAAACGCATTTAAGCCTCCAATGTTCAAGAAATTTGCAAAGGTAACCATAGGCCATCGGTTACACTTCCTTTTGGTTGTATATTCCTTGGCCGTCTTATCAATCGTGTCTACACCTACTTTGGTAGCATTCTAATGTAAAATAATGTGCGGCTTTTTATGTCCTTCTTCGACAGCTATTTTATTGTCATGGTGTTCCGTAGATAAAAGTATGCCAGCTCTTCGTTTTTCTGGCACGTACGAAACTAAGGTATGCTTATCTGTGAAGCAAAACCAACTGGAAAACTTTTCTTTCTGTGTCGTTGGTAATAACTGATGAGGAATGTAAGCTTTGTTCTTGCGTAACGTTCCGCAAAGAGTGAGTTGCTTTTCCAACAAACAGTCTGCTAATGGCAAACTAGTAAAAAGTTGTCTGTTGTTATCCCATGACCGTTAGGCAAATGGTTCACTTAGTCAAGAACAACTCTTTTCCTTGTTCCTTTTCAGGCTGTTGTCCAATTTTTCATAAATACACTTGCAAATTGTGGACATAAGCAATTTCAGTATCGGCAAGTAGCCAATGTTTTAGGCCAT
Organism: Vesta saturnalis; assembly: GCA_036346205.1. Taxonomy (NCBI): domain Eukaryota; kingdom Metazoa; phylum Arthropoda; class Insecta; order Coleoptera; family Lampyridae; genus Vesta; species Vesta saturnalis. The sequence continues at coordinate 3,236,279 of JARFJB010001084.1, read as the reverse complement.
ACTTATCGGGCTTACTTTTCATATATACCCTGAATGGCGCCTTTCCTCGAAACCAACAAGTTGTTCGTCTATGCAGAGGTGTGAAGATGGATTCATAGCAATTTTGCGTTTATCAACAAACATATCTGCAATATCTCTTATTGCAGCTAATTTATCAGTTGATCTGCGTTCTGCTCTTGTTTGAAAATTATCGAATCTTAAAATCTAGTCAAAAGGCAAACCGATATCTTGACATTGTGGCAGGAAATATTGGCCTGCAATATAATTCATTAGATTCCCACAGCGATCGAATTGATTCTTTATTGGCCTTTAGTGCCCTTGGATAAAAAGTAAACCGATATAAGCGTATATTTCGATGCTGTCTGTCGGTTTCAGTAACGTAATTTTGTGGGTGTTTTCATTCCATTCCTCGTGCATCAAATTTTCTTTTCGATTTGTTTCTGTAGCAACAATATCAATCATTTCAGCAGTAAAAACAATATAAAAGCTGACTCGATAGTCGAAATGTTGGTACTACATTGCGCCAAGCGAGGCTTATTCGCCAAAATATTAGCAAGTCGTCTACGAGATGTTTTCAGTGGCGTAGTAGACCATTTCATACCAGATTTTGCAACCATTTAACTGTGCAAAGCATCATCCACAGTTTCTTCATCGCTGGTATTTAATTCTTCGTATTCTTCTGCTGAAATTTCATCATTTTCTCCGTCTTCTTCCTCAATTTGATCATCGTCTTCAGAGTCTGAGCACATTTCCTTCAAAATTCTTCACCATCATCGATGTTCTCGGCATAGAATTTCAATTGTTCTTCCGTTAGTGGAACATGTCGATTTCGTGATGTAGAAGGTAGCTTTGAACACCTAATTTACAGAATATAATAAGCTTTGAACACCTAGTTTATAGAATATTTAAGGTTATAAGCTTTGAACACCTAGTTTATAAAATATTTAAGGTTATAGTTCACACATGCAATAGATTGAGCCAATAACGCAATATCTTACAGCAATTCAAAATATTTCTTACCTAAAAGCCGACAAAAACAATTTTTACGTTTTCAAATGATAATTAGAAATATCTGTTGTCAACGCGAACTCACATCACCTTAGAAATTAATTTATAACGCCCTCTGCCAATGAATAGTAAAAAGTAATAAAAATTGTAATTTTTTTAAGTTGTGGCTTTAAGTACCAACGGGGGGTGCAAGCGCATCCCAATGCTTATTTTTTCTTTTGTTTATGCGATTTAATCTAGCAATTACTAAGTGACACCACGTTTTGAGAAAGCTTTAATTAACAAAGTCTGAGAGTATCAAAACTAAAAGAAAATAAAATACTTTAGTATGACAAAAAACGACTTCTAGGGTGCAGCTGCACCCCCCTTGGTTCGATGAAGGTTAAATCCTTCAAGAAACTTAACCCTTGTGTATACGAAGCCGAATACGTATACTAACACATGGATAGATACATGTGTACCTATTATCACAAGCCTCGTCTACGCGTGGGTGATTTAGTTTGGACTGCTATAATGTGGCCTTATTCATTTCAGTTGCTTTTAGTACTTCGTTTATTACTATAGGTAGATGAAGTGGCTTCGTATGTGGAAAATGTCTACGCAGACAAAAATTTAAGAAATGAACATAGTTCTGCCAATTATGAAAATATTAGTGGCGACGAGGAAAATGATAATGGTACAGAATCCTAATAGCCAAGTTTTTATTTATAGATGAAACGGTGTGGAAGCGTGAACCCCCACTTACAATGCAAACTCTCCAACAAAACATACATCGGGAAAAACCAGGACCAGTGAAATAAACTGCAAGGCTTTCACCTCTTGACGTATTCAAATGCATTTGACACCAAAAGTGATATTAAAATTAGAGAATCCAATAGGAGAGCTATAAAATCATTTAATAAATGGAACTCTGAGAATTCAAATAAGCCAGACAAAAAAGTAATCTAACTTTATAAGAATTCGATGTGTATATCGATGTACTAGTTATTGATGGTGTGCGACATTCCATTCAGAAAACTTTAGGGAATTGTGGAGGCGTGCGTATCCATTATACACGGCAACTTTATCTATTTGCCGATTCTGTGGAATGACTCGCTTTATTCGATTTGTCAATAGTGAAACACGGAATCAGGGACTGCTAACTGATAAAGTAGCATCTTACAACTAGTGATGGGCGCAATCGAATGATTTCAACAACCGAAACTTCACCTCTCGAGGGAAATTTACAATAGAATGGTCATTCGAATGATTTTATTTCGAAAAATGACAACCTCTCGTTTCTTAGGAGAAGTCTAGCATTTCCAAGTCGGCTCGATAGAATCGGTAATCGCCACAGATGTATTGCATCTGGGATAACCTAATCGCTTACGCCGCTGCACGTGCGGCTACCACCAAAGGAGTCGGCGGCGGTAAACCATGCATCAATAATTATCATTATATCCTAATAAAACTGTCTTGTCAAGGTGGTTGCAATTTCTTTTTCTCCTTTACCTTTCCCTTTTCATTTGCTTTAAGTTTCACTGAAGCCAAAGCAATCGTGCAACAAGTCGATTTCAAAAATTAAAATGAGTCGCCGTGCTGGTAATGAAACATCGTACGTATTCTTTCAAACATTAATACTTGAATAAGAATTACTTTTAATGTTCGTTGATGTCGAATGATTGAATAAAATTTAAATAAATCGAAATGCGCGCTTTGATATTTCCAAACCAAACATGGTGCAAGCAGTAAATGACCCGTACGTCAGGCTACAAAACGTGCTATAAGTTTCTAAGTAACCCAAATGTGGCGTTCTGGACTCGGACCGAAGCTGCGGTGTAATAATAATTCGATCTGAGCGGTGAAGCCTGGAGGCGAGAGGAAAAGGAAACGAATGAATGCGATTGTGAGTGACGCGGCGGAGTGAGTGCTGATTTCGATCAACGAACCATTCGAATAATTTTCGCATAACCACTTGAAATATCCCATCACTACTTACAACTCTGTTAAAAGTGGAGTCGATAATAGGCTAGGTGGCCACTCTTAATGTTTCATAACATCATTTATGTTGCATGTTTAGCCACCTATATAATTTATACAAAAATAAAGGTCAACACATAGTCGGAGAACCTTTTATCAACAGTTAAGACGCTGTTTGGCGACGAGTATAATAGAAAAAAATCACAAATGTCGCATGTATTCAGGATATTTTCCATGAAAGTCGTTATGCGATGGCAGGACTTATTAGACGTCCAAAAACGCCTAAATCCGTCATTGATTTCTGTCTCATTTGCAGATAACAAGCGAAAAATCAAAGAAAAACGAAAAAATCCAGCTGAGACAAGAACGAAATATTACATGTGATTTTTAAAATTTTCTTAAATAATTATATAAGAAATAAATAAATAAGTACATAAACTATGAGTTACTTCTATTTTATTTTTTATTTCATGTTGGCAATATTTCTAAAATTCATACTGAGCTATAGATGTGCCTATCCATTCTTGATAATTAATAAAAATTTTTGGCAACAGGTGAAAACCTGATTTTTGCGGGACGATTTGAGGTTTATGTAATATAGGATATCACAGAGCAAAAAGTAATAAAATTTCATATTTTAAGACATAGATATTACAAAACAAAAATGAAAAATGCGCATCTGTGCCTATTTGTGTCTCTATTTAACTATTTTACCTGTACTCGTAATATCGAGTGGTTATTATTTCTAACACCAACATTTCCTTGTTATTTACCCTACATGTGACTTGTTACAATTTGAACAGTTTGACATTTGACATAGCTCAAGGTATTGTTTGTTCGCTATTTACCACCAAAGTGTATTTTGAAGGTATTCCTTTCATCGCTGGCCTTCATTTGTTATAGGGTGTACTAAAATTTCACTTTCAAACAAGGCTTAGTAATATTTAATTTATTGAAGATATAATTACTAGTTACCAGATGTCACAATTCTTGAAAACTCTGGAGAATATGAAATGTCAAAACTGGTAGACCAAATTGCAAAGAAGTTCTTGGTATTGGATTTAAGAATTATTTAGGCATGGAATTCTAAAATTGTAAGTTTACAAAATAATTCTATTCAGGTTATCCCCTTGAAATCTCTTGCAATTAACAAGGAAATTATAATTAAATATGTAGCTTCACAAATCGTCTGGCTTAATAAGCCACGTTTGAAAACGTACATAACAGGTAATGGTCTAAACTTATGCACTAAACAAACGGTCCAATCTCACACAAAATATTAAATAATTCCTAAAAGGTTGATTTACTAAGAGTCTAAAGGGTGACTGACAATAAGAGATAATTTGTGTGTTCATTTGAAAGTGTTTCATGCAGAACCTTTACATAAGTTGAAAATAAGCAAAGAAAAAATAAATGTGAACATATAAAATAATTAAGGTTTCGTCGGGTTTTTTCGTTTTTAATTTTACAAGTTTAGGAACAAAATGAAGGAAATAATACTTATTATTCAAGTTAATTTAAGCAGAACCTACATATTTCGGTTAAAAATACTGTTACCATCATCAGTAAAAATAGCGGGTTTAAAAAATATAAAGTATCAAAATATGAAAATGCACTAAAGCTTTTTCATTCCTTTTTCATACTTTGTCTGGTCTTGACACTTTAATTAATTTTTTTTAATCTTTCTCCTTACGGCGATAACCGTACTTGTTGCCGAAACGGATAAATTTTGTGTAATTTAACTTAAACCCAAAATGATAAGTTAATTATGAGTTCAAATCACAAAAGTATACATTATCAAAATTAAAGAGTTTCGATGGGTACCAGTTGATATCATCTATATTTACTTAAATTCAATATGCAATATGATCAACACTTATTCAAGAATAAAACGTATTCTTGACCCACGTCATCAAATATTACAGTACTATAGGTTATGAACTCAGATGCTTCCATCTCAAGAAAACAGAATTATCCTGTTTCTTTATCACCGTATCAACACACTAGACTGATTTGTTCTTTCCTTAAACTTATTAGAAGGATACGTATTACTTACATGTACTCAAAATAAATATATTAACTTCATCCTAAAACGAACTCTAACATGAGAAATTCATTTACTATTCATAATATACCCATACGATAATTTCCATTTGCCAATAACATACAAATAAACGAACTGCAGACCATATATGAAGGTAACCTAAGTTCCATAATATGAACGTAAGGTAAGGTACTATAATTTTCATTTGTCTTTAACGTACAAATAAACGAACAATAGACCATATGTGAACCTAACGTAAGTTCCATAATATGAACGTAAGATACAAAAGCGGGCTCCAAAAACCACAAAATCTGGCAGATATTCAACGAGGAACGTAGATATACATCGACAGCATGCGTTATTAATGCAAAACAAAGGTGTCTCCATTTATAATTCGTGAAGATGGCATTGAATTATCATGCGCCATTTTATGCATTTTTCGTGTCGTCATGCACCATGCTTTTGCAATGAATAAAATTCTTTAACATAAGAACTTTTCCTAACACAATCGGTTTTCCTTAATGTATATGCATACCCTTGTTCCTTTCTTTGTTCCCTAATAAATATAATATATACAAAAATGTAATTAGAAGCCTTACATACCTTATAAAAGGGAAGCAAAGCTTAAAACGTGACGTAATGAACTGTACGGCTGAAGAAACGGAAAGGGAGTGAATCAAGCGTGTTAAGTTCGCATTTGCGCATTAAACTTAGGCCCTACACTATACACAGAGGTACTTGTAGTTATGTACATCAAAGAGACATATACTGAAATTTAATTATTGAAAGAAGAAGATACCTAAAGATACTAATGTAATATAAATATATTTACCAATAATAACACAAATTTCGAAACTTAAATTAAGGTAACGATAGAGAAGAATTGGCACGTTACATACTAACCTAACAAATGATATCAAATTAGGAAAATGTATGAACGTTTTAATGTAGTTTATAAAGCTCAATATGTTTGGAATAGTAGCTGGTACATTCACAAGGGTAAGTACTGAAGGGTAAGTGCCTTATTTATTTAGGTGTACATTAATATAATTTCATGTGGGAATATTGTTACAAGATAACTAAAATGATTGTACACTATTTCGCGTGCTTATCTGTACTCTGCCTTTTCATCACCTTATGTTGAAATTTTTACAGTAATACTTTTAAATATTCACAACCACTCGAAAATCACCGCCAGAAATTTCAACAGTAACTGAAAGTAATTTAAACAGAACTGAAGATAACTATTCGATTTTATATACTATGTTCTACGTACGTTAGTGACTGCGTTAATGACTCATTCTTTGCAGAGGTCAATATGTAAACAGGTTTGGTAGATGTGCATTAAATACCGCTTTATGCACTTAGAAGGTTGAGCATAAAATATATTTACGTTATGCATTAATTTTGTGTGTTGGCATACCTAAGAACAAATTAATTTTATAAATTCGTCTAAAACATCCCCGACGGCGAATCGTCCCTACGGCGAATTTGACCGACGGCCAACTGTCCCGACGGCGAATTGGCGACGGCGAATAGTCCCAAACCCTAGTTGCCTTTGTACTTCTGTAAAACGAGATCGTAATCGAACTACCCTCAGCCCAAAATGCTTTAAAACAGCCCGCTTAGGCTATATATATATATATATATATATACATAGATAGAAAGATGGTTAACCACTGTTTTTGTAGAATTCTGCTAATTGTATCTGTTGTTCCCTTGATATGTGGCAGGCAAGTGTTTAAGTTAAGATTATATTCAAACCATACCAGACAATAGCGAAGGTACTTCAAAACCGTCGATTCGGAGATCCAAGGCGTATGTGAAATCCCTTGTAGAGATGATGAGTGATATGTCTTATATCGGGCAGACAAATAGAACAATAAGTGCCAGGAAGGAGAAGATGTAAACGCTTTAAATAAAAATCAATCAACATCATCGCTAATGCTGCACGTAACGAACACTGGACACAAAATAAATTTCGACACCTTGTCGTTGGTCAACATCAAGGAGTCAATAGTAAGAATAATAAGGGAAACTACGGAAATCGAAAAGAATCCGAAGAACATGAATACAAGAGATAACGCATTGCGATTACCAGCAAGATGAAAAACAGTATCCAGGAGAAAGCAGTCTAGTATGGGTAACAAGAAGCAGAAGTCGACAGTTACAGAGCTGAGGATGGCAAACGTGACCTTGCCGAAATGTTGTGTTGTAAATTATAATACAAAACATCTATATTAATTATCTCATATTTTCAGTTAATCAAGGGTTAAAATCGGTATTTAGATTTAATAGTTTTACTCTTACTCATAATTCTTGTGTAACAATGAAAATAAATTTTTTTAAGTATAATCGTTTTTAAAGTTTAACAGAAATTTATTTTTTTACTTTCGTATTGATCGCAAAAAGTTGTTCTAACTTACTTTTGCCAATAATTAATTATGTTGAATAGGTTCCACCTAATAATGATTCAGCTACAGGTTAATTACTTTACTTATTGTTCATTACAGACGACACGTTTCTCAGAGTCTTGCTTGATATAGATTGGAAAATTCTATCAAATGTGATCTATGAATTATTAGTAACTGTTACCTTAGCAGCGAGAAAAAAATTTTATCGCAATAGATTTAATAATTAAACCTCTATCATTTTTGTCCCCCCTAATTGTTAATTATTAAGAAATTAGTTAGTTAGTTAATATAATATAATATATATATATATATATATATATATATATATATATATATATATATATATATATATATATATATATATATATATATATATTTAGTTGTGTTGAATTTAGCAATATTAGTATCGTAGATATTTAAGAGAAATATTATATGAGTTATTTTATGCCGAAATTAATCAGACATTTTGTTTTACTTGTATATACATATAAATACAGTTGTTTAGCGTTTATTTAGATTACCTATTATGCTATTAAGGTAAAACTTTCTCAATTTTTGTTGTATTTAAATCATTAAACCTATAAACTGAGTGGCGTCCAACAAGGAAATTTTTACAGATTATATCTATAAGTATATCTCTACTTCCCTCATAGCCTGTTCAAAATGAGTTCTCAACCTACAGTCAGTTTCGTAAGTTCGTACCTCACTGAGCTAGACCGTAGTGCAATTTGCATATTTAACAAACAGGTCAATCACACTTAGTTTTGCATTTATTATAAGCAGTTTTAATTATCCTCTACAAACCGTCCTCACGTCTTCCCTAACTATAACCGTATTTAACCACCGTATTGAGCCCGGGAGCTAACCGTAGCTGTAATTATTTGGTTAATTGTTTGGAAGCCGTAATAGCAATAAGTCAAAGGTTACCCTCAGACATTCCATGTCAACCCTTCAAGAGGACATCCTCATTAATTTTTACCTCTGGATTTGTGAAATCCGTGTAATTTGAACTATTGCACAACACAAATCAGATATTTTATTTTAAAACAAATAAACCCGTTCGAGCGACTTGAATGTATATGGTGGTGAGAGTTAACTGCAAGTGTCATCCGCAATCTTTTATTACCCTTACGATTCTTTGTATTAGTCAAACTGCTTTACATTCAATAAAAATAGATTTTCTGTGTAGTATTGCGCATATGCGCACTTCATTCTTACCATCATTAGCAAATACTTTCATTGCTAATTTAGAATAAGTAATTTTCGAATACAGTGCACCTAAAGGTTTTTTAATTTAGGATTAAGTTTGTAAATTATGTCTCTGAATGTATTAATGATATATAGAATATATATCTGATTCTTTAAACTACACTAATAGGTATTAAAATTAAATTAACTTTTGAATCTGAACAAAATAGAATAACCAACAATTTTGATGTACTATTAAGACTAATGCGAACAACCTATAGCTACTTACGTCAGTTCTACATCCATAAAGACAAAATTTACATCGATTGGGGCTTGTATCTCAGATAGCTCAGTTGGTCAGAGAGGTACTCTAGCAAAGTGCATGTCGTAGGTTCTTTCACCTCATCCTGGCTTATATGTATCTCGTTGTCTACTACTATATCAGGACTTTTTTCTTCTTCATCATCTTCCTGTCCTTGAAATAGTTTGGTCAGGAATTTAATCCAAGTATTTCCATCTATGTCGTTATATTCTATTTGTTCTGCTGCTTCTTACGTTGGTTTCTAATTAACCTCCACACTTTTTTTACAGCCCGTAAGAATCGTTTTCTGCGTTCTTTGAGAAAATCGCCCATTGTTCTTTTTTTAATCTATTTACTAGTGTTTTAGTTTCATTTCTGATTGTTTTATATTCTTCGTATGCTTCTTGTGTGTTCATTGATCTATACTTTAGATAAGCCTTTTTTGCCAGGTATTTCTCTTTTACTTCTCGTCGAAACCATGGGGTTTTGGTTTTGTTCTTTATTCTGGAGACTTTCCTTTTTCCAATTACTTCATTGGCGGTCTTTTCGATGTTAGTATGTACGGTTTCCCAACCTTCGTCCACTGATACTTCGTTAACTAGAATTTTTGCCAATATGTTTTTAGTCTATTTTGGTAGAGTATTTTGGTGGATTCATTCCACAATGATTCAATTTTGAATTTTTCTTCTCTTTGCTTTCTCTTGACAGTTGTGTTTCTTCTTACTTTTGTCATCAAAAGGCTGTACCTATATTGGCGGAGTTCAAGGTCTTTACATTAAGATCTTCAATGGTTGTATTTGACGGTTGGTAACTACATAGTCAATCATGCAGTTTTCGAATGTGTATTTGTAACGGCCTGAATGATTAAAATACGTATTTTCGATTCTTAACTCATTACATGAACAAAAATTAGTCATAAGATCACCATTTTCATTTAGGATACCTTCACTAAATCTTTGTTTTACTCCAGATGTTACTTCGTTGGCGATTCTTGAATTAAAGTCTCCAAGAATGAATATTTCACGTTGTGCGTTTATGTGGTCTTGAGTGGTTTATAAGGCCTCGTTTCAGTTTTCAGTTTTGATTTGATATGAAGAATTCTTTCCGATATGTACACCATTCCTTTATCATAGTTATGTATTTGTGACTTATTAGGATGCCTACAACGTATATTCATATTAGTCTTTTTGGTCCTTTCCCCTTTATTTTGTTTTTTGGGTGGCGCATATATCGATCTGTTTTTGTCTGAGTTATTATTATTTCTTGGTTCTGATTGTTCCAAGACTTTGTATTCCAGGTTGCCATCCATGTTATGTTTTCTTTTTTCTAACTTCCTCCTTTACCCGGGTTTGGGACCGGAAGTGCTGAATTTGGATTACTCAATCTACCCATTAATCACCCCCGGCGAAGTTGTATAGACCTTAAAGGAGAATATTTTGAAAAACAATAAAATTTTTGACGTAACATAATGTGTGCATCGTTACATTTGCCACGAATTCTAACAGTGACCCTCGTATAAACTTTTCTACGCCTTTTTGGAAAATTAAAGCTAGTTAAACCGATAAATACAACTTTACTTTCATGCCCAAATTTCACGGGCTATAGCACCTAACGAGATAAAAACGCTTATTTCACCAATTAACCCCAAAAAAAAAATAAATACGTGCACATTTTATGACGACAAAACAATTTTAGTGAAATTGAGTTATGACTTAAACAAAGGGCTGGAATTAATTTTCCTCTTCAAAGGCACTTTAAAGAATGGAAATATATTTTACTATTAAATTCTATTTCGACGAGATCAAATATTCAAATGTTAGCGATATTTAACAGGAGTGTCAGGAAATTACCTTTGTATGTACTGAATGTAAATATAGAGAGATAACGCATTTATAAACAGAAAAGGGAAACTAAATCTCTGTCTGTGATGGATTTTTCTAGAGGATATATTTTTCTCTTGTCTTATTATCACATACGCCTTTCCTTTTTTTTACCGATCCGTTTATTTAGTCATGGGTTTGAGTTTTCCAATAATTGAATTGTAAATACTTAACGAATGCTTTTGAATAACAAATATGCGTTTATACAGTATATCAAATTTTTATTTTTTGAAAGAATCATTCAGTGTGCAAAATAAATGAAAATATGCAACCGTCAATTAAAGGTTTAAAAAATCAGGCAAACCATAAAATGATGTATAATAGCTGAAAGTTGTAAACTTAAAAACGAAATTTAAATTCAAGAACGTGTGAAAATGTGGTATGAATGCTCTCGTAAATGCATGTTAATAGATTATATGTAATGTTTTATGGGGATGTATGTACATATGTTGAAATATATGAACTAGATACGTACATTTCCATAATAAATTCATATTATATTTAACTATTTCAGGAAACTTGAATTTAATTTTTATCGGTATGTAAACAAAATCCCTCTATTAATGCCCATTATAACAAAATTTTGTTTTAAACATATATGCTTTGCAACGGGAGTAATACCTTTGGTTATTACTCGTGTTGTTTTCACCTCGCTACAAAGAATAATATTAGGGTTCTTTTACCCTTTTATAATGTCAAAATTATTGAATAAATATTTTCTATTGTTTTTGTGATTACCTTTTTATTTACTCTGAATGGGTTTAATTTATAAAGATATCATCTACTAGTTAGTTTTAATTCGCTTGCTATTTAATTTCAGTTTGAATAAAAGAACTGTAATACTTAACGTTTGCAAATTCTTTACTTATTTAGGTGCGCCATCCAGTTCAAGTGTTAAATTTTATCAATTAGCAAAATTTATACTCAATTCTCAATTATGATTTTGGATTTCTATTGAGTTTACTTCCTTTCGCATATATGTAAGCTATTAATATTAATGTCTTTAATAATCAAAATTCGTCAAACATTATACTTATTTAATTACTGAAATTCGCAGTGCAAAAAGGTTTTGTTTACAACATGTAACACTCAAACATGAAATTCTAAGTAATATTCTTAATACTAACATGCAACAAAAGAAACCTTTATCAAAATTGAACAGAATGTGTCCTGTTCAATTTTGATATTCAAATTAAGGTCATATTTACACTATTAGAAATCGTATCTATTTGGTGCCTCGTTGAAATCCGATGACGTAACTGCGGCCAGGCTGATGACGCAATTGAGCCGATGATGCAATTGGCGTCTTGCTTCTTTTGTTCCCACAATATCTTGTTTACACCTTTTTGAGGATTAATTCTATTGCACTTTTCTTTCCAACACTTTTCTGATTTTTGTAAATAATTCCTTGATTTATTTATAATAGTCAATTATTACTTTAATTATTCAATTTGAACGACAAATAGCTTGCGCGACGAACTGCAAGCGAACTACCATAGGTCGTGTTTCTAATTGTCATTATTTTCTAGTTACTTTGCTTTATATATCGATCCATTACACTGGATCGATTGTATTATTTCACATTAAATCGTTCAATATTTAAACACAATCTTGGAATACTTTTGATGTGCACAGAAAACGTGATTTTTCATTATTTCGTAACCTATAACGCGATTTTAATTTATGGTACAATATTTTTTATTATTACCAACTTGACACTACTTGCACTGTTTACTACACTAAATTTTATCTTACATTGATTCTAATTTTAGGGTGACTTGACTATTACCTTGTAATTCGTGCCTCGGTGACGAATTACTCTGTTGATGATTTTCAACCAACTCTAATCGCTTACTTAAGGCGACTGTTTTTAAAAACGACACATCACTATGACAGCGTTTCTCCCTCTACAAAACATCTACATTTCCATAACTGCCGCGTTTATTTAAATACATTCCGATTAAATATGCAAATAACGTAGTGATCAAATTCAAGATTTTCATCTTAATATTAAACACATTCAAATGCAAATAACCAATAGCCAATTTCTTTACCTAGAAAAACAACTGATTAATGTCGTATAACTTCGCGCGCAATTTGAAATTTTCTAAGGCACCCGTTATAGTACCCCCTCTTTGTTTTTTAATTAATAACATTTATTCGAAACCACTTAGCAAGCTTCAAACACAAAATAAATTTTTTTTCCCACACAAACGGTACAGTGACAATGGGATTTATGTACGGTGATTGCGACCTTTCTATTACATCATCTTCCTCAATTCGTTTTACTTCTTTGCCAACCGTGTCTCTCTCAGCAAACGGGATTGGGTAACTTCCACGAAAAAACGGTGTGGTGTCTTTTATTCTTAATTCTTAATTCGCCGATATCCGGGTAGTTTGTTCTCCTTTGAAACATTTGACCTGATAGTCAGTTTCGTTTTCTCTAAAAGTCGCCTCTTTCCTGGCCACGTTCACTTGGGCTAATTTGCCGCACATCCAATCCATGCCTCCCATGGCTTCTGGTTCTAACTTTTTGACCACTAAGAATTTATAATCATGTCTACTTTCCACTAGCTTCACATTTATTAGTACTTGTTGAGTTACTTTGGCGATTTTTCCCTTCACGCCTAGTATAGTGATCCCTTGGATAGGTAGCACTATTAATTTTGGATTCCTTTCCTTTAAATACACACATTCTCTGATATAAAGGTTATTTGAATTCTAGTATCGATCAGTATGTTCTGATTAACCCCCTCCAACTCTCCTTTCAGAACTAGATGGTACGTCGCGTCTTCATCTTCATATTCCGCGGTAGAGTCGTCCTCCTGACAATTTACATATTTCTTCACTAGGTGATCCTATTTGGTTATTTTCTCCTTCCCCGTTCTATTGGTCTTTTAAATCTAAAACATTTAACTATTGTTTGCCGCAGTTTTGGTAATATCTTCTTTTCAGCTTTTTAGGATCCACTGCTGGACATAAGCCTCCTCCATTTCTTTCCATGTGTCTCTGTCTTGTGCTTTCAGTATCCAATTTTTTCCCGTTATTTCTCTTAAATCGTCGGGCCATCGTGCTTGTGGTCGTCCAACGCTTCTTTTTGTTTCCCGTGGTCGCCATTGTAATATTTTCTTTGTCCACTTTTCGTTGTCTCGAGCGATATGACCCGCCCAACGCCACTTCAGTCTCGCAATCCTTTCCACAACATCTTCGACCCTCGTTCTTGCTCTTATTTCCTCGTTTCGGATCCTGTCTCTCAGGCTGACTCCGAGCATGGTTCTTTCCATTGCTCGTTGGCAGATTCTTAATCTGTTTGCACTGTGTTTTGTTAGCGTCATTGTTTCCATGCCATATGTAGCCACCGGCAGGATGCATGCATTGTATACCTTTCGCTTGAGATTGTTTGGTATTTTAGTGTTTTTAAGGATATAACTAAGTTTTGCGAAGGCTGTCCATGTGAGACTGACCCTTCTATTTAACTCGGCTGTTTGATTGTCTTTTCTCCTTTTGATGTTATGTCCTAAATAATTATATTCCTGGACATTTTCTATAGATTGATTTCTTAGAGTGACATTGATATTTACTGGGCTCACAGTTTTAGTCTTTTGAATATTTAATCTTAATCCTATAGTTTGCGAGGCATCATCTAATTCATGCATCATGTCTCTTAATTCTTCCTCACTGTTACTTACTAAAACTATATCGCCGGCGAACCTTAAATTATTCAATCTTGTTTCATCAATGTTGATACCTTTATTTTGCCAGGGTAGTATCTTGAATACATCCTCAAGAGCCAGGGTGAAGAGTTTAGGGAGATCGTGTCCCCTGTCGCACTGGGATGTAATACTCAGTACATCTTTCGATAAGTGTTCTAACTACTTGAATGTGGTCGATTGTGCTGTAACCTCTTCTAAAGCCCGCTTGTTCAATTGGCCTTCACAAAATTAAGTAACTGAATTTTCCGCTCTTTATAAGTTCCTTGCGAGGTGAGTGGAGCTTCTCGACCCGACTCTCTTAGTTTTCCAATCGCGTGGGTGACTGCGGTCTCTCTCTCCTCTCCTCTTCTCATTGCTAGCTGTCTCTTTGTCTTCCAGTGTCTTATTGTCCTGGTGGTGGTGACCCTCTCTTGGACACCCTCATCATTGCTACGCTTCTTTTAGGACCCCTTCTCCTCTGTGCTAATTGGCAAAGCTCATATTTCTCATATTATCCGTCCGGTCGCTGCTTGGTATGTTATCTTCTCGATTGTAATCGTTTTTACGGTTGTAAAATCTTGTCGATATATCTTTATAATTGACCGATTGTATTCTTTCCAAAATATTAGCAAGTTCGTCAATAGTTTTTGCTCCGGATCCAATTAATATATTCTCATCCCTGTCTGATTAATGTTTCTACTAGATGTTCTTCTTCACTTGGTTGCTGTAAATATATGGTCTTGCTAACCCAAAACCAAGCCTGATCTACATATTTTCCCTGTCTTGGGTTATGTAATCGCGGTGTGGCTAATCTTAATTTAATTTTTTCTTGTACCGATTTCGAACAAAATTGTTTTATAAAGTCTTCTTGAGATTGGGCAAATTCCGTCCAATCATATATATATATATATATATATATATATATATATATATATATATATATATATATATATATATATATAATTATATCTTACTTTGCTTCTAATTTCGAACAAAATTGTTTTATAAAGTCTTCTTGAGGTTGGGAAAATTCCTTCCAATCATATATATATATATATATATATATATATATATATATATATATATATATATATATATATATATATATATATATATATATATATATATATATATATATATATATATATATATATATATATATATATATATATATATATATATATATATATATATATATATATATATATATATATATATATATATATATATATATATATATATATATATATATATGTTATCTTACTTTGCTTCTAATTTTAGAGTAACTTGACTATTACCTTGTAATTCTTGCCTCGGCGACGAATTACTCTGTTGGTGATTTTCAACCAACTCTGATCGCTTACTTAAGATGACTTTTTTTAAAAACGGCACGTCATTATGACAGAGTCTCTCCCTATACAAAACATTTAGGTTTCCGCGACTGCCGCGTTTATTTAGATACTTTCCAATTAAATATGCAAATAACGTCGTGAAGCAAATTCAATATTAAACACATTCAAATACAAATAATCACTAACCATTTCTTTACCTAGAAAAACAATATAACTAATTAATGTCGTATAACTACGCGCGCAATTTTAAATTTTCTAAGGCACCCGTTACAGCGTCCTGAAAATGACCGCATGTAAAATACAATCAAATCGTGCTATATTCTTATATGATTTTTATAAGCGAGGAGGATTAGAAGACACAATTATGTCGAGCTGTATAATTCCATTGTTTCTGAATACCACTTTAATATTGTCTACAAGCAATTTTTTAACAACAAATTGACAAAGCTAAATATATAATTTCTCAAGCTTTATGCAATGTATCACATTTAGGATGAAGACACACCCGTAATCTCGCTAATTGGAGTGCAAATTTGAATTACAGTGCAGTGAAATCGGCCTACTGCGACTTTACAAATTATCGATATTTCGTTTCAAATTAGAGAAATAGAAAAAATTACTAGAAAACTCTTTCGGAATATTGTTTTAACCCCAAATGGCGGAATTATTGACAAAATTTAACTTACTAATTGATTATTTCCTATGTTTCATGCTAAAATACAAACTGATTAGAAGGGTTTGCTTCTCAGCTCGGCTGTACCATAACACATATTTAAGACACTGGAGAGAAATCAGTATTAACTTAATTTTTCCGCCTAAAGGAAATAATACTTTAAAAATGTATAGGTAACCAGAAATACCATATTGCAATATTCTTATTCTGATTTGAAGATAAATATTCGGTTCTAACGAAGTGCAGCAGTTAAAAAACAGGATTTCATACCGAAAAAAGGCAACATTGTAAAAATAAAAAGAATAATCTATGTCAGAATGACGTTTAAAACTTCATGTCAGCTAGAGATTAATGTTAACTAAAATGTTAAACTTAAAAATAATTCTAAAACCGCCCGCTTCTATAAGATATCAATAATATAGTTTAACCACTTTAATTCATATTTATTTAATTGTCAGACTAACCTTACGTTATATTAAGAAACTTTATAAAGAAAAGTTATGTAAAATTAAATTTTCTTTAAAAAATATGTCTACTACTTTTCTTATAAAATTAATCGTTATTCAGGCATTAAAAGAATTTAAACTAGCGCTTTGTTTTTCTTGCCCCTAAGTTACACGTCGTATCAAAAAATTGTATAGAATATAATAAATTAATCGATATATTTAAGGTCTATATCTAGGTATTTTTGTATCTTTGAAATATCCAGCTGTTTTAGATATATTTGATAAGAACCAAAAACTACCTCTAATATAACCTTCCTCTCCGCCGTTGCATTTCTCACAAAATATAATCAGACCCAAGCAACATGAAAATAAGCTAAAATATAAAATTTTTAAGTATATTTGTTTTTGTTTTGAAGTTATCGTTGATACTAACATACATTCGATATAAAGGAGGCCTATATCAAGGACATCATTGCTTGCAAGAAGATTTCTTCCTAGGAAAATAAAAATTTCGACGTGATTTGGTTTACACATTCTGGTCATAGATTTGTGAAATATTGCTGTTGCACTGTCCTAGTGTCCTAAGGACAGTAACTTTCAAGGGTTCTTGGATTACCTTAGTTTAAAGTTGACTATATTCTGTCTCAGTTTTCATCTTGCGATCTCAATTGTAGGAGATTTCAATATTCATAACTCTAATTGGCTTCAATTTTCATCTACTACTAACCCAGCTGGTCATAGTGCAGGAACATTTACTATTGCTTGTGATCTCACACAAATGATATCTGAACCCACAGGAATCCCTGATACCCCTAGCCTTACTCCACATCGTCTACATCTCTTTCTTACATCAAACCAGAGTCATGCAGAATACGTTGGTGCTAGAAATATCTGCAAAGGTGTCATCACTAAAGCTAAAAAATTGTTTGAACAACGAAAATGCAATGAACTAACTACATCTCCTTTGGGAAGTCGTGCATTTTGGTCTTTAGGTAAAGCCATTAGTACAAACTTTAGTACACCTTCATTTCTCCCCCTGAAATTTTTAGTCGGATGTGTGGTTGCTGATTCTGTAGCTGAAGCCAATGTTTTAGTGGATTTATTTGCATCAAACTCGTGCCTCTGTGATTCTAGAAAAGACGTGCCCCTAGTCAACTCTTCTTCATACGCTATGAAACCGATTCATTTTCGGTACAAGCTCCTAGAATCGATGATCGGTAGGGTTGATCTCAGTAAGGCCCAGACGGTATCCCAACTGTTGTCTTAAGGAACTAGTACCAGTCCTACCTAAGCTCTATCCGATCTCCTTATTTTCTGGGGAATTTCCTTCATCATGGAAGTTGGAAACTGTTCAACCCATTCCCAAAAAAGGTGATAAGACCGCCTCGAACTACCGACTAATTACCATCACTTCGATTTTGTCTAAAACCAGGGAAATCAGCATTTGCTCTCGTTCCTTGAAATTAACGTATTGATTCCGCTACGTCTGCCGGTCCATGATAGATGACTCCACACTGCATAATACATCTTCGATCGGTAGTTTGGATTGTGCAACGCTGCGTCCAGTGGATTGGTATTGTTTTTTGATTTTTTTTCTGAACAATTTTTAGGAATTTCCTTTTATGTTTTTTTGAAGTTAAAGCTCCATCTGTTTCAGCACGAAATTCCATTAATTTGTCTGCTATATCCTACAACGACAAAGACAAAAAAACAGTATTGAAAAAAAAACAGCGCTCAGTTAAATAGTGGGATACCTTCAGTAAAGGATAATGTATTCAAAAAAACATAAAGAAAATTTAATGCTATATCCCATTTTTTGTGTCGGAACTCGATTGAGAATTAAATTCTCTATCTAAATGATATCAAGTTTGTGTATTATGAAATTAACTGCAACTGAGTTATTTGAAAATTGTCGAAAAATTTGTATAAACTCGTTTTAAAATAATGCACATTTTTTATTGATTAAGTAAGCGGAGAGCAAAAAATATTTGAAGAGTAAAAATTATTGAATGAAATACTCAAAATGCCTCCCATTTTGCAATAATTTTCTTATGCAATCACCTACCTTCTAACACCTGGTAGCATTTCTGGACTAATATTGCGAAAAGATAACCCCATTCCTTCCATCATGTTTTGTCTCGTTGTTACAGCCTCTGGGTACACTTGACATTTAACATTTTCCCCCGAAACGATCAGGAGACATTTCTGGCTAACCAGTTGCTACCCCGGGTCCTATCAATTCTTCAGGAACTCATTTTTCAAGGTGTGTCTAACTTGAAGACTAAAATCAGCTGGCGCTCCATCGAGTTATAGCCACATAGCTCTTTTTATATGTTCCGGAAGGTGTCGAGTCAAACGTGGTAGATCTTGGCGAAGAAATTGCAAAAATATAGGCTCTGTCAAACTGACTTAAAGAAATATGGGCCAATAACGTAATCATGTATTACAAATTATTATTAATTTTATTTAATACATAAATAAAAAAATTAGCTCGAGTAGGATTTGAACCTGCGACATGTACTTTGCTAAAGTACCGCTCTAACCATCTGAGCTATCGAGATGCAAACCCCAATCGATGAAAATTCTGTCTTCGTGTATGTAGAACTGATGTATATTCTAAATATTTACAATTTATATCACTTCTACAAACCCCAGTCGATGTAAATTTTGTATCTATGTATGTAGAGCTACCCGTTCTACATACATAAAGACAAAATTTACAGCGATTGGGGCTCGTATCTCGATAGCTCAAATGGTTAGAGCGGTACTCTAGCGAAGTACATGTCGTAAGTTCAAATCTTACTCGAGTTAAACTTTTTATTTATGTATTTAATAAATTAATACTAATTTTTAATTACATATTTAATTATGAACTTATTCGTTCATAACAAAACTTAACCTAACCTAACCTAACCTAACGTGCGTGCGTGCGCGCGTGCGTGCGTGCACGCGCGCACACGCGCACGGTATGTTAGGATAATAATCATCTGTTATTCCAACCCATACGTTCAAGGTCCATTTATGTCGATAGTTTTGAAAATAAACAACTTTAGGATCTTGGGTGTCGTAATAAAGAAAATTATGTCGACTCACAAAGACACTTCTGTGGAATGTAGATTCGTCAGTAATACGTATTTGAAAAAATCACCATTTTCTCTAATTTTATTTTCAGCCCATTCGTAGAAAATAACACTCTTTACATAATCATCTTTAACTATGTGCAGTCAAACGTGGTGCAGGTGGAAATTATTAGTATTCAAACACTTATTAACAGAATATTTTTTGATTTTTAAACTTTTACTAGTTTCTCTATCACGTTTGGAGCTTTTACTACCGATATGGTAACGGCAAACTGATCTTCTACGTTTAGAACTCCTTTGTTTCTGGTTCTTTTTTAGTACAGTATACTTCCTGTTCATTCAAACCTTTTTTCCAGATTTTCAAAGGGGGGCGTTTTAACAGGTTGTTTTTCACTTGGAAACATTGAGCGTACAATCGGGTTGCGAGAAAGCAATTTCCGTCACTTTTACCAATACAATGTATCATAGAGGTAAATTCTTCTAAAGAATCATTCATGATCGAAATTACAGCGATTATAATTCAAAAACATTAATTAAGTACAATAAAATATTACAAACGTAGTATAAGGTGAAAAGTTTAACATAGAGTGGAAGTGTAAAACAAGGGAGACAAACAAAGGAAATACAAAGCAAAGATGGTAAAACATTGACAGAAGTGAGTGAAGTGCCTACAAGGTGGAAAGAATATATAGAAGACTTATATAAGGCTAGTGAGAAACCTAAAGATTTAGTTTTAGAAAAAGAGGAGGAAATTCAGGACGAAAAAGGCTTCCCGAGAGGACGGAATACCAGTCGAACTGATTAAATGTTTAAGTGAAGAAAAGGTATTGAAGGAATTATAGGAATAGTGTAATACGATTTATAAGAGTGGGCAATACCCAGAAGATTTTGTTAAAACTGTTATGATTCCGTTAGAAAAAAAGAAAGGCAATAAGACGTATAAGTACACGGCAAAATATTGCTACGGCCTTAGATAAAAGATTTAGAAAAATCGTGGAGGAAAACATAGACCAAGAACAGTTTGGATTCAGGAGAGGCGTAGGAACAAGAGATGCAATCACGGTAGCAAGAACGATTGGTAAAAAGTACTTAGAATGGGGAAAGTAAATGAGTCTGTGTCTGGTAGATTTGGAAAAAGCATTTGATTGCGTGAAGTATGCAAAGCTGATGGATATATTGAAACTTAAAGGAGTGGATTGGAAAGATCGAAGGTTAATCAGCAAACTGTACATGAATCAGAAGGAAAACGAGGGTAGAAGACAATATGAGAGAATAGTTTGACATCGGAAGGGGAAAAAGGCAGGGTTGTTGTATATCTCCAATCTTGTTTAATGTGTTCTTGGAAGATATGGTGGAATAATGTGTGAAGTCTTTTAAAGGAATTACTATTGCAAGACGACTAATACAATGCATTAGGTTTGCTGATGATATGATAATATTTGCTGAAAACACACGCGAGCTAAACAATATGTTTAGTATGGAGGAAGTGTATGGTCTGAGAATTAACCATAATGAGGACAAAGTTATGAGAGTTGGAGAAGAAGAAAATATGGACGTAAAAGTGAGAGCAGAAAAGCTAGGACAAGTGATAAGGTATAAATACCTTGGCACGGTGTTAACACAGGACTGGAAGAGTGAAGAGGAAATTAAAATAAAAATAGAAATGGAAAAACAGGGGTATAGCAGGAAAAGAAGGTTGTTTAATAGGAAAATATTGAAAATCAAGTGGACGGATCGAGTAAGAAATGAGGAAGTATTAAGGAGAGTGGGAGAAAGAAGGGACCTATTAAGCACTATTAGGAAAATGAAGAGGAATTGGTTTGGGACTGTTATGAGAGGAAATAGTTTGCTAAGAGATGTACTGAAAAGGTCAGTGGGTGGAGAAAGTAAGAGAAGAAGAAGAAAAAGGAAGTGGATAGATGACTTGCAAGGAGGAGGTTGTTATGTTGGAGTGAAAAGAGAGGAGTGGAGGGAGAGAAAACATCTGATGACATGCTGCAGCAGAATACCGATAATAATAACAGTATAACAAATGCAACAAACTTCAAGAATGTTCACATACACCTACTTTGCTTAAGGCCATTAAATAAATTTGATATAATTGACATTGTAGTAAATGTAATTTTAAATTGTCATATTACGGCCTACCCAAAATTGGGAATTAATCAAAAAATGTCATTATTTTAACACGAGTTAACTCACTCACTAGCAGTTAACCTTATGATACATAAATTTTATATCATTGTGATATAGAATTCAAATCTGAATCTAGTTTCGACAAAAAAATTGGCTCATCGTATTTAAAAAAAAATGGAGTTATGCTTGTTTGAAATATAATTCGGCTTAAAGCATGGAACACCCTCTATGGTGTTTTTGGTGTATTTTTAACTTAAAATTTAAATGAGTTACTCCTAAAGGCTGCATTAAAGGCCCACTGTCCAAAAAATTATCATTTTGTAAAAATTTCACTGCTTAGGTGACCACCATTTTTTTTTAAAATACCATTTTGGACTGAAAACCCTTATTAATTAATTATAAATTATTTACTTTAGGTATGTAGGGTGTTAATATATTGTACTATGAGAATAAAAAGTATTATTATTATTATCAATGCAAATCACATTTATAGAGGAATCCAAAAATGAAATAATACATTTTTGTAACAGATTTGACATAACAAGTGTACTCTGTTGAGCCCGATACGTTATCAGGTCGCGATGAATCCCGAGGTTGGGGTTGCTTACACAACTCGTTTTTTTTATACAAAGTATATACTCTTAGGTACTTGTCAGTCCCGACAACGTTGCTGCCGTAAAATCAAATTGTAGCAAGACGTCTAAGACCAACTATATAATGTGACACACACGAAAATGGCTAACTACGTTGACATAATAAATTTGCGAGCTTTACACATTGTAAAATTAAAATAATACTTCCTTGATCCTAACAGCAATTAAAAATCAAAATGACATGTCCAATCGATTATTTTAATTTAGTAATGCTATCATTTACAATATTTTATTTTATTTTGCCACCATAATGTTCTTTATACGCCTCCAAATTCGGGCGTAATGTGGTCTTTATAGCACGGAAATGTCATTGTTGCTAAGCAGTATGATTGACAGCTGACCCATGACATGATATTTCACGTAAGTTGAAAGAATTATTGAAACAACAACCTTACTATACAACCTTTATTAATTTAACAATAATAATATTAATATCAATATCACAGTATCTTAGTAACAACAAATTAGCCTACTCTCGACTTTATTTCACTGCATTTGCATTTAAAAACTTGCCGAAAATACTGAATCTTTTTAAAATTTTGTTCCAATTTCATGGTGCAAAATAAAATAAAACATTGTCTGTACCACGGGCATAATTGTAGATTATGGCTATCAGGAATATAAAAGCCCTCCGCTTCGCGTCGGTCTTTAACATTCCCTCTTCTGATTATGCCCTTAATACATAAATATCTATTAAAATTTTTATTAGTACTTTTAACAATAATAAATGTATCCATGATTGCACTGTATTTGATACAATACACTTACTGAATGCTTGCCCATTGTGTTATAAGCACTTTTATAAAGGTAGTATAAATAAATAGTTGTCATCTCTAAAGCTTAGTTTTTTATATAGGTATAGAGTGTTTGCAATTAACACTTTGTTTTAACACAAAAAAATTGGTAAATAAAATGCATTGTAATTACCGTCAAGTTTTTAAATGGTATATCATCTAGTTCTTAAAAGTATTAAGTGTTACATGTGCTGTAGTACGTTTTTGATATTTTGCACTAATTGAGTATAAAATAATGGTAATTTAAAAATAAACCGGAATATTTGTGATAGTTCATTTTTTCTACATAGTGAACAAGGACAGAAAGCTATATTAAATACGATTATTTAACCTTTCCGTATGTGGTGTTGATTTCTTTATATTTTGGATTTTTGGATTAATACTACTGAATAGAACAACAATATAAACTTATATTTTTTATCGTAATGGTGATTGCACAAAAAATTGACCAATTGAATACCATTTCAGTTTTTTTTTAAAACTCATAAAGTAAAAGATAATAGTTTATTATATAAGTGAGCAATATTACAAATATTTTGCGAAAAAATTTAGCTTGTGAACGTTTTGAATAAACAGGCTAATTTTTATAACTGAATTATATATAATAAATCACGTATAGTTTAAAGCTTTTATACAACCCTTTCCTATCATTGATTTCTAGCAAAACAATAAAAAATAAATATTCTTGATTTTAGTCATTTATTTGGGCCTCCGTAGAGTGAGCTGCTATTAGAAATTATCGGTGTTTGCCTTTAGGATAAATTGACCTGTTTCAACATCATAAATATTGTATACAAAGGCGATTATTATATACATATATTGATACTCGATACCAAACAGGAAGCTTCATAGTTTTACAAAAAAAAAACGTTGGTAAATCCGTTTGATTTGACTACATGTGTCTGACAGATGAAGATTTATGTACTGACCATAGTATGCTTTGTACTTCGGAACACGTCTGGCGACCGCCGGGAATTATAATATTTTAAATATCACGGTGAGTGAAAATTACCCATGGGATATGTGAAAACATAAATCTCTTTTAAATTGACACTGCGAAAAAAATGCAGGAAAAGTAATACAACGCAAATGACCATAAAAGGAACAGCTGCAGTCTATTGCAGTACAGCGTTGTCTAGACGGATATTTTTAGAGCAGTAACCAAAAAATGAGTATTCGTCTTGTTTTTAACAATTTCGTAATACTATTATGAAATGTAAGGCTATGACGATTTTAATAAATTTTATATATGAATCACAAAGTTGACTGACTGACTGATCCACCTATAAACCCACAGTCCAAACTACTTAACTTAGAGACATGAAATTTTCAGGTATAGCTATCCTTAAGAGGGCGAAACATGGAGTTGGAGGACGATAACATTTTCCTGGTTAATTCCATTAGGAGATTATAATTTGGATGAGAAGTTCCTTATTGAACAATAGTGAATACCACAGGGCGGTTTTTGACATTTTTGGTAGGGAGTGAAATTAAGGGTTAAAGGGACGTGGAGGGTAATGGAACGTATCCGCCGTTTTTTAACTATACGAGGTTCAAATTTCTTTTAGAAATATGGGGCCCACATTTTTATAATTTCAGTATTTGTAGGGATAAAATACAGGGCCGGATTGGTTAGAAGTGACATCCAACATTATCTGATCTACTACGAGTGGAAACTTCATATTTATGGGTGCTTATATAATCCAATGTATTTCAATTTCTAAAAACTTTTTGAAAACCAGGACTGTACTTAAATGTTTTATAAAAATTTTAAAATGTTTTGAGAATATACCAAAGAATTTTTACAAAATATGAATTTACAGGTACTCGTGTAGAACCGTAACAAGAATATTTTAAATATAAAGGTTCAAGGGCGAGAAAAAAATGTTTCATATTTAAATTAAAAGGGCGATTTTTACACACTGTAAATTGGGTTAAGTTGTAATGCGGTTTAATGCAATTTTAAATAAATTCTGCGTTAACAATACCACGCCAAGTATTTGACGAATCCGCGGATAGCATTAATTGTAAATGTAGCGTTGAAATTAATGCAAAGCTTTTAAATTTTTAACCTTCAACAACAGAAATCGTAATATGTAGTTGATAGTTTTACATGTTATACCTACAATAATATATAATGTTCGTGAATAAGAGATTAAGCCAATATTAACGATTTGTGTTGTATTGAAAACTAGTTGAACATAAACTACACATTATTGTAACCTTAAAGCCAAAAATTATTGGGTACAAACAATAGTAGTAATTCACGCAAAATTAAATTTTAAGAAAGTACGCTGAAGTTTAACATTAAAATTGAAACCTTGATACCTACAATATAGCATGTAGCATTTACGTGGAACTTATCTCACGTGTAAGTGAAGATACAAAGCAAGAATTAGTTTAATATTTAATATTGTTTGTTCCTCTACACTTCAAACTGAAAAAAATAATCATAAAAATCTGGTACTAGTTTCCTATTTTGTATATTAGTTTTGTGAATAATTAAGTATTCCCCAAATCCTATACAATCGAAATAATTTAAGCATTAGACAAAGGTCTTTTGTTTAATCGTCTTACGCAGGTAGACACATATCTTTAAATTGATTTTCAATATTCTTATGTTATTACACTAACTGGTTTCAAACTGATTGTTACCTAAATTTTATTGCACGTCACAATTACAAAAAAATAGTTTATACTTACAATAATTAAGAATTTACATTTCAATAGTTTAATTTTTGCACATTCCTCTCTTAAAAAAAGTCATATTTATTTTTGTTTACTGCATCATGTGGGCGTTTCACAACATAATAATTTGAAATTACATCGATGTTTCAAATTCGGACTCATTTGGTAAATACGAAGTAGCCCATAAAGAGCCAGGACATAGCTGTCACTACTTCCACTACACAAAGCCACCTTAGTTTACTCAGACGAGCTGTATATAAAAGAGAGCTCTGCAGCGTGATGACAAGAACCAATCTGTATATACTGCACATATAAACGGTATATTGTGCATCCCACCCTAAAATTCGTATTTACGAGTTTTGTCGTATATATATATATATATATATATATATATATATATATATATATATATATATATATATATATATTGCTTTATTTTTCTAATCTGACTCGTAAAGACAATGTAACTCAGTATTCACATTACAACTAATTCATCTTACAATATTTTTTCTACGTTGATAAATTACATTACTTAATGTAACTTTTAATTACTTTACGTTTCAGCACATGGTACAGTTATTGGTAACAAAGCAACAGATAAACTCAAACAAAAAATAATAACTAATGTCGTACTTCTTGTTTAAGACATTTTGCTTGACAAAGATTAATCCATCAACACAAATAAATCCTTTTTCTATTAGAGAAAGTGAAAGTTTTTGGAAATAAAATCCATTTTATACATGATAAATTTCATAAATGGGATTATAAAAGTTTAGTAAATAACCCTCTTTATAAGCACTCGTCTTGTTAAAGATGTAACTTTTCAAACACGTTCTGAACATGAGGTAATCAATTTCGAATAAAACTGTAAACTTGTTACTGTAAAGTATTATTATTTGACTATCACTTGTACTTCCTTAACATTTTGAAAAGTGTTATTAATGGATAATGTATGGGGATTTGGAACGATACGATTAACACCACTAAAGTAATACAAACGTAACTTTTTATACAAGTGCAGAATCAATTAAAGTTAATGTTACTTTTATTTAACCTCTGATTTAACAGTAAATTATAACACTTTCTTATTTCAAATGAATCAGTATGTATATTTTTGGAATAAAACTATTCCTTATATATATATATATATATATATATATATATATATATATATATATATATATATATATATATATATATGGGGAATGGTACCTTATTTTAAAAGATACGTAAATATTTCATAAATCTTTGTCTAGTTACCACTAGATCTGAATATATTAAGACAATAAGAAATTGTTAGACTTTGCAAGAATTATTACATGAGGTATCAAACAAAGCAAATACAGAGTACTTCTAACTGTATTCTAACTAGTTTAGTTAATAGAAATGAATAGAATAGAGGTTAAACTATCTTATTGTGAGGAAGTAAATAGGTATATATATATATATATATATATATATATATATATATATATATATATATATATATATATATATATATACCGG
This sequence comes from Vesta saturnalis, assembly GCA_036346205.1. Lineage (NCBI taxonomy): Eukaryota > Metazoa > Arthropoda > Insecta > Coleoptera > Lampyridae > Vesta > Vesta saturnalis. The sequence goes on along the minus strand of JARFJB010001084.1, from coordinate 3,208,465 downwards.
GTCCGCCTTTGGGAGCTGAACCTATGAGTATCTGCTAAACCAAACTTACCATAATTTTGAAAATTTGATGAGTTAGGACTAACTCATCGGTACTTAGTCACTTATTTTAAATGAAACACCCATATATTAATATATTTTTGGATTCTACGTCGAATTTTAAGGTAAGTTTGTTAAATAAACTAGATACGAAATTTCAGTCGTTTTCAAAAAAACATTTTTCTAAAAATATTGACAGATGCGGTCTTAGCAATAACTCGTTAATTATTCTGTTTCTGTCAAACAATTTGAATAAAACTATGAGGTGTTGTAGGCAAAGGTTTAATGCAACAGTCTGCAAAAATGACATTTGTATTTTTCACAAAAATAAAATTATGAATGTCTAAAGTTGACTATCAAAAATGCAAGTTACTCAAAAAATCAAATGGAAACCCCTATTTTTATTACTCAGATCGATTCAACGTCAAAAATTAAGGTGAGTTTGTTTTTATTTGCCTAAACGTAACAGTTTCATACTTATTATCAAAAAGCCCCAATTTTAAAATTGTGATAAAATGAGCTACATACTTAAATCTAGTATTCCTTGTTCGTGGTCACCATGGAAAACAAATAATTGAGAATTGAAATAAAACAAAATATTTGAAAAGTTACTGCAAAAATTATAAAAATTGATAATTTTGTGATCAAAAGTCATTTTGCCAAATTGAAATTTTCTAAGTAATTTTTTCAAGCCTTTCGGAAAAGCACAGGTAAAATAATCACCTCTAAAGCAATACTCCTTAGGGGATAATTCCTTTAGGAAACCCCAGTACTTTCCAGGAATACTCCTAAAAGAAAAGCGGAGGATTTTATGTACAGGATATTTGTTTTCAGCAGACTTGCGCTCCAGAGAAGTATACGTGTCTTAATTGCTTCAGGGAGTATATTGCGGTGTTTTACAGACAATATTGATTTATAATCTACCAAAAGCCGAAAAGAAATCTTTCCAACTGGAAACTGGTCCGATAAATGTGATAAAAACAAATTATAACTTAACCAGGTGGGCCGGCAGGTAAAAGTAGAAATAAATGCGGCGGTTCGATAGGTCGTTGAAGACTTCCGGACAGAAGCGGTAAGATATTTATTTCAGGACGGAAGCAACAAGATAGGTGAAGACTTAACGGCAGAAGCCAGCAAGATAGATGAGGACTTCAGGGTAGAAGTAAACAAGATAATTCAATCTCGCGTCGCTGTTCCACTTATATAGTTACGAAAGAAGGGTAAAGTTAATTATGTTAACTGCCTCAGTATTTTTTATATATATATATATATATATATATATATATATATATATATTGGCGACCTGACCTCCGTGTGATCCCGTACAATTATTAGTGAAAAGCAAAAAGTATATATGTGCTGAGGAGAGTACATATTTCTTGAGTGGAGGAAATAATTTTGTATTTTTATGGAATCATGTATGGGGATACAAGAATGATATGTTGTAGCCTCAATAAATTGCATATGATCAGATACTGGAGTGTCACTTTCGCCTGCAATAGTGTTACAGTCTCTTCGAAGGTGATTACGTCTCTTCTGTATATTTTCGGTATACGTGCCATATTTTAATTAATTATACGTGGAGACCATTAACCGCGTTAAGCCTCCTAAGGCATAGGTAAATGCATCCAATGTTTGTTTTATGAAATGCTTGCTACCAGTATTTTTTAGGTAATTTAATTTATATAAAAAGGATTCCTACAGTTGACTGGACAGCATTGATATGAAACTGAAATGCAATAAAAAGGTATAATTACAGACAGCCTGTTATGTTAATGTGTGGATTTTACGATTTTCTTGTCATGATTAAAAACACTTATCTTTTCGATTTAAAATCATTTTATTTGTAGGTACATTTTTTACTATTTTGAAACGTTTCGATAACCATTTTAATTATTAATTTACGTTATTCTCATATAGGAGTGTATGTGTCCATCGTATCTTAAAACAGTCCTAGTTTCTGATTCTGTATAATGGTAAGCAGATCTTCTGGTTGTACAGCATGACCAGTTCACTAAAACAATGGCAACTTAAAAACTCTGTTTTTATTCGACCTTTCGCATCAAAATACTCAACTGTTCATATGTATGACTAAGCATTTACGAAGAAATCGCGTTAGCAACCTCAGCTATCAATCCGGAAAGTACATATTACTCAATTAATGTATTGAGGATTTAGTTAGAATGAGAAGCTACTCTTAGCCGACACAAATTTCAAAACGCCTGGAGTCATGTAATTTTTATTAAGTAATAAGTATGTGAAGTCCATTTCGCACTTACCCCTTTCGCATACCTCAAAATGCAAAAAATCAACTTATTTTTACCTGGGAATGCAATTTTGGGGTCTATTCAGTTTTAATGCAATGCACCATTTATTTAGAACTGAAAAATTCGATATTTATGCACGAATTCTGCTGCGAAAAAGACCAAAAGCGTATCCTCATAACCATAATATTATGTTTTAATGTCAACTTAATATGTATGCGTTTGTGGTGTAAACAATATTAATCCGTATGAAAATGGTTTTTCATTGACATTTCTAAGGCTTTTCCTGTTATATATATATATATATATATATATATATATATATATATATATATATATATATATATATATATATATATATATATATATATATATATATATATATATATATATATATATATATATATATATATCTGCGAATTTATGACGATGAAAGGTGTAACATTACTCTTTGAATGGGCTATATAACCAAATTTTAAACGTGTGTTGTCAATTATTGTGCATGAAGACGACAAAATATGTATTGCAGCTAACTTATGTTCACCGCATTGTATTGAATACTTATAAATTGTATTGAAAGTGTATTAGGTACGTTACCAACCATTACAACTCATAATACACCATATTTACTTTATTTTGTGAAGGCAGTATTGTATTTTACTTAAATTTCATACGCCCATCTTTAATTTTTTGAAGTTTAAATCAGAACCTCTGCTTTCTATAGAAATTAATTAAAAGAGTTAATTTATAAAATCAACAAATGTGTGTTTGTTAAACAACTCAAACAGGGTATCACGTATTTAATTTTAAATTGAATAAACAGAAACGATATAAAGTTCTGTATTTTTTGCACATAATACACGCTAATTCTATTCAAATTATGTGAAAATACTGTTTTTTGCAGCGCTACTCTTTTAAATAACAAACCGTAGGTGTACGTGTCTTATTTTAGAAGCTTTTCTATTATTAAGCATCCAAAACCATTCACGATTGGCTGGGCATTGTGATCGATGTAGAAATTTAGTTAACTTGACATTGGGAGGTTGTTAACTAAATTTCAACACGAAACGATTGATAGGTTGTTTTAGGTAGTAATTACGTTATGTAAAGACATTAAGTTACATTTCCTTTAAATTAGTTTATATTACAAGAGTATACTTCGAACTATAAAATTTTAAACGCTTTGCGTAACTAAAGTTTTACTTAGTAAGCTTTACTGGAAATAGTTATTGTTCAAACGCTAAGTGTTAAATTCTTAGGGATTTAATTGTTTCGTTGGTCATTAAGCTGTTTTAGTACTTCATATTCTAAGCCCTTTAGAGCCAGAGGATGAAAGCTTTAATTAAGAAGTACCATCTTGCCTCTCATAGAATAAACTGACTTCCATGCTTACAGAATTTTGCGTATCATTACCTACTAATTTGTATTCTTTCGCAATGCAAAAACACTTTACTTTAAATAACCTTAATTTAGGACAAATAAACAAAATTTGAAGAAGGTTTTTTTATTTAAACGGAGCAATGTCTTGTTAGACTATTACATACATTATTATAAAAGAGACGACGTTATATGACTTCAAAACAGAGCTTTATATTCTCGAGGCGATTCATTAAACATGTATAAAATAATAAAAAGACGTTGTACATTAAATTATATAATGACGGGAAATTTATACGGCTTTATACAAAACGTTCTGTTCTTCAAATAATGTAAAATTTAAAAGGTACATATTTTAAACGAAGTCCAATGAGACATTTTGATAATAGCTCAAAAACAGGACACCGAAAAAAAATTGATACTATATAATTGATAGTATAATATTCGGCAGTCTTCCATATTTAATAGCACCAAATCTGCTACAAATCTGCCCTCCTAAGAAAGACCATCGTATCTCCACTAGAGTGAGTTTTGAGAAAACCGCGTATAAAGATTTTTGCTGTTTCTTTTTGTTTTGCTTCACTAATAGAACAAAGTCATTCATGATATAATTTTTAATAGCATAACAAACTTCTTTGAGAACAAAAAAAATGTATAATTAGGCCATGGCTATTATTAATGCGACATACGGTCTAATAAAGCTAAGCATTATAGTAAATCTACTTAGATAAAACCACGTAAGTAGGTAAGAATGAAAACTTTTGGAGCACACCACACTTCCAAGGTCCCACATTTCCAAGGTTACCACAATCTCAAGGTACCACCCAACCAAGGTTACGCAATAAGTAGGTCTTGTTTACATAGAACTGTCCCAAGGTCGCAGATTTCTAAAAATACCACACTGTAAGGTGTAAAAAATGCGACGGTCACTAACACTCAACACATTCACAAGGCTATTTGCGCCTTATATATATATATATATATATATATATATATAATATATATATATATATATATATATATATATATATATATATATATATATATGTGTGTGTGTGTGTGTGTGTGTGTGTGTGTGTGTGTGTGTGTGTGTGTGTGTGTGTGTGTGTGTGTGTGTGTGTCATACTCATTAAATAGTTTAGTAGTTAATTGTCAGTCAATGTGGTATGAAGCATAGTTCTCCGTACAATAGCTATAAAAAAGGTTCTGGATTAATTTTCACCTTAATAAATGAATTACCCGTGGAGTTACATATACCTGGGTACAGATATTGCGGTCCGGGTGCCCGTTTACGAGAACGATTAACTCGCGGTGACAGAGGTACTAACGAACTGGACGAAGCGTGTAAAGAACACGATATTGCATACCAGTCAAACGATGTAATGCATCGCCACATAGTTGATAAGGCTTTGCAACAAAAAGCTTGGAATAGATTTCGTTCCGGAAACGCTATCTTTGGAGAAAGAGCAGCTGCATTAATTATGGCCGGTATAATGAAAGGAAAAAGAACAATGGGAATGGGAAGCAAATAACGACGTAGAAAGCGTTCTCACAGAAACAGACCAATGTCATTCAACAAAGCAGTGTTTCCAGCGCGACATCGTCTTGGCGGTAAACGTCACTCATCGTTAAAATCTACGGTACAACAAGCCATAAACGTTTTGAAATATAAAAATCTTGACATCCAAGAGAAGAATATTACCAATACCAAAAAGTGGGAGATTCATACCTCTTATTCCCCTATTTGCAGCATTAGGAGCTTTAGGTCCTTCAGGTGAAGGTGCAGCTGCAGTTGCAAAAGCGGTCACTGACGCAAGAACTGCATCAAAAACGTTAAAAGAAAAACAAAACAATCAAGCAATGGAAGCAGCTACCTTAGGAAAAGGCTTATATATAAAACCATATAACCGAAGTTTAGGCCTGTATCTACAACCGTATTCAAAAAACTCCCACTGAATCTACCACGTCACGCCTTAAGTAACATTGAGCTATCAAAATTAGTTGAATAATTAAAAATCCCCTATTTTAGAGGGATATACATGCGAGATAAATTACCTACACGAATCCATACGAATTAAGTGGTATCGTGAATCTGGATGATCAAAATAACAGGGGAACACACTGGACGGCTCGCATCAAGCGTAATGGACATATTACATATTTTGATGGCATAGGACATATTAAACCACCATTAGAATTAATTCACTATCTTAAAAGTGATGGTAGCATAAACACGATTGACTATAACTATACCAAGGTTAAAAACTTCCATACATACAATTGCGGTCATTTAGTCTTACGATTTTAATATGACGGTTTGTTTTGATTCTCAGTAGTCGTTGCTTGATCGTTATGTACACATTTACATTTACCGATGCAAGCAGTATTCTGCAAGCCAACTTTAACCCACCGATTTATCTTGATAATGAGTCAAAATATGTAATGGTGTTAACTAGTTTTGAATCTTTCAATACTGTACAAAACGTTACTTACAAGAATAACCAACTGATACTTGAAGGAACTAGAATTACAATACCGCCAGGCTCATACGAAATCACGGATGTGAATAAATATATAAATGATACAGTGAAGGGTTCGAATAAATATTTTAATTTGCGGGCGAACAATAACGCTATGGAGGCAACACGTGATATTAACTTTAATGTAGAAAATTCTATAGGCCCTATGCTGGAATTTAACAAAGAAGTTTACAAAGGTCATGAATTACATACCTCTGAAAATCCTATTAACATTATTAAGATTAATTCGTTAATTATCGAATGCAAGTGGAAGTTTTAAATGTGGAGAGGCTTCATATATTAGTCATCAATTTTTTGCCAGTGTACCAGCGGGATACAAAATAATTGAATCACCTCTACATGTCATCTATTTACCTATAAATACATCCACCATTTCAACCATAACACTTAAAGTAGTAGACCAAGACTGACACCTCGTCAATTTCAACGGTGAAGTAATAACGATTGGATTACATTTAAAGAAAAGATGGTAACGCGGTATAACACGTGTGTGTGTCTGTGTGAGTGTGTGTGTGTGTGTGTGTGTGTGTGTGTGTGTGTGCGTGCGTGCGTGCATGCGTGCGTGCGTGCGTGCGTGCGTGCGTGCGTGCGTGCGTGCGTGCGTGTGCGTGCGTGCGTGCGTGCGTGCGTGCGTGCGTGCGTGCGTGCGTCGTGCGTGCGTGCGTGCGTGCGTGCGTGCGTGCGTGCGTGCGTGCGTGCGTGCGTGCGTGCGCGCGTGCGTGCGTGCGTGCGTGCGTGCGTGCGTGCGTGTGTGTGTGTGTGAGTGTGTGAGTGTGTGGTGGTGAGTGAGTGAGTGAGTGGTGAGTGTGTGAGTGTGAGGTGTGAGTGTGTGAGTGTGTGAGTGTGTGAGTGTGAGTGTGTGAGTGTGTGTGTGTGAGTGTGTGAGTGTGGTGTGTGTGTGTGTGTGGTGTGGTGGGTTGGGTGGGTGGGAGGGTGGGTGGGTAGTGGGTGGGTTGGTGGGTGGGTGGGTGGGTGTGTGGGTGGGTCTGTGGGTGGGTGGGTGGGTGTGTGGGTGGGTCTGTGGGTGGGTGGGTCGCTGGGTGGGTGGGAGGGTGGGTGGGTGAGTGGGTGGGTGGGTGCGTGCGTGCGTGCGTGCGTCGTACGTGCGCGCGTGCGCGTGCGTGTGCTTGCGCGTGCGCTTGCGCGTGCGCGTGCGCGTGCGTGTGCTGTGTGTGTGTGTGTGTGTGTGTGTGTAACCAGAACAACCTGCGAATACGACAGCATACTGTGTTATACTCCACGATCGCTTAGTAACGTATAACGCGTTAACCAAAGCAGTAATACAGTTGTAATTCGATGCCCGTCATAGTCGACTTACAAGACTTTAAACTTTCAAAGGTTTTCATACCGAAAGAACTCGCAATTTTTAATGGAGCACAAGTGGCCCACTACATGTTTCTATCACCGTATCCATGGCATACGTTAGTTGCGGAGAGTCGCCTTCAAGCTACTAGGTTAATTCATAATCAACACTGTTTAAAATGGGAAGAGGGGCACACACCACCACACCAATTTCGCAGAATTCTCAGTCGCTTGATTCAACCTACAGATACTGTCTACGTCAAGGGTAGAGAAAAAGCGGATTACATCAGAAAATTTATTACAAAACCCATTATAAAACTTGAGGAACATCCTACTCTTCCTGCTTTACAACCAGTTTGTTACAACCATTGTAAATCATTATGTCACTGCGCTCTGTCTAATATATACCATCTGTACGATACTTATGTAATGCATTAAAGCTGGTACACTTTTTTTAAATAAAAATTGTAAATTTATACTTTTTGTTTATTTCTTTTATATATCACACAATAATTAATATATATTCCCTCAATAATTAATTATGGCATAATAGTATGTATTCCACTAAAAAGGTACTACATTAAGTAGCCGACCTGGAATGGTGTATCGATACTTTACATATTAACATGTATGGTTATACATGTTCATAGCTTCATTATGGAGATAATATATACACTCCTAAAACTAACAAGCATCAGTACCCAAACTATTAACTACTAATTGGATTATACAAATTCATTTGCCTAGAAACCTCTAGTAGACAACTCAAAGGATCGACGTTCTCCAATTCCGGAATTCTCCAATGCCCCCACGCCAATGTTGTACACGTGCCACGCAATCGATACCGTTTGTCATCCTGGGACCGAAAGGCGATTTTGTTTAAGATCTCAGTGTATATATCATGCAAAGTTGATCTAAACACGAACATTTTACGCATTACTGTTTTATCAGACGCCTCCGCAACAGATTTGTAGTCTACCTCCATCAGCACTTTTGAATAACGATTTTCTTAACACCTTTCACTTTTTAACCACTTGATCATCAGCAAGCTTTGGGCAATAAGGTTTTGATCCTACTCCATAAAAATATTGAATAGCTTTCCCTGCAACTCATCTTTCATTTTTCCGACGACGGATGTATTCGTTGTAATACCATGCAGACCGTTTTGATTGTTGGATGTGTCACATTCATTAACATTATTCCGCATATAGGCATACACATCAACAGTCGTTATCTCGAAATTAAACAATCTGTATCTATATAGAGCAACGTTATATTATTACCGTAATGATTGCGCTAGATATCGTAAAAACCCGATACATTATAATTTTGGAAAGATCTAGAATACTAAATCCAACATATACGAGTTTGTCCTAAGTAACGACCTGTTTGTACAATTCCACTGCAAATAATTTATCAGTAAATTGAATAAAATTCTTAAATTACGGTTTTCCGACGTACCGTGCTAGACCCGTTATTTTCCCAATGTGTTAATAACTTTATCACTCTTATTTTGTCGACATTCTTCACTGTTTTACCAAATACAGCATTGTTCATGCATTTAAAGAAATCCTTTTAGAATTTGTTCTTGGCTAATTTCGAAGAGCTGTATTAAGCTCTATGTATGGTACTAGCCAAGGACTTTCACGAAACCATAAAACTATGAATATAAGTAAGAATTAACCCGTGCTGTATACATTGCTTTAAATTTCGGTAACGTATAACATAGTTGGTCTTGCCACATAAATTAGGAATTAATTTTTCCTCCTTGGAATGTGTGCTCAGATCATTTCAGGACAAAAGGATAATCATTGTGTTCATCATGCAGATGGTGCGGATAGTGTATATCTCCTCTAGCACATGCCCAATCATCATTAATCTTCAGTACACCAAAGTTTTGAATTTCCTCTTCAGTTAACCACATAAACACTTTATGAGGTAGGTGTTGCCGCATACTCCATATGTATAAATTCGTGGCATCTAAATACTGTAAAAGATTTTGGACGGCTAAGATCATAATTTGGGACAAACTTTTGTTATCAATACTTATTCGCTTAACACAAGTACTCACTCCACCACGAATACCTTTGCTAAAAAATTGGTACATATTCATATCAGTCAATAATTCTAACTCTACTTTAGTACATTTCAACACGGCATCCCACGCCAATCCAGGTATTGTAACATACTGCGCTGGTTCTAATCCATACATGTCTATACATAGCCACCTAAAGCTTCCGAACACGTCAGCCTACAGCAACACGTATGATTTTAAATATATGTCATCATAATCCCTAGTGCATTACACTTAAAGTGATTCCACACCAGTAGGACGCGAGAGTATTCTTCATCGGATATATCTTCATCACGCATTTTATCGCACAATTTGTCATAGGAAGGTACTGTGACATCGTCTAATTTATTAAAATTGTCCACGTACGCGTAGGGGAAATTACCTTTCTTTTTAACTAAGTTAAAGTCATTATCATCAATAAAATATTTCCTTACCTCTCTACATTGATCATCTGATAGGTTATGAGATAAGAGTATCTAAGGATGCCACCATGAACCTGCAACTATCGACGAATCGCAAATTTATGTACTTCTTTTCATTATAGCCGCGACCATTAATGAATTCGCCTACAGAAGTATGCTTACCGAACGTTACATATTTCTCACGTTTAACAAGGAGTACGGTAATTTCTTCAGTTTCACTCGATAACTGTTTGATGAACAGGTGGACATCATAACCACCGAGATTATGGAAAAATCTGCATTAACCCCACTATAAAATTCTAATTTGGACCAAGCATCGTTTACACCGCACTTAACATAATAACTGAATGAGTATGGTTCATGTTTATACGTTTTATCGTGAACAGTTGTTCGGAATCGGGTTCAGCCGTATTTACGGGTACTAGTAGCGCTTCAAAATCTGCATATATTACAAACGGTAGAAACATCTGTTTTTGATAGTTTCAAAACGCAAGTATATTTTCCGAATAGAACTCCCCGGTTCTGTCTTTTCTTTGCATCACGCCAGGTAATTTAGTGTATCCGAAATTACAGTCATGAGACACGTGTCGAGTTAATTGCTTCTGTGTCCTAAAGTAATGAATACATGAATCACAAAAATATTTTACCCCATTACGTCGACTTATTTGGTTGTTAAGTAAACGAGAAAAATTATTTATCCATACATAATGCTGATTATCCGTTTGGTTACTGACTAACAGCAACAAATTAACATAACAGATTAGGTTGTTTAGCCCTTGTATAGTAGAGAGGACCCACTAACTCAGGATTACGATGACCATCACGGTACGTATCCTCCAGTCCATAAACATTGGTGGAGATATTATTGTTGGGCTCAAACGTTGAGATGTTAGTCAGCTCAACAGGAAATTCTACACCGTTCCAGTTGAATAACGTCTTGAAATCAGGGTAAGAAGTCGTCCGTTGTAGTAACCTCGTCGGTGTAACTAATGCTGATACAGTAGCCCACGCAAAGCAGCAATTATCAATATTCTTCATTCACTATGGCATGTTTATGCGAAATTTCGGATGGGACATTCATATAGGATGAACCTGTAGTGGGAGAAAATTTTAACATTTTTACCTTTAAATATACGAAATTCAACAGCGACCACCCTATGAAACAACATATATTAGTTATATACTACCCTACTACCCATAACTCACACTTACTAGAATCTTTATGTTGAAATTCTGATTGCTTAGCATCCAAGATTTCCACTACTCTTTGAAAATACTTTTCTAACACCATCCCGCACTCAATATATCATATTTCGTTTGAAAGGACTTTAATTCGGTACTTTCTGTACTGTTCAGAAAGTACAACCCAAACAACTCAACATTACATTTCAACGAGAAGTGTTTCTGCAACTGAATTTGTATTTCAAAACATTCACTTTAACGTCACCCATAAACGTCTGCACATCGGTATGGATATTGCATGGTGATAGTCTATACGAAACAATGCGTTGTTTAAAAGCATTGCGAATTTGATTTGTGACTATTGCTTATAAGGTGTCTTTGATAAGCATATCGAGGAACATCAATCGAATAACCAGTGCAGTGCACAATTTCAACGCTTTTGCTACTTATATTTTGTACTGGTTCGTTGATTTGGTCTGACTTACGCTTCCGTGAGTTGTTCAAACCCGATGGTCCTGGTTCTGCAAAGGAATCATAAGCATGTCTGCGTTGCACATTATTCTTTAAGTTGTTTAACCCTGATGGCCCAGGTTGTGCAAGACGTTCAGCAATATGGCTATGTTCTGTTCTGTTCGCATCGGAAGTACTTGGCTGCAACACATTCCTCAGTACGGTACGATTTTACGGTACAGCCTGTGGCATCTCTGAAGGTGGGGTAGTTGGAATACTTATCCAACACGCAGTTTTGGATGTGGCAGTAGAGAGTCTTTTCTTGAAAATTTCTTCAGACATTCACATTGAAACGATCTGTAACAGAGAATGTATAAACGATGTATAAGTGAACGGGTAGAGTTACTTTTTGGTTATGATTCCTTTCTTAACTGTTTATTTCTGATTATTCCTTTGCAGCATTACTATCATGTATTACAACTGTTAAGAAAAGAAATTATATCCAGCTATGCGAATGAGGACGCAACGTAACATATTGTCAGGAACAGGATAATATGTTTGATGGATATATCAGGTTGAGGGGTAGAGTAGCGTACGGGTAAGGAAGCAATAACAATAATAATCTGGATAGAGTGTTAATGAGCACACATATTCTACCCAGCATTGTATCTCACTGCCATGTGCTTTGGGATGGAAGTAAGGTATTACTCCCACCTGTTTTCCAGAAACTGCAGCACATGTAGGGTTCAATACACCCTGGGAGAAGATACTGCATTTTCCACTATATAACTCACCGGTGATTGCACAGGTAAGTATTGTATGAGTGTTGCAGGACTCCTAGATACTGGTAAGTCATTTAGCGACCATACATTGTCTATAAAATCAGCAGTGCACACAGGACTGGGGATAATCTCTGATGAATCATCCATTCGCTTCACTTGTATCGAAGAGTTCATAGGGCCCCACTCTTCAGCGAACTCTTCAATACAAGTAGGGCTCTGGATACTATCAGAAATGGGTCCCCTGACCACCCTTCCTACAGTAGAACTACTGTACGACCACTCCTCCATAAATTCTAAGGTTGAAGCTGGGCTCAGCAAACCTTCAAATGGATTCCCTACTATTCTGCCCTCTGCATATGTTGCAGATGTGGACGATTGCTCATCTACAACACATGCAGACGTCAGAGTAGTCGGATATTCCTCTTTCCCCAGCACTGGCTGCGCTTTTCCGCAAGCGGAGGCCATTCATCCCCAAACTCTGCAATGCAGTGAAGACTTAAGACATGATGCAATACTACCTGATCTTCACTCACGGGTGACTGCATTCTCTCATACGGCTCACGTACAGGTTGTACGTTGAGCAGTGTTTCGTCCATGTTTGCCTGCTCGTACGTGCGTGACAATACCACATCCAAATCGTCCGCTGGAGGTGGTATATCCAAAAACCGCAACGCTACTTCACAGTCATCCTGGTCGAAATACTGCTCGCTCTCCACCGGTCACCGGCAGCAACTCCTTCCTGGAGCAGCTTAATCACACCCTGTGCGCGATTCGTTAGAGGCCGTTCTCCCAGCAACCTCCTCAGGATGGAGTGTCATCCCGTGGTTGTATCATAATGTGCCTTATGATGTTAACTCGTCCACCCACCGCTGCGGGACGATCATAAGCCACGCATGCTTGTGACATACCTAAAAGCAAAAAATTAAATTACTCATCTGTGGCAGTAATACATGAAAGCGCTTTCTTACCTCTGTTTACCGTTGACGTAGTATTCTCCACTATGGTGACGGCTACACTTGGGTTTACAGCATCTAAAAGTGATTACTATTATTAGTATAAAAGGATGAAAGCTAATAAAATTAACATTTGCACATTTTACAAGTCCCTTAAAGATTTTATTGAAAATGATTCTAAGCTAACAAAATAACTTTTAAAAATTTTACAAGTCCATAAAGATTTTATTGAAACTTATGGTAAGTTCACAAATCACTGTTGAAAATGTCCTCTAAAATGCATAAAAACGTTGTTTTAGTGGGTAAACACCTATATTTAGCGAAACGAAAACAGTACAAATTATTTGTACAACTGATTCTGTAGTTGACACATCGAACATACAATGACTTCAATAGCAAGTTCCCCATCATCTTCCCAGGTAAAACCACCAAATTTTACGTTTTAATTTTTTTCATCGTTGCTACATTTCTAACAGGTTTCTGTTACCCCGTTCTCCATCACCCGAGGAACTCCTGTATTCCTTCAACTTTATCCCGCTAGTGTCCTCAACTCCTCTCCCCGATGTCCCGCCAACTCATACTCCTCAGGTTTGTTATCCAATTGACGTTGACCTCCCTTCAGCTCCCACACCTCAGGATTCCTCCCACTCTTCCCTGAGGTTCTGTATATCCCACCCTCTGCTATTATCGTGGACGCCAATCCAGCGACGACAAAATTTATGAACTGACGAGCGTAGTCCTGGACTCTCTGCAAGATTACAATCGTGATGCGGATACAGTACTACTTGACATGACCAATGCCGAAATCATTACTATCAGTGACGAGGATACACCACTACCTATTGGCATAGACGAACAGACGATGATAGTAATGACTTCGTCAGCATATCATCCAGTGTTGAGGAGTATATTCTTCCTGTGCGGGGAACGATTATCTCAACACTGGTGACTACGACTCCGACGTAGACATGGACCCTGTCTACAGCTATGATTCGGACGATTATGACAATGACGCGTTACGACAACAGCGACTACTTCGCGAAACACATACTGACTTTTGTAACGAAATCATCGTTAAAGAGAGTAGCGATGAGGAGAACTTTATAAACACTCTCACTAACAACATGCAACAACTGGAACGTAGCGCTCACGAACTGTCAGATGTAGTACAACAACTAAGTGCAAAGGAATAGTCACATAACAGCATACAGGACGAGATCAATGACAATTGCATTGCTCCAGATGTTGCTTCGCAAGTCCAGGGTCACGGAAATGACGAAAACGCTGACGACCTTCAAGACAATGACGACGAAAAACTTGACGATTACTGGTTTTGGGCTACACCATTGGTCACAACATGCTTCCACCCCTATACAACGTTATGTGTGCGATGGCGTCGGGATACAGTACCACTCAACGCAATTTTGCGTTTCTAATTGTTGCCGGGTGGTACTGGCTATTCTATGCACATGGGACCGTCTCACGTTCACGGTATGTATTGTTTAGATACTTCTTTATTTATATTTATAATTCCTTCTTCCATTACAGCTTACAACCACAGTGCCATTCGTCCGGGATTATGATGTCGTGATTACGAAGAACTCTCTACAAGAGCAGCTCGACTGGGCCCACACTAGGCTTGTAACATTATACCTTAACTAGCATAGTGTTATAAGACTAGCTATAATAAGTGGGTATGATCACGTCATTGTACATCTGGAGATGATACTGGAAACTGTCGAAGAGATTGGTGGACTTTACGAGCTCATCCGAGTTCGTAACGCAGCTCTTTGGGAAGTAGTCTTTGCAAGTGATCGAGACAGGTATAGTAAGTATAACTGATAGAGCTCTCCTTATACTTATGATATATTTACAGATAAAAGTCGAGCCCAATAGTGCGACCCCACACCATACAGACCAACATTAACTGACTGAGCGCGGTGACTACTGTACAGACAGACAAACAAACAGGTAGACATATAGACTGACATACAGGCAGAGAGACGGACAGGCAGACAGACACACCACACGGTGTATATGTTCAAATATATCAATCATACTGTGATGGTATACCATCATGTACCGCTGATGAACACATGCTAGTGCTTTAGAACATACCATACGGTTGAATGCTTCATATGTGGAATAAACCAATGGCGGTCATCTGACACTCCGCTACAGGTGCATGGGCACCACTTCCTCGCAGGTGTAACGATACAGAAGTGGAAAATCATATATCTAAATAATACACTGATTACATTTGTACATTCAACAAATAAATATATTAGCTCATCATAAGTGTGGTATCAGAGAAGTGTACAAAAATTACACGAGTAAGCCTTGAAAAAGTGAGATGTCCATCTGAGTAGGTAGGGTGCGCAAATAGGCTTGTGAACGTGTTGAGTTGTTAGTGGCCTTCGTTTTTTCTACACCTTACAGTGTGATATACTTATAAATATGCGACCTTGGGAAAGTTCTATGTAAACATGACCTACTTATTGCGTAACCTTGGACGAGTGGGACCTTGATATTGTGATAACCTTGGAAATGTAGACCTTGGAAATGTGGTGTGTTCTCCAATCTTACCTACTCACGTATAATACAAATTTGGTTTGAGCTTGGCTTTTACTAGGTAATTATAAGGAAATTTATAGTTTGCGTCGAGATGCAAACATTTGACATATTGTAATGTATTCTTTTTAAATGAAAATATAATTTAAAAAAATGCATTTGTTTCATTAAAAAAAACTTTATTTAAGAAATATTAACTTAAAAGTAATATAAGAAAATTAAACGGCAATTTTGCACTTCAGGGCGATGATGAATGGAAATACAGCTTCTGTTGGTACGTATTTATTATTGCTCGTGATCTAAGTAATTCTTGCCAAAACTGATGACAGTTTGCTGGTATATCTCCCAAATTTTTTAAAATGTTCTCTTTACTACAGTTAGGAATCCCAGAGGGTTTTTCCATAGCAGTAGGGTCTTTTATTCCAGATTTTGTTACCTTTACTTGAGGAAAATCAACTTCTTTCAGCTCCTCTGCATTGTCAGTTTCAAATTTTAAAATATTGCTTCCTCTCTTAACAATTACTTTCATTACTTGCGACAGGTAAACACGTAACTCAATTTTTTTCAATTTTGCCTATGAGGAAAAGTTTTTCCAGTCAGAAAATGATCTACCGTCATTTCTTTGACTGTAACAGGCTTCAGATTGCAAGTTTCAACGGCCTCAACTAAGTCCTGAAAACCGTAGTCTTTCTTATTTTCAATGATAGCTCCACCTGGTGGTGAAAACTGTCGGCGGACATAACAGTATGGCCTGGTTAAAACCAATTCAGGACAATATCATTAGCTGCTACTTTACCGGGAGTTATTATAAAAATTAAAAATGAAAAAAATGCCCAATTTTTGTTTTGTGAAGAGTAGTTGTTTAGCCAGAATGCAATATGTTCTGCATCTCGATAATGCAACCAGAATGCATAAAAGGTACTAATAATTGCTTCCTTGCTTCTCCTTGTTATTCCCTCGTGCCATAACGCTGCATAAGGCTTATTTTTCCTCAATACTCCTACAAAACATTCGTTAAATGCCGCTATTCTCTGGGCAAATACAACTCTTTTAAACATATCAATGCGGGGAAGCATAATCACTGTCTCGAGATCAGCTGAAACTCTAACCGTGTTTGTTCGGAAACTACTTCACATCCTTGTCTATGGAATTCTCTGGACTTGCTTGCCCTTCGAATGTGTAACTCCCATTTCTGGTATACTTCACAATGTTTGTCCAAGTTTTTCGTCTTATGTGAAGTATTTTGTAATTGAAATCCTACACAAAGCTCACATTCCTCATGGCCTAATTTTGTGAATGTTATGTTCTTACTTTTCACTACCTTTCGATAAACCTCATATAAACATTTCTCATTGAGATGAATTTCTAGGAAGTTTCTGTACATCAATGCCGTATTGTACATCAATGCTTAGATCACTTGGCAAATAGCGACGATTCGGAACATGCTCCCTTCGATAATGTGAAATTGTGGGTTTGAATGCCTCTATGTGTTCTTCGATAACTCTTGTGGATATTTTAAACTTAGATGCATACCTACTACGTTTGTCAGCAAGATAAGCATTTTCGCTTTTTTTATAAACGTATTTTTGTACAAAACTTTGTATCGCCCAATCGTTGTTTTTTTTAATTCCCAAGAGTAGTTAGAAAAAATACCTTGCACACATTTTGGGTTTGTTCTTCAGAATCTTTCAGGAAGTACTTGAAGCTATTTTGCTTTGTTGAAGAATCTGAACGTCTCCTTTTCACGGGGGCTCTGCTGATACAATTAAGAATGTATGTTTTTTCTCCATCCAACTTAGGTCCCAATACAATTTATTTATTGCCATTCGTCTATCTTGATCAATCTTCTCCAAGCATTTTTTCTGACATTTGCTGGCGTCACATCACATCCGAACTTTATGTTTTACTTTTATCTTTAAGCATTTAATTTGTTTCCTTTGGTTTAGCGGTACGTTAAATCTCTTCCTCTGACTACTGTTACCCATTTTTGTGTAATTTATAGCATCTGTAAAAAATGAAATGTTTAATTTGAAAAAGTTGAGAAGGATAGATCGGAATCTAATTTAGGAGATTCATTTTCTTCCCCATTAGGTGGATTTGGAATACTTTCAATAATGTGGACAAATCTTGTTTGACTTTCAGTTTTTAAGATGTTGTCATTAAAATCTGATCTACGTTGTTGAAGTATTCGTGTTTCTTGCTGTGAGTCTGAAAAGTGCATAGTTTAAGTTAACATATAGTTCTTGTACAACTTGAGGAAAACCTTGCCATTAGCGGCACTAGGCTGTTCAGCTGTCGGGGATATTTCGATATTAGGATTATTATTGTTTAAAATGTCGGTGTCATTAACATCGTCTCTTGGAATCATTTCGTGTAGTACGACATTGATAGTTCAGCATCATGATTTTTAACATTAGTATTATTTTCCTTATAAGATTCTCTAGATGGCGAATCTTGTATCGCGCAGCTGGATAATGGTTCCAGTATACCGATTTGGACATTACCATCTGTATAAATGGACATTAGCTGTTCTTTAGAGGTTGGATCCAATTCAGTTTCCTGCTGCGCCATTTCCAATATTTTTTTTGTACTTTAAGACATACCTTATACACATACAAGTTGTAGCTGCTTTTATCTTGATTATAATCCAATATTGATTTTGCAAAGAGCCCAAATGGACATGATATAGAAGATAAAACCAAAAACTTTCTCCTAAATAAGGTGATATTCTGATGTAAGTATTGACACATGCACTTGAAATTTATATACTAGGACACATCAATGTGTTGTTAAATTCTTCCACAGAGTGCTAAGATATTAAGTAAAAATGAAACTTTTTATTCTACCCTGTAAACCATACCCATTAGAACTTTTTAGAAAATTAAGATAGAAGATTTGACAAAAAAATATATCAAAATCAACGCGAAACTTGAAACACAGCATATATCTAATGATTAAAGCCAAAATGAACTAAATAAAAAATGTTTTTCCACGTTTGCCGGTTAGAAGTCTCGCATAAGATAGAAACAACATTTTTTCTGTAGAAATACATAATTTTAACTGAAAACTTTCTTTTGCTCTGCACTGTAAATATTTTACAAAACATAAAAATGTGAAAAAGTTTCATAAAAATAGACGTTATGTTTGTTACAAAATACTTCAGTTTACTTACATCAAAATGTCTAGAATTTCCGGCTCGAACGAATCCTGAAAATCTACAAAAAAAATCAATTTTTGTGTAAAACAAAGCAATATCGCAAGAAAATGTTTGTGTATCTGTGATTATAGGAGCCTCTTAAATGAAAAAACAATTATATTTTGTATGTAACTGATTTCAACTCAACGGAAGCCCTTATAATATATATTAATATAAAATGTAAACTTACTAAAGCAAAATGCTAGCTCTCGTCACTAACACTGCTATTATGAATGTTGAGAATTTTGAGCAAATAAAATGAATACTCAATTCAAGTTTGAAAATGTTCTCTGCTGCTAACAAATCAATGAAATGTGAAATAATGACGATTTATGCGGAAAAATGCTTAGTGATAACCTGTAATCGATAGCGCCGTAGCGGGCTTGCCGTATTCCTTAGAAAAAAACCTAGCATATAGATTTTCCTACGTTAAAAGCCCGTATCTATTGCCTAATTCCAGGTTATTGCTAAAAAACTTAAGATACCTGGTTTATACTAAGTATATGGGGTTTACGGGCAAACTATTTTCCTTCATAAAACATTTAAAAATGTGAAAAGCTGGGTTTTTCTATGTAAATCTGTTATATAAATCAATATTAATTGTTAGGTGAAAATATGTCAATTTTAAAATTTTTGGAGGATCTTAGGAGGGCAGAAATATATAATAACAATATACCTAACGTGAATTAAATAATACGGTTAAAACGAAACTAACAATAGGAGATATTGAGAAACTAAAAGGAATTGACATTGTGTCAATAGTAAAACTAAATAAAATGTAAGATAATATATGGGTAGTTTCGTATTAAATACACTAACAACGCTAAGTGGATAAGTGTTATGAGATCAAAACAATCAAAGGCAAAATAAAATTAGCAAACATTACTAGAAAAATGGACAATGTAAAATAAAAGCTTACCACATTTTAGAGAGCAAAAAAATATATATATAACAAATGGATTAAGAATATAAGTAAATTCAATATTCCAACTAGAATTCAAAATTTTTAGCTTTAGGCCCTAAATTTTGTATACATCCACATTTTAAAATTTTTTCCTTTTTAGCTAACAAAAAGTGATGACAAAACAAAAATCTGCTAAGATCCAAGTGGACTAACATTATCTTCATACATAAATAAAAGATAGGAGTCATTTTTAAATAGCTGGTCTCATGAATGCAGGAGATTTCTAGAAAATCATCATGAATTAATCATTATTCAGAGTGATAAGGGTAATTTAACTGTGCCAATGAATAAGTGTGATTACATACAAAAATCTCTTAATTTATTAAATGATAATAAATATTTTACTAAATTACCTAACAATCCATTGCAACAGAAAGCTAATAAATTTATTAGTACTTTAAAATTTTTAGGGTCAATGCCTAAAGATATAGCAAGTGTTCTTACTATTTATAATGCAGTTGCTTCACGTTCTTATTCTTTGCCTAAGATTCACAAAACTGAATTATCCGTTAGATCTATTGTTTCTTCAATAAATTCCCTAATAGTAAACTTGCTAAATATTTAACACACATCTTAACCGAATTATATAACACTTCTAACGATTTCTACATCAAAGATTCTTTTGCTTTCAGTAAACTCGTTAATGATTTCCAATTGCCTATAGATGTTTTAGTCAGTTATGATGTACCGTTATTCACTAATCTTCCTTTAACGTTAATTATGATTAGCATTGATAAACACTGGCCTTCTATTTCTGCTAGTTGTAAAATGAACCTTAACACATTAAAAATTTGTTAAAATTTATTTTTATTCAAATTACTTGGATTTTTGATAATAACTACTATAAACAAATTTTTGGTACCCTTATGGGTTCCACGATTTCTACAATCCTATGTAAATTTGTACTTGATGACCTGATTACTGGCTGTTTAGATAAAATACATTTCCGTATACCTTTCATTAAGAGATATGTTGATGACTTAATCCTACCTGTAACTGAAGATAGAATAGACGAGGTTTTGACAATGTTTAATAATTATAATGAACATTTACAGTTCACATATGAAAGAGATGATAATACTTGCATACCATTGTTAGACATGTTGATCCACAGAGACTTTCCTAACGTACTACGTACAGAAAGGTATAGAATACCTTTTCGTAGCTCTCGTTTTATTAGCTACCATTCACAACACCCTTTTAAAATAAAAACCAATCTTGCCTTAGCATTAAAATGTAGAGTTATACAACTTTCTCATATTAATTATCTTAAAATGGGCTTAATGCACTTAGAAATATATTACTAGAAAATTGTTTTCCTATGTATTTACTTAATAAACTTATTTTCAATATACCTCATCCTAATAATACTAAACAAGGTTTTTAATAAATAGTGATCTATCCTCATGATAATGATATGTTGTATGGTTCATTACCTTACATACCTCTTCTTACTCATCAGATATTAAAAGCGCCCAGAGTACTCAATTCCAAGATATCTACAAGTAACATGAAAACTTTAAGTAACCTATCCACTAAAATAAAATCTCTCCTAACAACTTTAAAAATTCAAATGTGGTTTATTCTATCCCATGTAGCAGTGTTTTAAGATGTACATAGGGCAAACATCTAGAAATGTATCAGGAGAATCACATACCATAAAAGTGACTGCAAAAGAAAATTTTTTCATGTAGCTTAGCTGTGCATGTTATTCACCAAAACCAGGCAATGGATTTTAACAAATTTACTACATTATCTAAAGAAAATAATTTAACTAAACGTCTTTTCGTGAAATGGTCTGCATTAATTAAAACAGATATTAACAAACTTAGCAGTATTTATAATTACATTATTATCTTATGAACATAATTTTAATCAAATTTCCACTAATAATTAAAATATTTTTCTTTAGTTTTTCTGTTCTCTAAGCTTTTATTTAACCTTGCCCATTTTTCTAGTAATGTTTACTAATTTTATTCTCCCTTTGATTATTTTGATCGCATAACACTTAGCCACTTGGCGTTGTTAGTGTTTTAATACGTAACAACCCATATATTATGTCACATTTGATTTAGTTTTACTACTGACACACTGTCAATTCCTTCTAGAATCTCAATATCTCCTATTGTTAGTTTCGTTTTTAACTTTATTATTTAACTCACGTTAGGTATGTTCCTATTATTATCTAATTTATGACTACTATTAATTATATTTGCAGCTTGTCTTGAGAAAGAAATAAATAAAAAATAAATAAATAAATGCAAAACTTGTAGAGAAACATGAGCGCTATATTTCAAAAATATTTTTCAATATACAGGGTGATCCAATATCAGTGTTGATCCAAAGTTAAGTTGTTTCTTAATGAAACATCCGGTACTTCGTTACATTTTTGAAAACACCTTGAAAAGTGTAGATGCTTTTGCTATACGGTATTAAGGGTCTAACTTTATAGATTACTGAATTATTTTAATTTTGAACTAAAAAGGACTCACCATTGGAAATTTATTACTCATAAAGCGAATAAGATTTTGGGTTATAACTACCACTTGAGATTTATTATTACGCCTAGTTAACGATTTTAGACTAATACAGAGATAAAATTCAGGAAGACATACCCAGTGGTTGACCTATGCGAATTGTTATTTGACTCACAATTTTAAATGGAACACCCGGTATAATTTTGCATTGTTGAGAAGCCAATAACGGATACATTCTTTTTATAGTGAGGGTTTATGTATTAACTTTAACCGTTATGGAGTTATTTCCATTTTATTCTAAAAATGGCCCTACAAGGTCCTACTACTAAATAGGCTGTCAAAATGTCACTATTTCAGCTGTAAATTTTCTTATACTAATGATGATAATCAAAATTCTTATGATTGTTCAGAAAAGAAACGCTTAAGGAAACTTTCTTTCAATATTTGTAGCAATTATGTAACCTAGAAAGAATTGAATTCCGCTTTTCATAACCACTAAAGACTAGAAACAAAAGAAACAACGTGTAGACAAGGTACAACAACAATAATAATATTAATCGTAAATTGAATGAAAAGAGAAATTAGGAATACCTAAACGAAGATAAATAATTTTCGATTGATAAGTATTCTAGTTAATGAATTGCTCAATATGTCCACCGTTTTCTTGGATACATAATCTTTCGCGTGTCAACAAGGAGTGACTAAGGTTCAATAAGATTTGTTCATTAATTTATTTAAATGCCCTTCTTATTCTGATTTTCATATCCTCACGTCTTACAGGTGCAGTTTGGTATACTATTTCTACGTAACCCCACACCAAAGTATCTAATTTCGTCAAACTGGGAGACCTAGCTGGCCGAGCCGTTAGTCCACCTCTACGAATCTACCTAACTCCAAACTCATTATTTAAATACCTTCTTACTCGTACATTGTAATGGGGTGATGCCCATCTTGCTCCAACCATAATCTTCGTCTAGAGTTTAAAGGTACATTTTCCAACAATTGTGGCAGTGTGTTATTAAATTATATATATATATATATATATATATATATATATATATATATATATATATATATATATATGTGGTATAACATTTTTGGAATATCGCTTCGTTTTCAAAATACGGTGTGTTGAAAAATACAATTTTATGCGTTTTACTTTTATTATTAAATTTTACATAATGAACTGACATGAACAAAAGTCAAATAAACTGCTGAAAGTGTCCTCCATGAGGTAGTAAACACCCTTGTACAGGACGTCATAAATTATCGCTTACACGTTGGAAAATTTCGGGACTGGCGCGAATCGTATTAAAACCATTAATAACACGCAGTCGAAGATCTTCTGCAGCTTCAATAGGCATAGTGTATACAAGTTGTCTAAGGTGACCCCAAAAATAAGAATCCAACGTATTGAGATCCGGCCATGGGTGGAGGCCACCTCTACCTATCCAACGAGCAGTATATTGCTGATCCAAATAGTTTCTACTACATACCGAAAAGTGGGGCATGCATGAACCACATTAAAACTCTCGTTCTTAATGGCACTGCTTCCATCAATTCACATCACCAGTAAGCCGATGGAGAAAGAAATATGGTCTAACTAAAGTATCTCCAATAGTTCCTGCCCAAACATTGTACGAAAATGTACGCTGGTGATGTCCTTCGATAATGCAATGAGGATTTTCATCCGCTCAGATATGGATATTGTGCAAATTTGTAATGCCAGAATTATTTCTGAAACATGGACTCGTAAAGAATTTTCTTGAAACCAGTTACAAAAATCAACTCAATCTGGACAATTTCGAGGCAACAAATCTTGCACTCTTTGTACGCGATAAGGATAAAGTAAATAGTCTTTAAGACACTCCACACTGTTTTGTTAATCACATTCAACTCGTTCCCACTTCTCCCGCACTCGTGCCTTGAGACTCTTCCACCTTGTCTAAAACTTCTTCCTCAAGTTGTGGGGTTCTAACCTCTAATCTGAGTTGCAACCTTGTAAAAGTTTTCCGAAATGGTATTCGTCTATTAGGAAAGCGTTCTGCATATAAACTTTTGCCTGTCGCGCGTTTCCATTTGCTAAACCGTACATAAAATGAGTTTGAGCCATTTCTTGGTTGATAAACTCAACCATTATAAAAAGTATGTATGCAGTACTAATAAATTGCAAAACTATTCAAAGAATATTTGTAAACTGTCAAACACGAGACAAAACAGTTGCCACGAAAAACCAATGTTGTTTCCTTGCAACGAATCAAAGCCTACTCATTTGAAACAACAAAATAATAAAATGCGAAAAATAGCTCTTTATTCTACTTCCGTCTCGAAGCAAAATATACAGGAACTAACATGCCGCATAAAATTGTTTTTTTTCAATACCCCGTATTTCGAAAACGAAGCGACATTTGAAAAAACTTTATTTCACATATTCATCTTAAAATTAGGTGAGGATTCACACCTTTCATTTTGTGTGAGAGGTTATGAAACATCATGTATATACAGGGTGTCCCTAAATTACATAGTCAAAATGATAATGAAGTTTACTTACGTGAAAATGAGCCGATTTAACTAAGCTGGCTTTAGTCGAAAAGTTGATAACAATAAAGCTGCATGGTGTCAAAGTTGAAAAAATAACATCAGATTTTCTTTCTTATGCTTCAAGCTAATTTTATAAAATTTCTTATATGGGGTTTCTTGAGATGATAAATTTAAATTTATCATCGATTTTGGTGTATTTCCTAGAGGGCGTTACAAGTAAACATTAGGACGTGTTTAAACCGCTACATCTTTTTGTACTAAAAGGGTCTACAGTAGTAGACCCTTTAGTATGGAATAATAGTTTTCCTACCTTTTTGGTTAAAAAGGCATACTTTCTTGACATCCCTAAGAGCACCGGTTTCCGGAAAAACGATTATAAAGCCCATGCTGTATGGAAATTATCGAAAAGTATAACAAGTAATTTAGAATAATAATAAGAATAATTCATGAAGCCTATTTATTGAAAAAATAAGGAATAAAGTATTTCAAGAA
The DNA here is from genome assembly GCA_036346205.1 of Vesta saturnalis. Classification (NCBI taxonomy): domain Eukaryota; kingdom Metazoa; phylum Arthropoda; class Insecta; order Coleoptera; family Lampyridae; genus Vesta; species Vesta saturnalis. Next base: position 3,182,842 of record JARFJB010001084.1, on the reverse strand, counting down.
CAATTGAAGAAAAACAAAAACAATAATTAACATAATGCAGAACAAAGTTAAACAACTAAATTGCGTTCTTATCAACCAAAAGCTAAATAAAAATTAAAACAATAAAATTATGTTATGTAAATTTTGTTTTAACAAGTGTAATTGATGAACTTTTCCGGAAGGCATTTAATTTGCTAATTCAAGAAATGTTCAAAATTTCCCCTACGTTCCTGAATACACAAGTTAATTCTTTTAAAAATTACATTGTACTCTGGACAATACTTCAGGACTATTCTTCAATAAATTGGCTTTATGAATTATTTTGTGTATTAACTGGGGATGCATAAACTTTTGATTTCAAGGCACCCTGAAAATAAAATCACAGGGTGTCAAGTCCGGTGATCGAGCCGGCCAGTTCACAGGTGCGTCACCTCCTCTTCTTATCCAGCGCTGTCGATATACCTCATTTAAATGTTGTCTTACGTTTAAAGTAAAATAAGAAGGTGCACCATCATGTATAAAACCAAGGTCACAACGAAGGGGTAAGGGCAAATCTTCCAATAAAATAGGTAAATTTTGTATAAAAAGTTCAAGTACCCATCTGCATTCAGCCTATTTGGCAGTACAAAGGGACCAATAATAAAAGTGTCTACAATTACAGCCCAGATATTTACTTGAAATTGATGCTGATAATGAGATACTCTCGTTTCATGAGGGTTTTCAACAGCATAAACATGTTTCTTATGAACATTGAAAATATCGCATCTAGTAAAAGTAGCTTCGTTCGTGAACAACATTTTTTATGAATATTAAATCGAGAGAAAGCTAAACGTTGATGAGAATCCGTCGGCAATATGTCTTAAACTTTTCGAATATGAAAGGGGTGCAATAATGGTTCTTGAAAAACTCTATGAACTGATGATTTCGAAATTCCCAATTGCAACCCTACACGTCGTGTAGAATTCTTTTGATTTATTTCAACAGTGTCCAAAATCTATTCTTCTGTTTCCACCGTCCTCATGATTCGTCTGCATCCAGAATTTACACGGCTGGGTTGAAACCTGCCATTTTCGCGGAGACGCTTTTCGATATTAGCAAATTAGCGATTTGGAGTTCTACGGAAAGGATATTTTCCCTATAAATTCGTACACTTCTTGGACCGTTGCAATGGAAAAGTCCATAGACTAAAAACATATCCACGATTTCAGATTTAGTGAAATTGTGAGCCATAATTATGGATCATTATCAACGAAAAAGCAACAGAAAAAACTAACGTTTGATAAATAAATTCAACTGTCGCTATGGTAACTAAAAGCAACAGCGACTAAAGTTTTTACCTAAGTAAAAGAGCTTGCGCAAATGTGCAATGCAATACAAAATGTTTTTCCTGGCTAAACCGTTCGTCTTATAAATATTTTCAGGAGAGAAAAAATTCAAAATTAATTAAAACTAAATTGTTATTGCGGAAAAAATAGGATAATCAAAAAGTTGTTTTGATATTTTGGCTAATTTTTAAGCAGAAAAGGTAGGGAAAACTATTATTCTATAATAAAGGGCCTACAGTGTAGCGCAAAAGGTTGTAGCGTTTTAAACATGTCCTAATGTTCGCTTGTAGCGCCATGTAGGAAATACACCTAAATCGATGATAAATTTTAATTTCTCATTCCAAGAAACCCCAATATAAGAAATTTTATAAAATTAGTTCAAAGCAGTCGAAAATATGAAAGAAAATGTGATTTATTTTTCCAACTTTGACACCCTATATATATATATATATATATATATATATATATATATATATATATATATATATATATAAGGGTGTTTCTGAAATAGGGTTCCAATTTCTACTGCATGTAGAACTCATTCAAATAAGCCAAAATGTTCATATAAATATGTGCCCTAAAATGCACCCTTAAAAAGTTACAGGCCCTTGAAAGGGTTCGAATAAAACTGATTTTATTCAATTATTTCAAAAACGATAAAAGATAAAGAGATGAAATTAAGGAACATACATAACTTTTGACGCGAAGTAACATGAGCTAGGCCATTTTCGTTATTCGAATCATAGGCGTCCTTTTCGGGGGTGGAAAGGGTATCAAGTCCCTAAAAATTTTGTATGACCTTTTGCAATTTTTTTAACAAATTCATAAATTTTGGACAGTTTTATGTAAACAATGTCGTCTTTGCGTAATTCGATATGGGCAACGGTTTTGTGTAAAATGAGTTTGAAAATTATCATTATTTGATAAAATTACTGTTATTCACTTCGGAATCAATTCAGAAACGCAAAGACGACATTTTTACGTAAAACTGTCCAAAATTTATGAATTTGTCAAAAATTGCAAAAGGTCGTACAAAATTTTTAGGGACTTGATACCTTTTCATCCCCTGAAAAGGACGCATATGATTCGAATAACGAAATATGGCCTAGCTCATGTTACTCGGCGTGAAAAGTTATGTATGTTCCCTTTATTTCGTCTCTTCATCTTTTTCGTTTTTGAAATAACTGGATAAAATCAGTTTAATTCGAACCCTTTCAAGGGCCTGTAAATTTTAAGGGTGCGTTTTAGGCACAAGTTTATAGGAACATTTTGTCTTATTTTAATTAGTTCTACATGCAGTAGAAATTGGAACCCTATTTCAGAAACACCCTATATATATATATATATATATATATATATATATATATATATATATATACAGGGTGACCCGAACTCGATGGTCAAAATGAAAAGAGCCGTTTGCGCTGACCAAATGAAACAAAAATTGTTAATAAGTGTAAGGTCTATTGTTACCGGTTTTCAAACAGTGTAATTAATATTTTCGATTTCGCAGATAAAAATGACCCTGTGCGTTCCAAACTAAAATTAAATTTAAAGATGATTTATGACAATCCTTGTGTTATAAACAATTCGTTGGATTTAAACAAAACAATTCATGTGCAGGAAAGTAACAACATTCGTAAGGTATCCGAGTGGTCGTCCCTCTGAAGTTGTTGGTTCGAATCCCAGCAGCGCAAAGTATTTTTTCGAAAAGTGACTAAACTGTGGTAAAGAAACGAACCAGTGATGTCAAATATCAGATCCATTTCCTTCATATCAACCATTTGAATATTTCTTGTGGATTTGATTATCATCGTAATTAACTCTCAGTGTCATAATTCGAAAACTAGTGTGTTAACCTCCAACTTCAGCTGAAGCTTACAGAATACAGAAGTTTTTCGTTCGTTAGCCGTATATCACGTGGGTCATGAAGTTTGAAAAAATCTTATTTTGAAATTAATTCAGGTCTTAAAATGGCGAATAATGCATTTATTTCGAATGGATTCAAGATTCCGGAAAAAAATGTGTGTGCTTCAAATTTTTCCTTGGGAATTTTTATGGTAATTGAGAAATCTAAAAATTAAAAACACTCTGTATCTTGAAAACCGGTAATAATAGACCCTACATTTATTAACAATTTCATGTTTCATTTGGTTAGAGGAATCGGCTGTTTTATTTTGACCATCTAGTTCGGTCACCCTATATATATATATATATATATATATATATATATATATATATATATATATATATATATATATGTCAGTAGCACAGAAGTAAACGGTAGCGCGCATGAATATGTTGTTTATTTTCCTCTGCAGTAAATAGTCGTATCTCCACTTCGTACACGTGGTTTGTGTTTTTAGCCGATTTATTGATTATTTACGCAATGTATATGACGAATCGATCCACAGAACTTGTTAAAATGGCGTTGATATCTATAAGAAATAGCGATGGTAAGTATGTTTGTGGAAAAATTACAATAAAATTGAATAGATTTGGAACCAATAAAAATTTGAGGTTAGGGCATAAAAATATCGGAAACATGTAGTTTATTTTTAGCAGCTTCCAAATATTTTAATATGTGCAAAGGTACACAGTTGGTATTTCATTAAATAGCTAATGTAATAAAAATAGCCCATTGATGGAAAACTTAGGAGATATTATTGTTTACCACAACGGTTTTTTTAGCAGAAAATAAATGTCGTTGTGTCTGTGGTAGAAAATTTACTGAGAACAGGCACTGATGAAAATATAACGTCAAATGGCATTAGTCACAGTGAGTTTTATTTAAAATTTAAAATTAATACAGTTGAAATTGAACATTTAGTTTTTATTTGTCAGTTATTCTGGAGATACGACTGTTTACCTTATCTTTGAATTATCCCTATTTTAAATAATTCACCAGCCGCAGATGAGTATGTCGTTCCACACACTTTGAATAGCTTAGAAGCAGTGGGTTGGTTTAAAAATAACATTTAAAATAAATTAACAATCTTGGAAAATATGTCTGTATCTGAATCTGACTTTGAGGAAAATATATCACTGTCTTGAAGGCCGGTCGTCTAACTATGGCGACATTCTATGTAAATCAAATCCAATGGAAGACAGTAACTTTGACGACAGCGACACGAATCCCTAGTGCGCAAACTCTGAATCTGAAGAAGAACAAACATTACCCAAAAATAAAGAAGGTGGGCAGTAAAATGTCATCACCAAAAATATTCCCAAAGCTGAAAATAAGACTCCAAAAAAGGAGATTAGAAAACAAGCAAGAAACGTCGACCAATGGAAATCTAGCAAGAGAACATTTAAAACATTATCAGCGCAAGACATTATTTCTAAAACTGGCATGTTAATACGCAGAAAAAAACAAGCACGTCAGAAACAGTGTTCAGAAAAGAATCAGGAAAGTGTCCGAAAAGAGATTTTAAATTATTACTGGGATGAAACAAAGAGTTGGGATGTAAAGAGGCAGTTTATAGCATCCCATGTTAGAAGCAAGCCCCCAAATCGAGAGAGGACTAAATATGGCAGTAGGAGTGCGCAAAGAAAATAAACAATTTTCTATTACATTGATATGAACGGCAGTTTGTAAAGTTTTTTCCTAAATACATTAGGAATCTCAGAAACAGTAGTGAAGACTGCCCTTAAAATGTCAATTACTGGAGGTTTCGCTTCACGCGATACGAGAGGTCGACGTATACCTCCAAACAAACTGCCTGAAAATGTTCTTGAGAGAATAAAATCTCATATCAAATAATTCCCGATATATCGAACTCATTACAGCCGTAAGAAAACTGATAAACATTACTTGGGAAGTGACCTAAATACAATGAGACTTTATCAGTTGTACAAACAGAAGTACGTAGAAGATGGTATTCCACAGAGAGAAAATCTTAAGCATTGGGCTTACAAGCGTGTTCGTAACGTCCCAATTATTGGCTATCGTTACCCTAATTTAAGTTTTGAACTTGTGTTATTATTTATTGTTAAATATATTTACATTACGCCGGTATCTTTTTTTCTTTCAATAATTAAATTTTGGTATGTCGATATTTTCACTTTAGCATACATAATTACGAATCCCTGTGTATATATTTTGATCCTCTGTAAGGGATATTTTAGCCACATCAACTTTATTTTGTGCGCAACTCAACGCGAACTGAACACGCGTTGACACTTAATTCATTTCCGCTTCTTCTACTGTTCAGTACGTTGTTTTTAAGTTTTACTCCCTTGTATAATGTATGTAAGGATTCTATTTACATTTTTGTATATATTATATTTAATAGGGAACAACTAGGGAACAAACATATGCCTATTCATTAAGAGAAGCCGCTCGTGTTAAGAAAAAGCTTGTAGTAATGAATTTCATATCGTTGCAAAAGTGAATATGCCTAAAATTGCGTGCATGATAGTGCAATTGTCTGTCTTAAATAGTTAAAAGTGGGGATACCTTTGTACTATTACCGCTTGCTGTTGGATTCCCTTTGATTGCAATATACGTTGGAAGCAATAAATTAGTATAGTGTTGTTTTGATACGGTTATAATGAATAGAAACAGCTAAGTTCGGTTTCTAAGATAAAAACATTTGAGTTCATAACAGATAGTACAGCAATATTTGTTGACATAGGTCAAGTATACGTTTTATTATTAAATACAGTGTTGACATATTGCATTTTGAATTTTAAGTAAAGATAGATTATAGGCTTGTATAGTTGTGTTGAATTTAGTAATTATTTAATACTATAAACCTGTACGAGAAATACTGTTTTAATTGTTGTATGCTGAAATTAATCAGACGCTTTGTTTTCTTAAACATACGTATAAATACAGCTGTTTAGTGTTATTCAGATTACCTATGGTATTAATGTACAACTTTATCAATTTTTGTTGTATTTTAATTATTAAACCTATAAAGTTGAGTGGCGTCCAACAAGAAAAAACAAACAGATGCTTTATTGATTATATCTATGGACATATACCTGCATCCCTCAAACCTGTTAAAAAGAATTCTCAACTACAGTAAGTTTCGTAAGTATTGTACCTTGCTGAGCTACTTAGTCGTTCAACTTACCTTTTTAAGTATCCCAATCAACACCCCGAATTTTTTATTTATTATATGTTTTCAATCGAGTGTTCAATTTAGGATTAAAGAAATCTTTCAGTCACACCTGCGAAGACGCCGAAAGACGTTACCAGGAAAGAAAACAAGATAAATAATGAGCAGAGGCGAAAACAAACTAAAGTAATAATGTTAGACTTGCAAAAATGGTTGCAACTCCATAACTCTAAAATTGTCAGTTTTCATTTGCTGGAATTGCGGACGATTAATCTCAAAATATACGATAAAACTGATAAGAAACCCTATTGTATGACTTGAGGCAAATCAAAAGGTGCAAGAGTTGGATATGAAATTACTTCGGTTTTGTTAAAATGGGCAAAAAATATTTTGGTTGATAGTCAAACTGAAACTTTAATGATATGGTCCAAAAATTTCCCTAGTCAAACTCGAAACATCATGATGATATTCAGTTACTTTTGGCTATTAAATATTTCCCCTTCCTTGAAAATTGTTACACACAAATTTTTATTACGAGGTCATGCTCATATGGAAGCCGATCACATCCATGCTTTAATTGAAAGAACTAAAGAAACAGTACAATGCAAATCGTAACTGCTCATATGGAAGCCGATCACATCCATGCTTTAATTGAAAGAACTAAAGAAACAGTACAATGCAAATCGTAACTCCTTGGAATTTGTAGCAGCTCATTCGAGCTCCTGGCGCAATAGTTTTCAGTACGAAACAGAAGATTTAAAAAATTTTGCAGTTTTATACAGCACTGGCGGGGAACTCTTTACAAACAGAAAACAAAACACTGACAAAGAAACTTTTCTCGTTTCCACAGTTGCTTGCCTTGAGGTAAGATCGCACAATCGCCGTCAATCATTTGCTATAAAACGGATTTCCAAGTAGAAACTTTTAAAACCGTCAATTTTTCCAGCTCTCAGAAATTCTTTGAAACTGCCGATAATTTAGCTACTATACGAAATGACACAACAGGAATCAGCAAAAAGAAAAACGATAACTTGATCACTCTTCGGCAGTGGGTCCCGAAATCCTTTCACAATTATTATAAGAACATACCAATAGCATCAAAGAACGAGCAAAGTGACGACGAATAAAGTAAGTGTGAGCTCTCTCTGAACATTTAAATAAAAGGATGAGTTCAAAACTGTGATATTTCAATAGTAAGTCCTTTATTACCTGTTATTTTACGTGGAATCACACAATCGCAAGTCCACAAAATCACTTTTATCTATGAGATATGAAAACAATAAGTACTTTGATTTGGAATTCAAATGATATAAATACAAATTTCAAGTTCATAATGCACTGTTAGACCTTATGGTTTGGCAGTTTCTTATACAGTGGAATAAAATACGTCTTTTCTTGTTTCTTGATTCTTAAAATTCAACAAATTGGAGATGCCATAGTTTACCCCTGTGCTACTGATATATATATATATATATATATATATATATATATATATATATATATATATATATATATATATATATATATATATATATATATACATTTGGCGGATGGAAGAATGATCAGATACTTGTTGGATTTTAGGTTCCGCAGTGCCAGCATCTCGGTCATTGGTAGCTCCTAGACATATCCAGGAGCGTACTCAGTAAAGGCTTCAATTTTGCAATCACACCTGAACGAATTCCTGTGGAAGAAATTATATGTTGAGTGAATGATAATTCACAAAACTCGACAGAGACGCATCCCAATCTATAGGACAGGATGTTTCTCATGTATTGAGAAAGCCACAACCACCAACCAGGAATCTACCAAAAAGCTGCGCATACTGCGGAACCTAAAATTCAACAAGGACGTGATTATTCTTTCAGTTTACAAATTAAACGCCACGGTGATAATGGATAAGAGAGAATACGGCATAAATACCTGAGAGTTGTTCTAAGACGCAGCATACCAACCGATAGGGACGGATCACATACAACCTACCTGGAGAAGACCTAGAAGACCACGATAGCCAAAATCAAGGACAGCAACATCGGCAAACAAGAACAACTTCAACCGATATTACGGGATAAATCTTCAAAATGCCCAAAATTATAAAGGTTACCTAAAATCCATAAGACGGGTACACCATTAAGATCGGATCGGCAATACAGTAACTAGCGGGATATATGCTGTAGAAACTACAACCATATGCGGAACAAGCGAAATCTTACGTGAAACACTCCAATCACCTCGATGAGATACTGAAGGAGGAGACAGTAAACAGGAACCACCACTAGTGAGCTTAAGTCGAGAGTTGCTGTTCACAAGCATCTGGATCAATGAGTCACTGGAGATAATCAAGATGAAACATCAAGCAGCAAAAGACATGATGACACTAACGGAATCTTGCCTGAGTAACACGTTATTATTCTACGAGTCTCAAACCGAGGTCATGGTTGAGATATATCGACACCATCGTCATATGGTCACACGGCAAAGAACAGCTCGACGAATTCTTGTAACATCCAATAAGCGCGCACAACTAAACAAATTTTACCATTGAAGTGGAGGATGAGAACAAGCTGCCCTTCCTGGTGGTGCTGATACAAAAGAAAAGGGATGGGAACTTTGAACCACAGTGTACAAGTAGTCCACCTACACCAGTAAATACCTCAACCCCAAATCTCACTATAATCCTCTGCAGCTACAATCACTTGTAATAACTCTAGGTGCGAAAGCAGCCAGACTGAAGGACTCAAAGAAACAGATGACAATATTAATAACGGCATTACTGCAAAATAATTTACAGTTAGCAATATCCGAAACGCCGCAAGACCAGAAGAACCGAGACCCATAGGAACCACCAGCAGCAAAGCTCTCGCTTCTATGTATAAAGGGATTGCAAAAGTTCTCATCAAATACAGCACACAGGGAACACTCAACTCGGACAAACAAATACCTTCAGTGCTTCCAACAGTGAAAAAAATTAACCTGAAAAAGCAGGGAGCCTACAACATCCCTGTGGAAGATGTGGCAAGGTATATATAGGATAAACAAACAGGAGGATTAACATTCGACGCGAAGAACACATAAAGGCTGTGGAGAGCATAACATCTACATCATCGCTAGCGCAGCACTTCGGCAGTACATACGTCACCATAACATTTGAAAGCATCAGGATGATAGTCAACATCAAAAACGCGACAAAAAGGACTATCTGAAAGGCCATCGAAATTGATAAACATGAACAGAACTTCAACACACGAGACGAATCTCAAAGTATATATATATATATATATATATATATATATATATATATATATATATATGCTGTATGTAGTCAATTACGTAGGCCAAAAAGTAAAAAAAAACGCTTTGTTAGTGTGTCAAGCTTTCGGAATGCTTTATTCTTATGTGAGCCTGCAATATCGCAAGGTTCACACATATCAAAGCAACTTGACTAACATTAAATTATTGTAATAATTTGATATTAGTCACATAGCAAAGCAAGTCGAAACAAATGGTCGCCTTTTTTTTTTAAACTGACCTTGTGTTAACTGTTCCTTTAGAGAACGTAGAACGGTCAATTCTGAATGGTACACAACGATTTGTTTGCCGTAAGTCTTCGACGAAATGCGGAAAACAAATAAGCGCCGTCAGATCGTTCTTCATCACGACATTGAAAGCTCTCACACATTTCGTCTAACAACCGATTATTTGAACACTCAAAAAATCGAATTGACGGGTCATCCGCCGTACAGTCCTGATTTGGCACATAATGACTTCTCCTTGTTACCGAATATCAAATAAATTGCGTGGACACGATTTTCGTCGGCGGAGGAAGCCGTTGCTGCGTTAAAAAACCATGTTATGGAGGTGTCTCAAGAGGATTGAAAAAATCTATGACAAATGGTTCGAACGAATGCAAAAGTGAATTGATCATAAAGGAGAATATTTCGAAAAAAAATAAATCAATTTTTAATGACAAGTTACTGTTTTTTCATTGTTAGGTTCAAAATATAAATAGTGACCCTCGTATTGTATCTAGAAGGTATAAATTCATATTTGATTAAGGCCATTCGCATTTATTTTATCCGTACCTTTTTGTTTTCCAAGGTTTTATCTTATTAAACAAACTATAAAGAGGTCATCGGTAGATTACTTCTGGACTATACGTGCAGATGGCATGCTCATTAGAAAACCGAGCTAGTAGAGTAGTGGTAACACGACCTGCTTAGCATTCTGGAAGGAATGGGTTCGATTCTCGTTACCGTTAACCCAGTATGAGGTTTTTTCAGGGGGTTTTCCTCACACACTTGTAGCGGAATGATCATTGCGTATACGCACACCATGTGCGGCACCCTGGACTAATGCTGCGGTAGTATTTTCCCCTTAAGAACCCAAATTTCGTTCCTTCCGATCCTATCCTGACCACACCCATCCTTAATCCCACCGTGCATCATGTATGTATGTATGCTGGGAATCCATAATTGTGGCTGATGGAGTTCGGAAAGCTTAAGCTGACCCGTCCTCCACTTTGGGAAGGGAATGAAATACGTGGCCTTTTGTTTTTTTTTTCATTCGAAGTTAAAGTTACAAGCATTTAAGGGACTGAAGTATGAAAATGTAAACTGTGTAAAACCATATAGGAATTGAAACCTTCACCGTTTGACATAATTAACAATTTATTTGCGAAGAAATGGTGTAATACTTTATATATATAATATAATATATATATATATATATATATATATATATATATATATATATATATATATATATATATATATATCTCAGACAGATAATCTGTCCTTGATGAGGCGTAATAAGGTAAATCATCATTATACTCATTTTTTAAATAATGTATTTTTTTAATTTTAAATTACAGCTATCGTTAACAGTAAATGGTAATATCCGTAAGAATGACTGAGGACGATAACTGTAATTGTTATCGAAACGTATAAATTTATGTAAGAAATAGGTAGGAAAATACACTAATTAAAAAACCCATAAGTTATGTATTTTAATATAGTTTTTAAAGGCTTGATCATTTATAAATTAAAAAATATTGTAGTTGACGTACATACCTGTATATTTTTGACTTATAAACGCTTATATACTTGATCAATTGTTTATCTTATAAAACAGCTCGAGTGTCCTAGCGATCTATGAGTCGTGATCCAGAAGTAAACCACGGCATTAAATACACGAATGTTTTAGTAATACGTTGATAGCCATGCCTTGCATTATAGATTACACTTGATTAACAACACATTAATTTGTTTGTCATTTTTATTTTAATTATTTAAATGTATGACTTGGGTTGACTTAGATCCTATTTATACTGCATCTTAAACCTAGATTTTAAAGTTTTCCTGCAGCTTTGCCATTACTAATTAAAATTAGGCTTATGTAAACTATTACTATTCCAGACTTGAATACCGTGTGCTTTGTTCTTCCTTGTAAGGCAACGCAACAAGTTAGGTGTAGTTTAAAGCCATACTTTAAATATATACGGAACTTCCTAATTTGACAGTCTTGTTTAAATTTCGATTTTATGCCATCTCTGAATATTATTTAACCGTTCATGTGAATATTAAGAACTCGGCACCTTTCCGGATACAGTGGGGTGAAAAATTTTTCTTTACATTTTAATGTGCTACAATTTAACACCTTACAATTTTTTTTAATTTAACGGCGTTTCAAGCGGCCAGAACAAAGTGGTTAAGGGATAACCTTATTTCTTTGTAGGGATTTGACAGATAAAATGTTTTAGGCATAGAATTTATTCTTGATCGTCTTCCAAACATTAAAAGGGACGAGACTCTTATCTTGGCGGGTAGAAATAACAGCAAGTTCTTTCTATTTTGAGCTCTGATATATGCGCTGGTGGACATCATTTAATAATAATCGAATATATAGTAATAATTAAAAATTATTATTAATTTTATTAAATACATAAATTAAAATTAGTATGTTTTTTTTATGAACGAATAAGTTCAAAGGTGAATATGTTCTTAAAAATTATTAATAATAATAATTTTTATGTACATAAATAAAAAGTTTACCTCGAGTAAACTTTTCATTTATGTATTTAATAAAATTATTAATAATTTTTAATTACACATTTACCTTTGAACTTATTCGTTCATAAAAAAACTTATGATAAATACAGGATTAACGTTACATTGGTTACTCTAACAAATTGACGATTTAGGAAATATTTTAATTTATTGGTGAAACAAAAGAATATTGATAAAATCGGATGTCGTTCTTAAAGTTAAGTACTTAAAGGTACCACAAGAACGTGATTTTGGTATGTAACAGAATGTTTGTAAAGGAACGTCTAGATTTTTAATTACGGAAGCTGAATTTTTGGGAAACTATTATTCGAGTGTTTTGTTTGCCTTTTAGGACATATTTAGGCGTGTGGGTATCGTGTACAGTGTAAATAGAGAGGTCAATTTAGCAACCGGGAATGTATACTTTTGTTAATCAAGAAAGGATGTTGGAGTGATACGGCGTGACATCTTTCAGATAAGTAAATTAGAGAATGCCAAAACGGGGGAAATTCTCTTAGGAATGTTCCCTATACTTTCCAAACCACTAGTTTAAAGTAAAAATTGGTTAATTTTTATTGTGCTATCGGTACTACTATGTTGGTAACGGTCTGGGAATACTGTCGAATAGGTGTGTGTTGCAAAAGTTTTTCTATCTTTTAGAATGCATTGAGTAATAATCTGCCATAGAAGATGGTTTTATGACGGACACAGAGCGCATTGAATAATAATCTGCCAATGAAAAAAGTTTTACCTCTGAGTAGAATACTCAATTCATGATACGCTCATGCTTGTATAGTATGGAATTTTTGCAGCATTGGTCAATATATTGAAGATAGTGTCACGATGCGGGATCATATGTAGAAATATCAACACAATTTTTACCTACCCACCTACATATGTTATGTAGGTGGGAGTGTAAAAATTGCTTTTTTACCTGACCACCTACATAACATATGTAGGTATAGCAGGTTAAGAAATCGACTTTTTCTCACTATCACTATATCTCATTTTATGACGTTTCACAAAATTTCGCCGCGAGCGACAGTGATGTGGTCCGTGCATGCGTATGCGTATTATCGACCAGAACTAGATCTTTCATAAGTATACTTTTTTAAACAGGAAAATAGTCATACATAACACCCGAACGTGTTGGATTGAGGAGACGTTAACAGTTAATTTCTTTTGTAACGTACCTTGTGGCAGGTCGCGTGGCTTTCTGTGTTTTTGAAAGGACCCTGGTCCTTGCAACCTCTGGGGTTGCAGATGGAAATCTTGATACTAATATTACAAGGAGATAATACTGGGTTTGTCTTTTAACAACACAGACTGCTGCTACTCCTCTATGCCAATGATCAAATAGGTGCATCGTATTTGCCGAATTTCGGTCTAGGTTTAAACATCATATATATATATATATATATATATATATATATATATATATATATATATACATGTGTACGTGTATGTTTGGGTGAGCTAGAGCGTGCGCATGTATGTGTGCGCGTGCGCATGCGCGTGTGTACGTGTGCGTGCGTGTGCGTGGGCATTGCGTGTGCGTGTGCGTGTGCGTGTGCGTGTTGGTGCGTGTGTGCGTGTGCGTGTGCGTGCGTGTGCTTGTGCGTGTGCGTGCTCGTGCGTGCGTGTGCGTGTGCGTGTGCATGTGCGTGTGCGTGTACGTGTGCGTGTGCGTGTTCGTGTGCGTGTGCGTGTGCGTGTGCGTGTGCGTGTGCGTGTGCGTGTGCGTGTGCGTGTGCGTGTGCGTGTTCATGTGCGTGTGCGTGTGCGTGTGCGTGTGCGTGTGCGTGTGCGTGTGCGTGTGCGTGTGCGTGTGCGTGTGCGTGTGCGTGTACGTGTGCGTGTGCGTGTTCATGTGCGTGTGCGTGTGCGTGTGCGTGTGCGTGTGCGTGTGCGTGTGCGTGTACGTGTGCGCGTGCGTGTGCATGTGCGTGTGCGTGTGCGTGTGCGTGTGCGTGTGCGTGTGCGTATGCGTGTGCATGTACGTGTGCGTGTGGGTGTGCGTGTGCGTGTGCGTGTGCTTGTGCGTGTGCGTGTGCTTGTGCGTGTGCGTGTGCGTGTGAATGTGCGTGTGTATGCGTATGTGTTGGCCGGTAAGTTCTTGCATACGCGCGCGCGAGGGTATTTGTGTTTTGTATCCACACTGGCACCAGCACGACAATATTTACGTACTTCAAATTTTGTATTTAAGCTTGTTTTCATTTCTCCCAGGAGCTAGTTAGATTTAGGAAGAAATTTGGTGGTGGGGAGAGTGGTTTTTTAGATAACGCTCTGGGTTTTTATCAAAAAATTAAAATATGAATATGTAGAACTTACTTGGATTCTATACAATTTTTTGATACGCCGAGTAGTTTAGCGACAAGAAATGTAAGATTTTTTAATATCTAATTACCGATTAATCTTATAAGAAAGCTTGTGATCATATTTTTTAAAGAAAATTTTATTTTACACAACTTTTTTTCATAAAGTTTCTTTATATAAAGCAAACTAAGTCTAATTATTGGTTAAATATGGTTGACAATGTTTAAAGTGTGTTGTTGGTACTTCAAAAAAGCAGGCGGCTTTGGAATTGTTTTAAGCTATAAGCTGTCCATTAATATCGTACTGACCTGAAGTTTTAAACGTGCATCTGGCACAGATTATGCTTTTTAGTTTTTACAATTTCGCATAATTTCATTATGAACGTATTAAAAATCATGATGCATGTGGTTGTCTTAAAAAAATTATGATTAAAATTTTCATTTCTTTTGGTTCCCTTTCTGTAGGTAGGAAGGTCGTGTGTTGTTCGTCAATAAATATTTACTTTGAAATTCATCTCAGTATTATTTTTTATCTATCGCTACTCCTTGATGTATACTTATCTCAAATTTGCTCAGTGATGGAGAATGTAAAGGAGATTTTATTAAAGTGGAAATTGTTCTATGAGAAGTGTTAAACTTTTTTATACCGTGACATCTCTTGACTAAATAAAAACCACTCATACGTCAAACTAAAACGTTGTACTAACTACTGTTATAAAATTGGTATTAATGTTTTTTTTTTTGCTGTTACAATCTATTTTAATAAAATTTAAAAAATTTGGTTATAATTCAATAGCGCTAATATAATATAATTCCACAGATATTGTTATATAGATATTTTACTTATGTCGATTAGAAACCCAACCAAGTAAAAGGGGCCAGGTATAAGCCCAATTTAAGTTTAATTCACTCGAGGAGAGGGAGGTGTGTAATGAGTCAGAAAAATGGTAATAATTTATTTAGTTTCAGTATCCAGAGGCGGTAATAAACGGCACGTTTGCGCACGCACCAATTCCCCCCATTAATGTTTACAGAAGCCATCGCGTGTAATTTGGTCAAACCTCCACTTCATCGCGAAGCATAAAAGTGAAATTTTCATATACAATACCTCAAGTGGCCGATGAATTGCCGAAAATTTTTGCCAAAGTGTATGAGTATTTATTGCTTCGATATAAATTTTGAAGCAATAAACACGATTAAGGACTTTGACAAAAATTTATGCAATTCGTGGGCCACGAGTGGTATTTAAAATACTATTCAACGAACAAAATTAATAAATTAGTTTTAATTTAAAACAATTTGCAGGTTATATAGTGGATTAGATGGTAGTCGGAGTCTGCATTACTTTGGCGAACAAAATAAACGTCAAAGTTTATGTCAATTTGACATTTTACTGGAAGGCAACTAAATTTCACAGGAAGAAAAAAATTGTCGGGAATATTCCGCTAGCGGAATTGTCGCACAATTGTGCTGTGATTGGTCCACATACAAAAAATACTAAATTCTAATTGGTTCATAGTTGACATGGAGAGGGTGAGTTGAATAGTCAATATAATTCGTCACTTCCTCCCTGCAGAACACTTCTCCTGCAGAATATTTATATGCTATTCCGGTTTTCTGTAGTGTTTTTACTATACCTGCATTTCTACCAAAATTTCTCCGTATTTGAGAAGTATAAATACCGACCCGCGCTCTTAAAACAACTTATTGTTATAAAGTATTTTAATATTTCGAAGCAAGATTTCTAGTTTATAAATAGTTGAAATACCTATCAACTTCTGTTACCAATAAATCATTTTACAATTAATCTTACTCAAAAGAGGGACTATAAACCTATACTGAGTTTGGACTATTAGTCATATTACTAGCGGGGATTCGTTATCGATCTTCCTTTCTAGTCAACGAGACTCGAAGTCCGTCTGAGGGGATCAACCGTAGTTAATGCCTCTGGAACGCGAAATTAAAAACCCGAATCAATTAAATTCTACGTATTTAGAGTTGACCGTACTGACCTTAAATATCTAGAATGAATAGTGATACCTTTTTTCAGGCTTTTGAGGTTGCTGCCTTGACTCTAAGGAAAATTATAATTTCAGCACTCTGCACACCCTTTTCTACATAAAACTCATCTATATAATTACTTTCTGACACATAAACCAGAAATCCGAAAATCATTTCGCTTTATTCAACTAAATTGAATATTAAAAGGTTTAATTAAAACATAATAGTAAAACCTAACCTAACATCATCTCCGATTCAATAAATATTAATAATTCAACGTATTAACAAAACTTGTTTATTTAAATAATCAATTGCATTTATAGTTGACTAAACGGTATCATCAAAATCACATTTGTATCAGTATTAAACTAATTCGTAAACCGCATTACAATGGAAGATAAAACGAATAACAAATATTTCGTATTGAAACGATTGTTTTCAGTGCTGTGTATATAGCAAAATAAAAATTGTATATACTGAATTTATATACAGGGTGATCTTATGCTAATGGCTACATACGTTAGATACATTTTGTAAGCCGGCTCTGGAAATTGAATAAAATGGTTATTGTAAAAATAGAAACATACCTAGTACTTACTTTGAGTTAGTTTTTTAGATTAAATGTTTCTTATTTAAAATTTGTAAAATCGTTTCACATATTTTGCCAGACTTTAAAATTTTATTACATTTGATTTTATTAAAAACAAAATGATCGTGTGGGGAAAATGTGAACTACATTAGTTGTGTTACCCATCTGTGTACTTTTAGAGAACCATCAAAAGTTTTGCAAGAAATCCATATACAAGGCGTGTAAAATTCTAGAATCCACTCCGGCTAATTTTTAAAGACCCGTCCTGAATTATATAAATCAAATCAACATTAACAAAGTTATAGCGTAAAGTAGTTTTAGTCAATACTCATAAATCACGCTGTAAATTATAAAGCAAGAGGAGTAGACATTTTTAAATGCTAATTTTATGTTCTCCATAGGTAATAGGGGTATGTACAGTTCCTCATTACTTACCCTGTACATTTTCTCTTGATAATGATGCATCTTGTATTGAAACGCCTTGTAAGATAAATATTTATATCAAAAATTTATGGAATTATATTGTTTACCATACTTTCAATCAACCTTGAGATTTATACACAAAATTTGCAATACCAAGGTAAGCTTCATTTTGATAAAGGTAAAATAATAAATTATTGCTGGCAGGGATTTTAGAACAAAATATTTAGCGATATATTTCAGAATACAACAACTAACAGAAATATTAAAACTTGCAATTAAGGTAAACCTAGAATGCAGGTGAATAATGCGAATACATAATAATAGCCTGCTTTTTTGTTCAATTTCCCATTGTTAAATTAAATGACAAAGAAATTTAAATTAAAATTTCTTTTCTTTATGTACATTTTTTTCTAGCAAGCTGGCAGTAATAAGAATTTTTTCTCAAATTCCATACCGCTAAAAATCGTCCAAGCATTAACAAAAGGATATAAAATATGCACCACTAAATTCAAATAAATTTCAAGTATTCATTAGTTATATTTACGGAATATGTAAAGCTACATAAAATGTTTTAATTTCCTAAATATAACTTACTACCTCCGGTTATAACCGTTAACTAAAAAATTTTACTCGAAAGAACAAATGGAAACTTTTATGTTCCAATTATATTTATGGTGTGTACGTGAAAACAGTTGTGTTAGTAAACCTCGAGGTTTTATTTTTCAGTTATTGACGAGACTTCAGATAGTCAATATTGTATACAAGTAAGACGCTTTTCAACCTTTTCTATTACATTCTTTTCAATTTTGTGATGCTATACTAAAAACATTGTAATGTAGGGCAATATAATCACAGAATTTAGTTGTATATACATATTTTTTACTATAATTCTAACCAACCTACCAATTCAGTTTTAAATACCTATACAAAACTATTTATTACAGTAATGGAAAACTGTTTTCAGTTCATTGAAGTTCACTTAATGATTCCAGTCTAGTTAGTTTAAATGGCTTTCATATCAGTAATTAATCGATTTATGTGTCTGTGTGCTATTCAACAAGTTGCTTTATAGCTACATTACATAAACGAAACTATCTTCAATAATCTTATACATATACAATAATATCAACCATAAACTGTTTACTTTATTGTATTTAATTGCAGTAATATAATTGAGCAAACAATAGACTTTCTGCGCGTTGCTATACTTCGCTATTCACTACATCTTTTAGTATGGAGATTGACCCATTTATCGACGTAGAATGGTTAGTGAAAGAGTTGTACTTGATACTGCTACAATAAGTTTTGTAGATTTCCATGTGATATAAATTTACACCTCCTTTCTTAATTTGATACGTTTGTGAGAAGAAGAATTAATGCAAACACACTAACTAAACAAATCAGATAATCTAAAAAATTGTAGAAAGTGTTGAATAAATGTTGGTTATGCATTACTAGTACGAAGATATGTAAATCATCACTACGTAGTCAGTTTAGACACAGTTTAATTACTTACTATCAGCGCCACTAAAACAGCGTTATATTGGATTAGCTATTCCTTGCATGATCTAATTAAACAACTTCAATTTAAATTATGGATATGAACGAATAAGTTCAAAGGTAAATATGTAATTAAAAATTATTATTAATTTTATTAAATACATAAATAAAAAATTTACCTCGAGTAGGATTTGAACCTACGACCTGTACTTTGCTAGAGTACCGCGCTAACCAACTTAATAATTTTTAAATTATTAAGATACTTATTACCTTCCAACCTAAATATACATATGTAGGTTAGAGTGGAGCGAGAACGGTATTTTTCAGCGATTTTTCATATTTGAATTACTAATAGGGTGCAAAACTTGCCTTATATGCTTCTTATTGACACCGTTTTTTTATTTTTTAATAAAAAATAAAAAAAAATAAAACCCCACCACCCTTGAAAATCGGTGATATTTTGTAAATTTCATTTTACAAATGACTTTATTTTTCTCAAGAGAGAATTTTACAAATGAAGCACTCTTACCATGCAAAGTTTATGAAACCATTTGAAGGCAGACAAAATAATGAGTCATATCTAAATAAAATTAAGGCCTTTAGAGACGAAGCAAAAGTCACATTGTTTAATATAGCAGCACGTAAGTATTATTTATCTGAAAATTCTTGTGCCAGTTGTACCTCTTGTAAGTCTGGTAAGGTGCCCTGCGAAGAAATAACATTTTTATTGGATCGGAGAACTACAAGGCTAATGGTTATAGGTAGAGCTGATAACATTCTAACAAAATAACTACAGCAAAGATAGAAACGAAAGAAGATGAATATAAAAGCTAATATTAATAATAGAAGATATCCATATCAACAGCAAAATCTCGGTGTCGCTAGAAAAAGAGCGACCAGAAATGTTCAAGAAGGGGCCTATGTCTTCTGTAATATCTGAAACTAGATTTAGATTGTGACCCTTTGACATTTACTTTTACAGATGAAACTAAAGTAAAAGCTTCACAAATAAGATTAAACCAAACCTCATTTGCCAGTGCATGCGACAGGCATGGTATATCTGACAGAACTGCTGCTACACTTGCATCTGTACTGTTGAAAGATGTTATAACAACAGAAGATATTTTCAAAGTAATTGACCGCAGTAAGGTAAGAAGAGAACGGAAGAAAAATCGCTTGCAGTTAAAGGATAAACTTACCTCTACTAGAGTATGTATTGCATTAGGACATGTCGTACCTAGTTCGGGTTCTGCTAAAAACATTAATTGTAGAATCGTTGCTTTTTTTAGCAATAACGAAATCGACATTACCCAGTTGGCAGTATTTAGCTATGATAGAACTGTGGTGAACACTGGCATTAATGGAGGTGTAATTAGATTACTGGAGGAATATTGTGGCCGATCTCTTCAGTGGTTAATCTGTATGCTGCACGGAAATGAGTTACCCTTCGCCACCTTTTTCAACATTTAGATAGCCAAACCTTCGGACCCCGAGGATTTTCAGGTTCACTTGGGCGGATGTTAGAATCGTGTGAAAAACTACCCATAGTTAATTTTGAAAAAATTAGTGAAGGTTTACCTGCTCTTCCTCAAGCTGTTTCAAAGATCTCAGTACAGATCAAAAATATCCGGCGAAACCCAGGTAAAATGGTCCACTCGCGTTGGTAGACGCATTTTGCGTTTATATATTAGTACAGAAAATCCCTCAACTGAGTTGAAGATCATCGTCGAATATGTAACAAAAGTGTATACCCCAAAGTGGTTTCCCTCAACTGAGTTGCAGATTATCGTCGAATGTGTAATAAAAGTGTATACGCCAATGTGGTTTCATATCAAGCGAAACTCTTCATGTTACAAGGGTGCAGAGCATCTGTGGCATACTACTAATTTATCCCGATATATATGAGGGAGTTAAAAGCCGTAGTTGATCCGGTTATACTAGGGAATGGGTTTTTGTACACCCACAAAATATACTGCTTATAATGTTGTCTGATAAAAGGCTCATATGCGACAGCTTGGAGTTTGATGCATTATGAGTCATCCAATCATCCAGTCATCCAATCGTCCAATTAAGGTATTTACAATCCCTTCTTTCAACCTTGAAGCTGCTGATTATTCAGAAAACAGTCTTTGTCACGACTAAACCTGATGACGAAAGCAGAGTCCGCTTCCGAAATGTCCCGCTCAAAAAGAAAAAAACAGTGGAAATAGGCCGATCAACCCCAATAACTGCTGATTATGTTAATATAATATACTGGCAGGAGGTTTAGATTACCAAATCTCCAATTACAAAAAGGACCTCACATGGTATCTTGGAAACGTTATAACTTAACAATTCGGCATCCGGCGGTGCGTTAATTTGGTGACTGAAACATATAATTTTGTTTGTGTGTTTACAGCTAGGGATTGATTTATACGGGTAGGAATACATTCAAGGTAAACAATGTCATCATTTTGTACTAAGTCAGATTTCGTCCTGGATAAGCGAATTAAAAATTAGATATTGAATGGAATGTTTTTATTCGTATTTGTTTTTAAACTATTCCTTAAACCATTATTACATTACAAAGCATTACATAAGTATAACCTTTTTACTTAAATACCTACTGTTCACTGAAAAGAATGTTTTCCTCATTTGTTTCTAAAGTTTTCTTTCAACATTGGAGTAACTAAACCATTTTCTATTACAATGTATGTGTTTTTTCTAGTCGTCTAATATATTTTGCATATATAGTATGGAACAACACACAACTTCCCAACCTACAAAATGGAAATTAAAAGAAATGAAATCATTTTAATAAAATTTTTTTAAAGCTAACTATGCAACATCTGTTATAAGCAACTCATTACAAAAATATTCAACAATAATCTATGTCAAACGAACGCTTAAACCTTCATGAGAGTCAGGCGCACACGTACACGCACACGCACACGCATTTGCACACGCAAACGCACACGCACACGTACACGCAAACGCACACGCACACGCACACGAACATGCACACGCACACGCACATGCACACGCAATATGTATATGTAGGTTGGAAGGTAAAATGGGTTGCAAATTGTTAATTTTACTACTTAATGAGGTCAGAGGAAGAAGGTAGGACTATAATAATAACGAACTATGGTACTACAGAATATTAACATATGATCGGTCGTAACTACTGTGCTACATTAGACCTGTAGAATTCCAGATTGGTTCCAACATGTTTGCAAAAAATGGTGTTTCATTTACATTTTATCAAATTTTACAAGAGCGGGCATGCAGAAGATTTTGTTAAAAATTAAAAAAATATTTTTGGTAATATAGTTTCGTTTAATGCAACTGTTGCCCACCATTGGCACAAGCATTTTAGATGTTCTTTTTTTCAAAATTTCACAAGGGTGGGAGAGGCAGAAGATATTGTCAAAAAAATAAAAAAAAAATTTTTGGCTAATATAGTTTTATGAGACGCAACTTTTGCCCTCTATTGCAACAAGTATTTCAGATGTTTACTTCCGCAATTTCTCAAGGGGGGTAGACAGAAGATATTGTCAAAGGCAAATTAGTAATATAGTTTTATATAATGCAACTTTTGCCCACTATTGGCACAAGCATTTTAGATGTTCACTTTTTCGCTCCACCTTAATGTAGGTATAGAAGGTTATGCAATGGACTGTTTTGCCACTATCTCTAAATCGACTTATTAGCTCAGTTTACAACAATTGACCAAGTTTCGTTAAGATCGGCCATTATGTCTAAATGCGTCTCCGTGTCTGTGTGTTGCATCCACGATATCTCTAGAACGAAAATACCTACGCACTAAAAATTTTGTATTTAACTTTTTTTCTTTGAGCATGGAACTGATTAGATTTTGGGAGAAATTCAGCAGCTCCAAGGGGGGGGGGGGGTTACTAGAGGTAAAGTTTGATTTTTATCTAATATTTCCAAAATCGCTGCATATTCCAAAGATATAAAAATACTTATAAAGAGACCTTAAACGTATTGATTAATTATGTTCTATACAATTTTCTGATACGACGCGTAATTTAGCGGCAAAACATTTTCCATAGTAGAATTTAAGTATTGGTTCAATTTTTCTCTATATCTGAATAACGATTAATTTTATAAGAAAGAGTGTAGACATATTTTTTAAAGAAGATTTAATTTTATATAACTTTTCTTTATAAAGTTTCTTGATATAACGTAAAGTAAGTCTAAAAATCAATTAAATATGAATGAAAATTGTTAATCTGTATTATTGATATCTTATAGAAGCGAGCGGTTTTGGAATTTTTGTTTAACATGTACAGATTAATCTCTATCTGACATGAAGTTTTAAACTCCTTTTGACATAGATATATATTTTTTTTGTTTTTACAATGTTGCCTGTTTTCGTTATGAACGTATAAACAAAGTTGCATAGTACATTATAATTAAAATTATAGGCTTTCTACGATAAGTTTAAAATGACGTCATACTTGGTGAAAAAGTCAACCAATATAACGGTTCTAAACAAGTCTGCCTATAGATACCAGTGCAACCGGGAGGAGTGTTAGCAACAGTTTGCATAGTGGAGTTATTTATCATAAACGATTTGCGAATGATTGATTTGTGTCATTTGTGTTTAAATAACAACTAATTTTGTGTGCAAGAACGGTGTAAGTTCCAAAATTCGTAATTTCCAGAAAACCAAAAAATTTATTTATTTGTAAACTAAAGAAAAATATTACTACATGGCAACAGTGAATCAGCTTGCTGTATGACGTCATTTTAAACTTATCGTAAAAAGCCTATATTTCATTTCCTTTAATTTTTAAAGTTTTAAATATTATCTTCTGTCAGAAAATAATTTTTAAACGTCTATTTGATGTAGATTATGCTTTTGTTTTTACAATGTTGCACATTTTTGTAATTAACTCATTACAAAAGAGGTTGCATAGTTATAAAAAAAAAATGTTATTAAAATTATTTCATTTCTTTTAATTTCCATTTTGTAGGTTGGAAGGTCGAGTGGTGTTCCACACCAGATATTTGGAGTTAGCAATCGTGTAGTTTTATTTATTTTATAGAATTTTAAAAATTTCGATAACAATTGCAGTTATCGTCCTCAGCAAATGATAACAGTTTTAAGAAGTTAATCGTTTCCAGACAAATTTATGAAATACGGAAACGTAAAGGTAAGTCTGCTTAAATGTACCACTTTACATTTCTGTGCCTGAACTCCCAAATTTCGTACTGAAAATTATCTTAGTACATCAGCCATGCTGTACTTTAACAGTTATTTACATTATAAGTTAGGTACAACGGATATTACGGACGAGCAAGTAATTAATTCGGACAAGGCGAAACCGAGCCAGAATTCATTTGCGTAATGAGTACTAATGACGTAACGTACTTTATTTCATACTGAAACTCACTAAAATTAAAACCAAAATGCATTTGTTCAAACCTGCGTCGAGCAAAAATGGTAATTATCGTGTTTAGCGGGGATGCTAGGGACGCTAGGGTTGTTTGTTTACAATTTGCAATCAGTCAAAAAGTACAAATGTGTGATGAAAATATGAAGAATTCTGACGAAATCTTAGAAAAAAGCAAAGCAGCTACAGCAAAACTTATTCCCCAAGTCTTAGGAGCGGTAAAATAAACAATACAAGGTGTTTAATGAATGGCGGCGGCAACATGAAGTAAAATAATTGATGAAGCTATGCTGGCATATTTATATGATTTGGTGAGTAGTTTTTCCGTTTTAGTACAATATGCTCAATTTCTAGTCCAAAAATACTGCGGTTCTTCTTTGTGGAGCAAATATTCGATGGTAAAATTAATGCCGCTTGTCTTTGAGAATATTTATATTTCAACATTTGTAAGATTGAAACAATTTTTAAAATATCATTCAGTTGGTGACGAAGCTAAACGAGCACAAGTTCTCACCCGAGAAGAAGTTTATGCATTAATCAAAAGTAAGTTAACTTTTGTGTTTGTGAACAATTTATTCCTAAAATAATGTCTATTTTAGGTGGTTTCTCTGATTGGAATGACTGGAGGCTGCCGCCGTGAGGAACTGTATGAAATGTCTATAAGAGACATAGAAATCACTAAATCTCAAATAGTTATTACTATTCCTACAACAAAATTAACCAGGCACGAGTATTTACAAAATCAAAGACTTGAAGCAATTAACTTTTGGCTCTCTATCAAAAATACATCAATTTACGACCAAAACACGTTAAATACGATAAGTTGTTCGTGGGATACCGGCATGGGCAGTGCATTAACCAAAGAGTTGGAATTCACACAATTGGTGGAATGGCGAGAAACGCTGAAAGTTATACTGGACATTTTCTGCGACGTGCAGGTTCTACACTTCTTCCTGATTTTGGTGCCGATATTAGTAGACATATAAGGCCGATCCTGGACCAGCTCAAGGTCACCCATGTAAATCTTATGGGGATTTATTTCAAGGTCAAGTGAGTTTTCTCGTTATGCCAGAACGCGCTCCACGTCTCAAGCATGCTTGTGGTGGGGATTTAAATTTTGGAGTCACTCGCCCTCTGGTGGTGAAATCGGAAGCTTTTGGAGCTCTTTCAAGGTCGAACTTTAAGCGGGAGATTTAAAATGTAGTTGGTCAAGGTCAAAGCTAAAAAGTTGCAAGGTAATCATAAATCAAAAATAGTTTTGAAGGTCAAAGGTTATTGACTTACGGTGGTGTCATATTTCTTAGAAATATAAAAGGTCAAGGTGAAAAGCTAAAAATAGAAGTTGCAAGGTAATCATAAATCTAAAATAGTTTTCAAGGTCAAAGGTTATTGACCTACGGTGGTGTCATATTTCTTAGAAGTATAAAAGGTCAAGGTGAAAAGCTAAAAATAGAAATTGCAAGGTAATCATAAATCTAAGAATATAATTTTCAAGGTCAAACTTTTAGCGGAAATATAAATTTTGGAGCT
Organism: Vesta saturnalis; assembly: GCA_036346205.1. Lineage (NCBI taxonomy): Eukaryota > Metazoa > Arthropoda > Insecta > Coleoptera > Lampyridae > Vesta > Vesta saturnalis. The sequence continues at coordinate 3,156,668 of JARFJB010001084.1, read as the reverse complement.
GATCATCATCATCATATTATATTTATAGTCAAGGTCAACAGTAGGTATTTAACAAGTTTAAGCATGTTGTAATATGTAGGACGCATATTTCTTATATAAACTGCAGCGAGCTGTATGTTGAGATCAGTCTGCAACACATAATTGTTAAATATGGAATTAACAGGGTTAAACCAAAGCACCTATTGCAAACCCTTTAAGAATGCGTGCGAGCTCGATATATCGAGAAAGTATAAAGTAACGAATATGGATATAATTAATACTAAGTACGGTGAACGTATAGTGATAGAAACGGGTGATTTTAAATGTGTATTACCGGAACGCTTTTATGTGTATTTCAAAAAAGAAGAAACACGAATTGAAGAATTTAAAACACTCCTAAACACGAAGGATGTGTTTATAAGTAGTTTGGGTGCAGCTGGCAAAACAACAAACATAACATTTTCTTTTTAATAGTAGCACCCCACCATATGTAAAATTGAAATACTAGAATTATTTTCTTAAGCAGCGTTTAGTCATAGTGAAATTGTGAGCAAGTAAAGTCATGCAAGTAGCAATAAAATCATTTCTGGAACGATCCAAACTCAGAAGTTCACCGTTATATATGGATACATCACATCATTGCAGTAACAATCTGAATAATTTAACATTTTGTTGGTGCTGTCAAAATTGTGATGGTAGTAGTAGTAGTAAAATGAAGAGAAACACGATGAAGGTTATTCTTCTGCTAAGACTGACTGCGCATCATCATTTCAATATAAGGATGAAGTGTATAAACAAGCAGCTAAGGAATACTTAATCGATTGTACCTATTATAAACTATCGAACGATACTCATCATGCAAAACATCTGGAAATTGGATACAGTACACACCTCAACCTTGCACCAGTGGTGCGTATTGGGTGCGGTAATTGTGATCAAAGCAATAATGTAGTGTTGGATATGAAGGAATGGAATGAGCTTCTAAGATGGCATTCATATGTAGAATTACAATTTTTCGATCTCAAGAAATTGAAAATGAAATTGATTGGTCAAATGTAAATGAAGAAGATATAATCTATGATCAACATTATGAATCTCTATCTAGTAATCTTGGTATTTATTACAATTGGGAATTAATTAAAGGATATGACAGAATTTTGAAAACTGTTATGATAGAAAACTACAAGTGCTGTTCTTGTACATTCAACTCACATAGTATAGAAGAACTATTCAATTTAAAGGATATAGTAAGCTATAGATTGGAATTTCTTGAATCTTACAATCTGGTGTGTTTTTATGAAAAGTTCATACAACAAGTTGTTGACTACCGTCGTTTTCGTGAGAAAGAATTCAGTGGTGGTGATGATGACATTTATAAAGATATTGATGATGTTATAAATGCTAAGTATAATATTAATTCACATAACACTGTATGTTTAATGGAAATTTTGTATTATCGTCCTGCTTATCTAATGTATAGCATTTACTGAATAAAGAAATAACTATGATTTGTTTTCTCAATTTAGGTATAAATACCCCTTCTATCCATCCATGTAAACAATGCTAGTTAAGAAGCGAAAGAGTGTAGGTGGTGGTGGTTTGGTGAATGGTCTAATCAATAAACTTCCGTTTGAATTGCATTTACCTGGTTACCAGTATTGCGGTCCTGGTACAAAGTTGGAAAAACGACTCGCACGCGGTGACCTCGGCATTAATCAATTAGATGCTCAGTGCAAACTTCATGATATCAGTTACAGAGATTACCGAGATTTAGAAAGTAGACATAAAGCAGATAAAATTTTACAAAAAAGCTTGGGAGCGCTTTAAATCATTAGACGCAACGCTAGGTGAACGAACTGCAGCTTTAGCAGTCAGTACCATCATGAAAGCAAAGAGAAAATTGGGAATGGGGTGTAAACGTCGATCTAATATGAAGAAGAAATGCAATGGTGGAAATTTATTGCATTTACGAAAGACAATAGCTAAAAAATTAAACCTAACGGAAATTTCACAGACACAATAAAGTCAGCGCTTTCAACGGCAAAACGTGTGGTAAAAATTTAGGAGGAAAGAAAACATTAAAGTTCCTAGAGTAATTCCCTACCTAAACAAGGAGGGTTTTACCATTTCTTATTCCGTTATTCGCAGGATTATCAGCAATCGGTGCTTTAGCTGGCGGTGCATCAGGAATTGCTAAAGCAGTCAATGATGCTAAAAATGCTAAAAATTGCAGGAAGAGACATCGCGCCATAATCGCATGATGGAATCGGTCGCTATAGGCTCCATGAATAAGAAAGGCGGTGCACTATATCTAAAACCAAACAAATCTGGTGGTGGTGCATTATACTTAAAACCGTTTCCAAAAACTGAATAGATTACCCGAAAGACCGTTAACGGATACTGATTTAAAGAAATACTCCAAAAACGTACCGTACTTTAGGGATATTTTTATGAGAGATAGCATGCCTAAATTGCCACGGAAAAATGAATCTGGAATTATTAACTTAGATAGCCAAAGAGGACCAGGTACCCATTGGGTTTGCTACAAAAGCGTGGTAAAAGGGTATGGTATTACGATAGTTTCGGTAATATTCGACCACCAAACGAAGTGATTAACTACTTTCGGGGTGTAAAATATATTATAATTACAACCAAGATCAAGAGTTTAATACAATTATTTGCGGACACCTATGCCTACAATTTTTATATAAATAATCAGCACAACATCAAATTTTCTCAGTTATGTCAATAACATTCAGTTTAGAAGGTGTTGGTAACACAGCTAGCTACAACTTCTATCCACCGATAGAGCTAGATTTGGGGAAGAAATACGTTATTGGATTGGTTGGATTTTACGGCTGCAACAGCATTAGAAACATTTATGCAGGCAACGATAGATTTTATTTTAGAACAAATCCATCTCATTTGCAAGTGATTAATATTCCACACGGTGCATATGAGTTAGATGAAATTAACGATTATCTAAAATCTAAAATACCCACAGAAAAGTTTATCATTAGAGCAAACAACAATACACTTAAATGTGAGATAAACAGTTCATTTGAGATTGATTTTACTAAAGAAAATTGTATTGGGCGCATGCTAGGGTTTGAGTCTAAAATATTAGAACCAAATATTTTACATACATCTGCGTTAGACATCCAAATACTTAAACACACTAATCTACACGTAGAGTGCAACATTATAAAGGGATCTTATCGAAACGGGAAACCTGCTAAAGTATTATATGAGATTGATGTTTCAGTTCCTCCAGGTTATCGTCTAGATAAAACTCCGAGCAATACTCAATATTTAGAAGTAAACACTGACATTATTAGTAATATAACAATTAATTTGACTAATCAAAAGGGTGAATTAATAGACTTTGGTGAAAGTGAACCATTCACTGTACGCTTAGAACTAAAAGAACATGGGTCTGAGAATTAATCCAGGACCAATTCCATCTTTCAAAAACTCATATAAAAGACATCATCCCTACAGTAAGTCATTAATTAGTCATCAACCTTCATTGCGGTTAACATCTGCAGAGAAATACTTTTTAACGTCAATAGGTTTAAAAGTTCTCAACCACAATGGCAGAATCGTTAAACGTCTTTCAAAACGTACATTTTGATGATACTATAATTAAATCAGATATTCACACTTATCTTCCATATGGATCTTCTAAATATGGACCTTCCGAAGAAATACGAATCTTAATTCAAAGTCAAGATCTAATTACGGCTACTTATGATAGTTTTCTGTACATAGAAGGTAAACTTGAGCTCAAAAAGAAGATGAAAGAAAAGCATGCAGCTTAACCAACAATTTCCCGAACTTTCTTTTCGAAGAAATTCGTTATGAGTTAGGTGGTCAGAGAGTGGATGTTTGTAGAAATCCAGGAATAACATCTACGCTTAAAGGATATATTTCTTATACGGCAAGCAAAAGCAAAGCACTAAGTCATTTAGGATGGTCACCAAAGAATGAAGAACCATTACAAGTAGAATTCGATGAGCAAAATGGAGAAAATCTTTTACAGTATGCATACCATTGAACCACATATTTGGAATAATGGAGGATTATCGTCAGGTAATCGTGAATATGCGCCAAGAGTTGGTTTTAATTCGATCTAGAAGCGATACAAACTGTTACTATGGTGAAGTCGATGCCGCAATAACCTTAAATAAAATTCAATGGAAAGTACCGCACTTAACACTTAGTGATGCTGCGAAACTTAACTTGTTTCAAGGAATCAATAAAAATTCTATTATTACTGTTCCATTTCGACAATGGGAGTTGTATGAATTGCCTGCTTTAAAACAAGCAACCTCAGACATATGGCCAATAAAAACATCAACGCAACTGGAAAAACCACGTTGGATAATTGTTGCATTCCAACAAGGTAAAAGGTATACAAGGTCAGCAAGGGCTGGAAATTTTGATCACATTAACATCAGAAATCTTAAAGTACATCTGAATTCTGAGTATTATCCATATGAAGCAATGCATTTGAACTTCAGTGCCAACCAATATATACCTGCCTATCGCAATTTTTGAAATTTCGTTGTGATTACTATGGTGAAGATGATAAAGATGCATTATTCAACTATTCCGAATTCAAATCATGTCCAATATTTGTAATGGACTGCTCTAAACAAAATGAATCCTTAAAAACTCAACAGTGGACATCAAATTGGAAATGGAATCTCTAACACCTTTCGATAATGGAATCGTTGTATATGGTCTTATTCTCCATGATGCTATTGTACAGTACAGTCCACTCACCGGAGAAGTGAAAAATTATAATTATTATTGTAGTATAGTCTAATATATATAAATAAAGATGTTGTAATTATTCGTTTAGTTTTATTTCATCCATCAAAGATGAAAGTAGTTGCTCAGAAACAAAACTCTCAATTCAAAATCATGACTTTGATGAAAAGTCTATTACTTCAAAACATGGTGATTTACTTCCTAATAGTATACGTGGTATTATATGCGGCCCCTCCAATTGCGGTAAAACAAACGCAATGATCAGTCTGCTTACTGAAAAAATGGTTTGAAATTTAAACATGTATACGTATACTCTAAGTCATTGAATCAAAACAAGTACAAACTTTTACAGGAAATCTTACTTCCAATGAAGGACATAGGTTACTTTACCTTCAGCGACAATCAAGATGTGATTGAGCCTAATTGTGCAAAATCAAACTCTATTTTTATTTTCGATGATATCGCTTGTGAAAAGCAAAATAATATAAGAGCATATTTTTCTATGGGTAGGCATAACGATATTGACTGTTTCTATTTGAGTCAAACTTACAGTAAAATTCCAAAGCAATTAATTCGTGATAATGCGAATCTAATTATATTATTTGAGCAAGATGAATTAAACTTAAAACATGCGTATGAGGATCATATAAGTCCCACCATAAGCATGAAATTGTTTCGGGACATGTGTTCAAAGTGCTGGGTAGATCCGTTTGGTTTCATGGTCATAAACAAGGATGCTGAAGTTAATAATGGTCGCTATAGGAAAGGATTTGATGAATATATAATACCTTAAACTGGTTTCAGTAGTAACTGATCTGTTTAGGTATTAACAGCTATCTGTTTAGTGTAAACAGCTACCTGTTCAAGGTGAACCGGTACCTGTTTGTCGCAACAGCTACCTGTTCATGGTAAACGGGTACCTGTTCATTAAATCCGTTTTGGTATATAAGGCGAATATATATATATATATATAATACCTTAAACCGCATTCAGCAGTTTAGTAGTAACTGATCTGTTTAGGTATTAGCAGCTATCTGTTTAGTGTAAACAGCTACCTGTTCAAGGTGAACCGGTACCTGTTTGTCGCAATGGACAACAAGGAGAGGATATTAAAGAAAAAAATTATTCAGGCTCGTAAAATAATACGGCAGAAGTATAACAGTATTAAGACTGCTCGCATTGATAATGAAAGAACATTCGAAAGTACTTATAAGCCTTTAATAGAACCTCTAACTGAAATAGTAAATAAAATCGATAAAAAAACACCTAAAAAGGAGGAGGAGGTCATTGATGTTAAACCTAAAAAACCACCCGTATTGATATTTCCAAGAAAGCACGCCACTATCCCCACTAGTCCGCTAGCTCAAGTTCAATGGACCCCACGTCTCACTCCATTAGGTGATTCAAGTAAGGGTGCTACTAGTCCACTAGCTCAGCTTCCGTTTTTCGAAGAAATCCTCCCCAAGTCTTCCATCTTTCTTGGAAACATCAGTCATGGGGAGATTAATACTGGGGAGGAAGAAGAAGAACTGTCTAGTATCGTAGATGATTCCCATAATGAACCCATCTCGGAAGAATTTCTCGAGCAGTACAATGAATTGCCGCGTATATATGTTGAACGTATTTTGAAGAATGCTGAAGGTGATATTGATCATACGTATGGAGTCCACTATGATACCAAAACTGATAAATGGACAATTGGTAATACACCCATCACAATTAAAGGAGACGATATAATTATAAAGGTGTCACGTATAAAGGGACTCCAGGATTATATGATCTGCTTATTATGAATGAACCCGACTTAAGTCTAGTAAAGTCAACAGATAGAAAAAATATAGAACTATTTTAGAGGCTACGAATGTAGTAAGGCGAGATTATGACATAAGTGCACAGATTCGAGGAAGCCGCAGCAAAAAGTATACACAAATAATCAAACCCTTGCTGTCATCATCACCCACCACAACCAAGGGAGGAGGTGGAGCTATATTTTTTAAGGAATTAACAAACAGACCCATTGAATATAAATATTGGAATGATATACATGAACTAATTCGTGATCTGGAAGTATTGTGGGCAGAAAAATTAGCGGGAAACACAGGTGTTGTAAATGACATAATATCAATTGTAGAAGAACTATATGAAGATGGATACATTGAAAAACCGAACAACCGCTTTTTAAACAATATAAATGAGAATGCATTGATGTCGACATGTCACAACTAAAATGCCCTTGACAAATTTGGACGTTCATATGTCCAGTATCAATTAAAGAAACTAGCCCTCAGTTTAAACAGATTGATGCTAATCAATTTGATATTGAGAATAAGAGACTCAGCAATGTGGCCAATCCCATAGATCCTCAAGATGTCATCACTAGGCAATATTATGTATCAACAAGGTTCGATTTGGATGGAAATCGTTTGACACAGTTGGGTGACCCTGAAGAAGATGGTGATGCTATAAATAAAGGATACCTTGATTTCTGTTTACAAGCAGTTCGGAACACTTTCAAAGGAAACGCCAACGCTTATCTAGCGCTGGAGGAAAAACTACATCAACTTAAAGAAATTGTGAATAAATTAGCACCATGTCCAAATTACAACTCGTCAACGAATTGCACAAACCTGCACGAAAAATTTTAAACGAAGGCGAACAATAATTAGAGGTTTTGATGATCTTTGGCAAGCAGATTTAGCTGAATTTAACACATATGCCAAACAAAATAAGGGTTATAAGTATATATTAGTGGTCATCGACTGTTTTTCGAAATACTTATGGACTAAAGGATTAAAAACGAAAACAGGTCAAGAAGTTACCAAGGCCGTGCAAACAATCTTTGAAAAAGGTCGGAAACCTACCAATTTGCAGACAGATGCAGGAAAAGAATTCTACAATGCGCATTTTACTAAACTAATGCATCGTTATGGAGTCAATCATTACTCTACCTATAGCACAAAGAAGGCTGCAATTGCTGAACGTGTTATCAGAACCATTAAAGGTGCTCTATATAAGTCATTCAGCCTGCAAGGTAAATATAAATGGATTGATACAATTGATACCATAACGATGGATTATAACAATCGTAAGCATAGAACTATTAGAATGAAGCCCAAAGATGTTGGTAATCATACAAAGCTAGAGGCTTACACTAACATAAAAATATTCGATGGGAATCGATATTCTGTGGGTGACATAGTACGAATCAGTAAATTTAAAAATATTTTCGCCAAAGGATACACACCCAATTGGTCTAGTGAACTATTTAAGATTGTGAAAGTTTGCATTACTAACCCCACTACGTACATGCTTGAAGACATGAAGGGAAATCCTGTACTGGGAGGGTTTTATGAACATGAATTACAAAAACAAAGTATCCCGATGTATATCTAGTAGAAAAGTGCTTCGCTCCAAGAATAATAAGTTATTCGTAAAATGGTGGGGATTGGATGAAAGATCATGGATCAATAAGGATGATATTGTTTTATAACATTTAACCTGTACTTTGTGAAACAAATTACTTATATTAGTTATATATATATAGTTTGTAGAAAAGGATGTAGCTCTTAGATGAAATAAAACACACACAAAAATAATAGTATTTTATTTTTAAATATTACATTTATTTTTAAAATTTCATTATCTTATAAAGTGAACCTAAAGTACTTATATAATCACTTAAATTACTGGATGGCCATATACCCGAATCTGGCCCACACCTCCATCCCAAACAGGAATTTGAATTTGTTTCACCTTTATTGATGTTGTCTAGTATCCAGTAATAAATTTTGTGGTGCTCATCGTTTTCCCACGGTTGAAACTTATAGTTGATATTTTGTTCTAATAATATTTCAATCAAAATATCGAGGCACTTGTAGTTAGCATAATATGTCGATTTCTCAATACATTCAGTTATAATAAATACAGTGTCCTTGTAAGCAATATTTTCTAACGTAGATTTAACATTTGTTGAATCATGAACCCTTAATAAATCATATAGATACATTTTAAGCGGTATGTCACCAAGTACACTCATATCGTCTAAGATCCTATCTACTTTATCAAAAGTTAATGAATTGTAGCCTTTATCGGTACACAATTTCATAAAACTTTTAATGGTATCGTCTAATTTAATTTTTTATCAAATAATGTCCTAATAATAATTTCATTTGCACACTTTGAGTTTATAGCACACCAGTAAAACACTCATCGGGAATAACAATATTTTGTAATATATTCAGTATAAATGTATAGTTTTCAGGAGAGGTCAAAGAACGCTTCAGGTACTTTTTGTATATTTGATCACTACTGCACTGCAGCTCTTCCTGCAAGTTGACTTGAAGACTGCTCATTGTTTACTGAAAGTTATACCCCCATGGTCTAGTATCAGTGAAATCAAAATTTACTAAGCGTTTATCGTCATAAGGATTGAGTATGACTTTATTTTGTTTAATGGTAAACACATCATGTTTCTTTGACCTTATGAGATGTTGATAGCGCCTTATTACGCTACTCTCAAGCAGGACCTGTTTATAATCATTAATCGTGATCTGCCTCACGCTTGCTTGCGTAGAACCCTTTGATTTTTTTACAACCTTTTCATCAACCGTGTAAGCATACATTTTTGCACGAAGTCCTACAAATTCAACCATAATTTCGCCATGGTTTTCATCTTTCATTAAGCCGGGGACCTTTTTGTTTACTAATGGGAGTCCAAAGATGTTGTCGGGACTATAATCAGATGTATCGAATTTATCAATGTCCTCTTTAATACATTGATAGATATCGGGAACCGAAAAGGCGTATATGAGACTATCCGTATCCGTGTACAAGAGCTTAGCATTATTATGGAACTTGGGTAGCGTGTAGCCGTAATGAAAATTATATAAAAAAGTTTTTGAAACGTCTAAAACACTGAATCCCGCATATATAGGTTTATTGAAATATACTTCAAGCTTATTCATTTGAATGATAAGCATATCATTGTCAAATATTGTACAACTATGAAAATTTGGTTTTGATATGTAAGCACGAGCACCATAGCGACCCTCCCATTTCGTTACTAGCCGTATGTCCTTATGTTTACGTACATTTTCCATCAGCTTCCCGAAAACACTATTAATCATTAATTTATAGAAATTTTTATCGAATTCATTTTGAGATTGCTGACGCATGGCTGTATTTAAATCTATATATTTTTTTAACCACGGAGACTGTTTAAAACGTAATATACGGTGTACTTTTACCAACTTCAATCCATATTTTAAATATACTTTTAAATTTCTGTAATGAATTACATAATTACGTTTTGGATACAAGGTAAGCAGTAATTTTTCATTTTGGAATCAGACGCGGGTGGAACCATATGTTCGGGTGCTAGCGGTAGATCACTATGACTCTCATGTAATTCTATAGGATAGTCTAAATCACACTCGACTATATAACCAATTTCCGAATCATCAGGATGGTTTATTACATCTAAAGTTTCAAAATTAGCTTCATCAACAAAAGAAAAATCGCCAAATGGTAGAAATTCTGACATGGTGGCTCCATATAAATTATTCACGTCGTAGTACATTAAATACACACTTTCAGAGGTAGGATCAAATTTTTCCTCCATGTACTTATTGTTAGCTTTAGCATACCGATTTGAACATTGAGCTACACCACCTCTAATCCTCTTTCAATAAACATTAACATATCAATGTCTGTAAATAATTCTAACTTTACTTGTGTAATTTTAAGCATAGCATCGAATGCTAAACCGGGAGCTGTATAATAGTGCAGAGGATCAAGCTCGTAAGTACTTATACAAGTTTGCCGAAAGTTCTCGAAAATATCCGCTAAAAGTAGAACGTCTGTTTTAGATACAAATCCGAGTATTCCCCTAACGATTTAATACTAAATTTGTTCCAAACGTTAACCGCATGCTCAAAACTCTCATCACTGATTCCCTCATTATTAAGATGACTGAAAAATGCTTCTTTAGGAGGAGCGTGGTCTCGTTTAATTTCTCCCGAGTATCAATATACTCATAAGGAAACACACCTTTGCGAACTAGTAAAGAAAATTCTTCTTCATTGTTACATTTAGCTCGGGTAATAACTTTTTACTATTTTCCAAATAGTTTGATAACTTTTCAATACTACTACTCATAAATCTGAAAGAGTCAATAAATCTAAACTTAATTTTACTACCTTCTATTACTTTTGTGAAAGAGATATATCTTTCTTTGTTTATGGGTAGGAGTGAAATCGTACCGGGAATAGTAGCCAATTCTCTAATGACGAAATGGCTATCATAACCTGACAAATTATGAAACACAACCGGTAAGATGTGAGAGTCTTTATAGTTTAGGTTACAATTCTGATGTGATGCTCCTCGAAATGCTCCGGTGAAATGGTTATGGTCTCTGACCTTTATATCATTATCTGTAAATGGTTTTTCGCAAATGTGACAGATCGTAGTGCTTTCAAAGTGTTCAACCTGATTGGGAGTTAAAGTACCCATAGGAATTATTTTATTAATGATTTCGGTGCTCCAATGTGCAATACTTTGAAGCTCTTTAACAAACCATTGAATGCAATCATTTCCTCTATAAAGCCTAAATCGAGATAAAGAATCATTGTATGAACACTTTAAGTAGTAAGCAATGCTAAAGGGTATATGTTTGGAATGAAATAGAGTATTACCCCAAGTGATGTTAAATTTGTACACTTTTCTAAAATACTTTCTAAATCCGCATAAATTACAAACGGTGCCTTTTCCTGAAATGCGAAATTTTTGAACTGCAGGAACATCTCCGCTTCGGTAGGCATCCTGACTGAACATTGATTAAGTTGATGGCAGAGAGTGACATGTTTTTGTAGAAGGTGATCTGAAGAAAAGTGATTCAAGCATTGATAACAAATAAACTTCTTGTGCCCCTACTCGATAGTTGTTTAGAAAAAGAGCTGACATATTTTTAATCCACGCGAAATGATAAACAGTATAATTTTTTTATTAATAGCATCAGCAGTAGAACCCGCAGAATGATAATTAGGCGAAAGTACTAAAAGATTTATAGGTTCCCTGACACTATTTTCTTGATTTACACTTAATACTAGCGGTAATACACCTTTCCCTGAATACAAAACAAATTAATGGAGAGGTTGTTTAATTTTTCAAATTTTTTACATCATCTATTTTAATGGGAAAGGAAATTGAACCATAATTCAAAACATCTCTAAAATGAGGATAACTGTAAACTCTATCTGAATGAAGTTGCACTGGGTATAATGCCGAAACAACGGCCCACAGGAAGCAGTACTCGTCATCGTTATTAACATTCACTACCGCATGCTTTACTGCTATGAAGTAAGGAACTTTAACGTAAGTCGAAAGGCCACCTCTAAATGGAGTATAGCTATTAATATTCACCTTTAAATGTAAAACTTCATGTAATGCCCAACCAGAATCCTTTCGGAAAACTCCTCTAACTTTTTGTAATTTGTAATAAACGTTATTGTTATACCACTCACGCAAATTGGTGGTAATATCGATGACATAATTTTTATGGCAAATGTCTTCAACTCAATAACATGATTTTGAGGTTGCATGAAATTGCAGACTAAAATGACATTGACCTTTAGCATCGTTTGTCTTAGCATTACTTTAACCTTTCGCGCAAAACTATTGTATGCATTTTGTAAAAAATAAGAGGGTCCTTGATGTTTGCTATATTGACTATAATTCCAGTAAGTAACCTACCATTGAAACATGAATCTAGAGAGTACCAACTTAATTTGCGTGTACGCTTTTTAGTAACATTTCCACTACCTGTTTTCTCTGAAGCGCTCTTTAACTGTTTAACTCTTATAAGATAACACTTTAGCAATGATAAATTACTTTCGAGTTTAAGCAAATTTTCGCATGTCTCTAAATAAATTTTATTTTGAATTATATCTCGCAATAGCTTAATATTAGTGTTAATTATACGGATGTGCCTTACAAATTCATTTTGGGTTTTCAACAATGGAATAATATTTCTTGTTAAATTAACAATATCACTACTGTTGGGTATACCGTTACTCATAGTTACCTTCAAAACTGTATCCAACACTGCAAGAAAATATGAAGCACACGATTATATAGTAATGGAAACAAATATTATATTTATTTGATATGTAAAATTAAAATTTAAGTAACTATAGAAGTACTTTAGGTATACAATTGCAATTCTAGTCGTGAGTGCAATATACTGACTGGTACAAAACTGCTCTTTATCTCCTTATATAGTAATATAAACCCAGCATTCAAGGTCAAAACTGCTTATAACTTGTTGCAAGAGCTTCAGTGTGCATAGATTGCATTTTGTAGCGTTTACTGGGAACATATATTAACCTTGACATCAATACTGTTCTCATGACTCATGCTGCATCACCTTTGCTTGCTCAGGTCATTGTACTAACCACTTCCACTTGTTATCAATTTTGTTAACGTTAACAGATCTATGTGTATATAACGTTACAGTTTTAATTGAATACTCATTAATTATTCACCATTAGTAATGGCTTCATCCAGTAAACGATCTAAACTTTCACTAAAAAGACAGGCAAAACCTTGTATTTTACATGATGTTTTGGTGCGCCCATCAAATAACACCGCACAACTAGCACCCTTCAAAGAGACCATCCCCATCATAAATAACATGACGCAACCAGCACCCTTCGAAGAGAGCATCCCCATCATCTCCATCAGGGATAGTGATGTAGAGGATGAATTTTCGAAGTATTTCGAGAGGTATGTACAATTTTAATTAATTAATATTATAGTTTCCTTTCATTAATTCATAGAGAATTTTTAGTACAAATAAAATTATTCATTTTTCAGCATAACACCAGCAACCACGGTTATAGCAACACCCCACAACCACCACCGTTGCGAAACCTGCAATATGGAGGAAAAATTTGACTCTTATAGAAGGGCACCTCACACAGCAGGATTATGAGCACGATCCACCGACCCTTCAAGCCTTTAGGGAAACAAGTATTCGGTGGTTGCGAAAGCTTCACAATGACTATTTGAATAGTGAGGTGGTGGGGTGGAGCGAGCGGAAAAACTGGATAAAGAACTGAAGGAGGCTAATCAATATTTAGAGTGTGTCGGCAAAATATACTAAAGACTGAAAATATATTGCTTACGTTGGAAGGGATGGATGTGTGATGTTTTTGTGGAATTTATTGTATCTTTTCATTATACAAAATAAATGTAAATTGTTTTTATATTTTTATTATTTTTCATGAATTATTCCATTATCCAAAAAATTTTACTACAGCTAAAAAATTTGAGTGATAGTCCAAGTTGCGCTAGAAAAGTGAAATTAAAACATCTGAAGTCTGACTTACTCATGCATAAATTTCTGCATCAAAGTAAAGCAGTCCTTTTGCAAATTTTAATTGCATGCTGCGTTACAAATTTTAACTTATAATAAGTTAAGGAAATAATTGAATCCTTGAGTAAGTGCTGAATACAAAATGTTAATTTCAATTAATTTTGTAATTATAGGAAATAATAACTTAAAAATACACTAAGAAGGTTATTGCAAAATATCATATATAAAGCATATATAAAGCATATAAAGCATATAAAGAAAGTGTGAAAATATAATACAGTTAAAAGAAAGCTTGCGTTAAATAAAAGTTAAAACAGTTCTCAAATGCATGTAAATCTGAAAACTTTACAGCATGTATTTATGCAACACAAATGACACAATTGCATTCATATATATTTTTACAAATCCTGTTTAAAAGTTGTAATGTAAATTGATGACATAGAAATAGAATGTTCGCTAAATGCTTTCACAGCAAAAACTGCGTTCATTATCCTACAATGATTATTAACGCTGCACCGAAAATTACAAGTCATGTTTTAAGTGTTGTTTTAAAATTGAATTTGGTAATTTAAAGAGCATTTAGATACATTAAATGGATAAATGGCATGCATATGTTTCTTCTGAGCTTACGTAAGTACAAAAGGTGTGTTTTAAGTGCTTTTGTTGTTTCAAAATGGAATTGGCCAATTTAAGTGTAATTTTTCATATTTTGGAAAAATTATTACATCAAATGATAGATTACCACTTCTACAACACAACTGCGTTGAAAAAAATTTTTTCTCGGAATTAGGCGAAAAATTTAAATTTTAAGAGCGCATTTTCTAGGACTTCAGTAGTACTTTAATTGCTAACATGAATTGTTTCATCACATTTTTTTATCACATTTTTTTTGTGTTTTCAAATTTTGGAAACTGCTATAATTGGCGCTCTTACTTATTGGGTATATATACGAAAATTCAGAATTTTGGGTAAAGGATTATCGAGTTGTGATTTATTAAGCGATTAACAACGTTCAATTACATATCAAAACTACAAACTTTGTCATTAATCATTGAAAATTTTTTTCACATTTTTAGTTTTGAGAATTTTTGGACTGCTACCTATTGCGCTCTTACTTGTTTAGTATACATGCCAAAAATTGGAATTTTTGGGTAAAGGATTAGTGATTTATAAATAAATATAAATATATATAAGCTTTATGTGTCATTTCTTCCTACATAATTTGTATAATTTAAGTCATGATAAGAAACTCGTTTAATATATATATATCTATATAATTCAATTAAAACCAAACAGAAATTTCACTTTTTTTCTTTCTTCTATGCCTACACACACACTTTATTTTTTTCAAATGAAGTGCCTTTTCCTTATGCAATATAACATACATGTAATTACTTATTTACTAAAGCACCTTTTCATGGCACATTCACTCGAAGTTGCATCATTTTCTTTTTTAGCTCATACAGCTCTAAATCTACCCTCAATTTTTTATTTCCTTGATTAACACCTCGAGCCTTTTCTTTCTCTCATCAATACTTAATAATTCTTTCTTTCTTTCTCTCCTTATCAATCTTATTACTTTCACCATTTCTAGCAATGAAAAGTTTACTGAATCATGCAATCACGGAGAAGCCTTTTTATTATAAACATGCATCCTTTCAAAACTGCTAACCTCCTCAAAAACTTTCAGATTTCTAAGAATGATTACCTTGCAACTTCTATTTTAGCTTTTCACCTTGACCTTTTATATTTCTAAGAAACCACCGTAAGTCAATAACCTTTGACCTTCAAAACTATTTTTGATTTATGATTACCTTGCAACTTTTAGCTTCGACCTTGACCAACTACATTTTAAATCTCCCGCTTAAAGTTCGACCTTGAAAGAGCTCCAAAAGCTTCCGATTTCACCACCAGAGGGCGAGTGACTCAAAATTTAAATCCCCACCACAAGCATGCTTGAGACGTGGAGCGCGTTCTGGCATAACGAGAAAACTCACTTGACCTTGAAATAAATCCCCATAAGATTTACATGGGTGACCTTGAACTGGTCCAGGATCGGCCTTATATGTCTACTGATATTTCGCTTCTCAAAAGATCTGGAGGGTGGAAAGCAACACCGTAGCTGAAAGATATGTTCAATACTCTTTTGCTAGGAAAAACAAAATTGCACGCATGATTCAAGGCAGCGAAAGTTTTGTGGAAGTAGTTACAAAACGGCAAGAAAAGAGTCCTCTTCAAAACTGTACCATCAGGAGGCAATGTTTGCAACACAAATTCGAATATCAATAATAATGCCTAAGGCACAACAATACGTCATGAAGAAATTTGTAATGGAAACGAAAATTGCACAATTAACATTAATTTTAGATTCCAAAATATTCGTAGTTCTAATTGAGGGTTGTAACTTGGTTTATTTTAATAAATATGTTATAGTCAATACTTAAATAAATTCTTCTTATAAAGTCAGCTGTGAAGTGAGTTCCGTAAAGATCCTACCCTACCGTAAAAATGTGTTTTACTAACGACTACACTCTACTGTAAAACCCAATATTACAGTACAGTATGAAACAAAGATATAATTCGCTTGGTTACCGCTAGACTTCTTATATGTCACCAGATTGAGTTTTAACAATTATAGTACTTGATTCTGGGATCACGCCATGTTAGAAAACTTATGTGTATTATTGTGGATTTAGTGTAGTATCTTACGTTTACATAAGCGCACGTTTACATTTTGTAAGTATGTTAGGTGCAAATCTCCACGTTGTACCTAGACTTACCGTACCAGAGGGCTAACTAGTAACACGCAAGATAGGTTATCGTCTTGTCGATAGCTTAGTCATACTAGTTGAGAGTAAAGGGCTCCAATTAGAAATAATATAATTCAGTTCTAAATATTATATTAGCTAAGCCAAAAATGTTAATCGGGTCTGGGCTCTTAAATTTTTTAGATTTTAGTTTTGTAACAGTTTCTTAAGTGGTTCAAAAGATTAAAAAAGAATGGTTGCAATAACTACATCCTACTACATCTTAAGGTCTCGTACATGTAATGTTACAAAATATGTTTTAAAGACATTTATAAGCATTAGAATTAGAAAATAGTATTAATTATAACATATAATAATAATAATAAAATATTCTGTAATGTCAAGTATTGTATTTCTTACTTCTGTAATGATTACAAATGTTACAGCTGCAAAATTTTGTTTCTACTGCATTGCCACATTAAGCTGTTCTTTTGTATTAAATTTTGGCATATTCACACGTAAGTAAATTTTGCTCTTATATGCCCTTCTCTTACGATTGAACCACTTTACTATTGAGTTCGGATTCAGATGGCTTCCGCATAAAGTCTTTGAGAGAGTCACTGGAAATGTTTTACCAAGGAGGGTTCAGTTACGTCATTTTCAGGTCATGAGATCATGTCGATGTAATGATTTGCGTCGATGTTTATCTTTGGAATTTTAAACTTCCTGATTCCCCTTTTACTTTCCGTTGTTGCTTTTAAAACACGTCGCAAACCAAGTTATCTTTGAATTTTATGTTTATCGAATAACACGAATAAAAGGAGATTTTCCAGAGCAGCAAGTTACTCATTTCTTTGAATAGTCGGGTCTGTAACTTTCTTGAGATTGTCAAAGAGATAGCATGAATATGAGATGATGTTAAACAGATTTTAGGAACCACCTAGAGTGAGTCATTTTCCAGGGTTTCATAAAGATAAATCTAGTGAGCAATTTCCACTTGATGCAGTCCCTTCGTTTTACTATGTAAATGACAAAAAGGTGTCGCAATGGTAGCTCATTACCGTGAAACAAACCAATTAACCATTGTAAAGGTCTTCCTTTTTCCTTTTCCATCACAGAGATCACACCATTATTATGTCCAGTGTTTACAATGGTTCCATCACACCCAATAGTAGAAAAGTACAAAAGCTGTTTGTTGTGTTCTCTATTTTCAAGAAATTCCAGTATACTGTCTGCTATGTAATTTCTGGTGCCAGATTTAGGTGTTACGTGGCCTCTATTAGTGAAACATTCTCCTCCGAAATAACTTTTTGTAAAACTTACTTCCTTTCCTTTCTTGAACAATTTTTTTGTCCTTTCTTCCATCAAAAAACAATCGTCAGTTTTCGGTTATTTGATTATAACGACTGTAATTAATGAGATCTCTTCGGTTTATTGATCTTGCTCTTCTAATTTTCATCCTGTCTATTACATTGATTTTTTCTTCTCCTGTGATTACAACAAAGTCCTGTAAAGCAGCACTAGCTATAGCTGTTGTAGCTCTATCTGATATTCTGATACGGTCAGCGATGGAAGCTACAGATGGAAATTTAGTACGCATTTGAGTGCTCTTATTTTCTTTCAGATTCGAAGGATCTGGTAGACCTGGTTGGGTTTGCCTCTTCTGGTAAAGAACATTGCTGTTCTTCGGCGCTGTCAATGTCGCCAGAAATCGTCTCTGATGCACTAGTATTTCTTGCCCGTTCTGGATTAAACTTAAGTATTCTCTGTAGTTCTTTACTTTTTTAACGCTGTTATTCAACTCACTTGGTCTGTACGGTTCAAATCCTGTAATTGAATTTTCAACAACTTCCTGACCTCCAATTGAGCTGAAATTTGGCATACATGCGTATTATTGATGATAATACACGAATATGTTTTTTGATTTGACTTTTGCGGCCAAATTTGGTCATATATCGGCGAAACTCCAGTTTATAAGTTTAGGGCCATGAAATTTTTTACTTTAAAGCTTTTGGCATAATACCATGCACACAAAGATGTGACAAGTTGAGTTTCAAGGTCAAAAGGCTGCATTGTGGCCAAATTTGCCAAATATTGTCGAAATTTTTGTTTATAAAGCTAGAACCTTAAAATTCAGGACTTAGGCTTTTAGTATAAAACCATGCACAAAAGTATACAAGTTGAGTTCAAAATCAGGGAGCTACGCTCGGCGGGCTCAAAGTATTGTATTCGGTCAAAAAAAATCAACTATTTACCGATCTCCAGTTGAGCTCAATTTCGGAATACATGTGTATATTATCCAAGTAAGTTCGAAATTTTTGTTTATAAAATTGAGTTTCTTTCTTTGTTGGAACTTACACCCAAGCGACTAAAAAGTAGAAAATAAAAATAAGTAAAAAAAAAACATTTTTAAGAGAAACTTTTATTTCCAAAAGAATAAAATAATTTTTTTATCTATCTACTAACATCAAAAATTTTTGTTACTAAAGTAAAAATGTGGGGCATACGTGATATCTTATACTTACAACAAAGCCTATCAACACCTACATTCAAACAATGAAGTGCAATGCACTACAAAGAGCACCCCACACTTTTATTTTAGTCTCAAAATTTTTATGGTAATGACTAGATAAAAGTTATGCTATTCTTTTAGTACGTTTGGACATAAAAGCGTTCTTAAAAATGTTTTTTTTTTACTTATTTTTTCTTGCTTCTTTCTTCCTCAGTGCGCTTGTGGTAGGCATATAAATATTACTTATAATCATTTCATTGTTAGAGCGTTGATCGTTTGGAACACCATTAGAACACCATTTACACACCATATCAAGTAAACGTTCGGCTCCTTCTCTAAATTTTCCGAGGTTGCAGTCAAACTTATCTGATCCCTTTCTGCTGTTAGACCTTAATAAATTCCTGTTTTTAACATGATAAGCTTTTATTATTTCTAAAATTCTTTTGCTAGAAACAATGCGAATAGAAGCTCATGGCCATATTTGTTCTCTTTTGGGAACTAAAGTATTACATATTTTACTTACTGTAGAATCCTTCTCTGAAGCAATTTTGAGGTTATGTCTAATATAACAGTAGCACTTCATAACAGATTTCTAAGTAGGCAGTTCAACTTCAAGCAAATCACTATATTTCCCAAAAATAGGACATTCCGGCATTTGTCTTGTCTTCACTAATTTAAACTGAGGCATTTTACTCACAACAATAAAGTAGCGCACAAAATATTACGTCAATCTGTTACATAATAGACGAAGTGGAGACGTCTACTGAACTGAGGACGGCAAAGCCATTGATCGTCCAGACAAAATTCTCACCGGACGCAGACAAATCTCCTCCTCAAACACCATTCCCCCTACAACAATTCCTCCTCAAACACCATTCCCCCTACAACAATCGCTCCGGAGATGACTCGGGTTCGCAATAGTAATATTGGTTTTATCTATCTCATCATACCATAACGCCTATTTAACACTCTTTATTTCACAACGGAGACACGCAAGAATTGTGTTTTTATAAAACTTTAGCATCCTTACGGCACCTCAAGGCAGAATCTAATATTTTTATATTTTTAATTTATCTTATCTACACTAAAAGGAAACTTTTTCTGCGCTATTACAAATTAAAAATCAAAAGTTTATTTATTCGTTCCATCCTATTGGGCAGTATCTTACCTATAAACACGAGTCAAACAAAAGAGGTAACATTATTCCTATTCTTATCAGAAATAAATTAAAATTTAATGAATTAAAAGATAATGCAACCTCAAAAATTAGTGGCTAAATTAATGTTCTTTTAAGTTAAATGTCGAAAGAAAAAAGATTTAGATACCCTGCTTAATACTACTATAAATAAGAGCCTATCAAATGTGTAAATGTGGATAACTCAAAACTATACTGTTTTAAGCTGAAAAATGTCTTTTAATGAAAGAAAAGGTATTTAAATCGGTTTGTAGTAATTATTTAAATATTTATATTATTGTGTACATCACCCAAAGGGACATGTATATTTGCACAATATTCAACAATACATTTATAAGAAAGTCAATGTAAGCAGTCAATAGTACATTTCATATCCAGCAGATAAATGTTTGCTTTTAATGACTAAGAGATTACTAAGTGTTACTAATAACACATTTAAGGCAACAAACAAAATAAGGTCTGTACATTAATGTAGATCTAGATATGTTGCCATTTGAAAGACCTAGACATCAAGCGCACAAATAGTCACGAAGCATAAAGGTAATTATTAACTTAGCTTTCAATCTCCAAATGGTGTCTTGATTATACAAAATGGTATCAGCGGATATCATAAGATGTTTCACTAATATACCAATCCTATTAAGTGTAAAATTTAGAAAGGCAACAAGTAGTCAGTTCGGAAGCTTCTAGTATTGTGACCGCAATACTCCGTAATTATACAAGGTAAAGCGAAAGCACTAAGATCAATCTTACTTTACTGAGGTAAAATGATATTACATTAATACAAAATTCGGGCAATGTAAAATTTCAAAACGAACGGGTTTGATAAGAGATGATGTCTGAACTCGAAGTTAGTTTAAACTCCTAAAATAGATATATCATAACTAGCGAAAGTTAACGGTTACACCCTTATCCTGGCCCAACTACAATAAGGTAACCGAAAATGATATTGCGCTTCCATCGCAAAAGCATTAATTGATAAAGGTCACGTTCGCAGGACCAATACATAATAGAAACTTTTGTACTCGGAAGGTATGTTTTTTCCTACAGTTACTAATAACATAGCTGTTGAGTACTGATGGCTAAAAAAGATAAGAAGGCTTTATAATCGCAAAGTAGTCGTCAAGGTTAACCTGCCATTTTGTCCTCAACGAAACCGGATAATACGTATGAAACATTATCTGCAATTCATTACTTCATCTAAAGAGTATGTATACTAGGCCGATCCTACACCACTTTTGCCATCAGAAAAGTAACCAGATTTGAAAAAAGTAACTAGAAAAGTTACTAGATTATCCACATCAAGGTCAATGGTCAAGGTCAACGTACACATTGCCTGCATCGAAGTATATTCCTCAAGATCAAGGTCATTGAAATCACTCGAGTGATTTTTCAAGGGCATTGAAGTCACTTTAAAAGCCATTAGATTGGTTTTCCAAGGTCATTGAAGCTCTCATACACATTGATCGCATCGAAAGTTTCAAGGTCACGTACACATTGCCTATGTCTAAGTACATGTATTTTCAAGGTCATCGTACACATTACCTGCATCCAAGTACATGATTCTTCGAGGTCAAAGTCATTCACATTGCATGCATATTCTTCCAGGTCATTCGTGAACGTACGCGCTCTACTTGGAGGTCACACGTTCCATGCATCTAAGTATGTTCCTCAAGGTCAAGGTCATTGAAGTAACTGGATTTGAAAAGTTACTAGAAAAATTACTAGATAGGTTTTTAAGGTTATTGAAGCTCTCGTACAGATTGTCCACATCGAAGGTTTCAATATCATCACATTGCCTGTATATTTTCCAATGCAATTGTACACATTACACGGTCACATATACATTACTTATGTCAAGGTTTTCAAAAGGCCTACTGCACACCCTGCCTGCGTATATTCTTCCAGGTTGCGTATGGGGACTCACATTCCCCACGTCTAAGTCACTGGTTTTCAAGGTCACGTTCCCTGCATCAAAGTTAAAGTCTTCAAGACCACGTGGCAGGAAATATTCAAGGTCACCAAGAATTTCTTGGAATTTGGTTAAGCCAAGGTCATGTGTTAATTTGACAGGAAATTCTCAAGGGCACCGAGCAAATCTGGGAAGTTGGCTGAGTCATGTGTTAATGTGGCGGAAATTTTCAAGGTCACGTAGCAGGAAATGTTCAAGGCCACTGATTTTTTCAAGGTCAAGAAATTAGTTCATTGACCTCTGAATTAGGTCCCTCAAGGTCATTAGTCGATAGATTAAATAAAATCCAAAAAATACTTAATATTCCTCAGGAATTAAAATGTCACCATCTTAAATGAAATTCAATAGAATGTTGAAATTGAGCTTTGAACCGATTACTACCACCTGTAGTATTAGTGACAACATCATACAAATGAATGTTAAGTACGAATGACCATGAACCATTTCAATAAAAGGAATTTATTTTATTAAAAAGAGTAATTTAATTATGGAGATACTAAATGACTAAGAAAAAGCAATAAACAAATAATTGTAACAGCTATTAAACGCCACTAATGTTACAGGTAATTGCCAACCTATTACTGCCGCTATTTGTAAGGTGTTTAGGCGCGCATGCTACAGTTGTGGACCAATTTTGATTCGATATAAAATCAAATTCTTCTTTTCTGGAGGTGCGTCTTCTGTGAGCTATGCTCAGTATCCATGATATATTGAATAATAAAAAATTATCTCCTTACTTTCCTGTTCAAATACATATATTTTAAGAGGCGCATAAAATACTTAATCATGAATTTTCCTTGTGTACTTTCAAAGCATCCGTTATTTACAACTTTGGAAACAAAACAAACACTGAAGTAGAAAAATAAACTATATAAAACAACATAAAATGGAAAAGTTCTGAAACCCGAACATCACACGTTTTTATTCATTCATGCATCCCCCACATGTCCTCTGCATGCAAATCTTCCGCATCGTGATCAAGTTTGACATGTCGCTTTGTTACGGGGTATAGGGCAAATATGGCAGCGTCGAACTGAGTTTTGTGGTCTCCAGGGGAGGGCAAGTAGTACCTCCGTAAAACCTTAAAGGACTCGTGCCCGTTGCCTCAGTTGAACTAGAAGTGATGAACTTGTTGATCATAACTCAATTTGGGACAGGTACAAGTTTGAAGAAAGTTGGAACGCAAAATTTTTTAGCATGGGCGATTTACCTTATAAACACAAAAACGTTAATTAGGTCGTAAAATAGTTGCATCGGCCAACGGCGAGTAATTACTCTATCCGATCGTCTCCAACTTTTATATCGTTATAATCGCTTATAACTTTGTTGTCACACCCGTCTCTACGTGGGTTTCGTCGCCGAAGTGCATCGACGACAAAAAAATCACAAACCTGTATTTTTTGAACAGTAGGATAGCATGATAAAATCCTTCTGAAAATCAAACATGGACCATTTTTCTCGTCGGTTCTTGTTCGGTCAAAATTGTGAAAAGATCCTCTTGTATTTTAGCAAATTCTCGTTAGTTTCATTTGATGCAACAATTATTTCAACAAAGGCAAGCTGGTAAACCAGTTATCCCCCGTGATATTCCGATTGGTGACTGAATGTACTAATCTGAGTACAATGTCTGTGGCAGAATGTTTTTACGGGCCCTCTGGTTATAGTCCAACGCAGGTTTCCAAGTTGAACGTGTATTATATCTTCACATCGCACAAAGGAAACATCTTAATACTTGTATGGATGGATTCGAAGGAATACACTGTGTAATTCCACAGCGTCCTCTAAAAACCATCTACTGGTAATTTGTGGAGGTTTCAAAAAAGGTCTCGAATAGGCGGTAACTGAGCCATTTCTCTTCCTGTATTTCTCGTCCTTACACTGTCAAACCTCAAAAACCCTAGTAGAAATGGAATTCTCTTCTCCCTCGTCGCCAGATCACATACTTCGATTCCACTTCGTTTGGAATTATCTCAAAATGCATGTCTTTTCGTGAATTTCCAAAATTTCAAATCAGAATGAGAACTCTAATGAAAGTCGCAATTCATTCTTCAGCAGTTCGCCTGGCGTCTAGAGATTTTTCAGTATATATATATATATATATATATATATATATATATATATATATATATATATATATATACGGTTACAAATTTTAAATATTATTGGTCAGTCATGTTTTAGTATTAATTTCTAACTATTGTAAGCAACTTAATTTTATGTCAATAGTACACGTCTGTATGATAGATAACCGTAGTTTTCTAAAAATTTATGTTTGAGTTCTTCAATGAATGTTAAAATAAATGACGGTTATTCAGTACGAGAAATAATGCTACTCTTTTATTAGCCTCACGACATCTGCTTTTAAAAATAGATTGAACAGTCTCGAAAGCTTGACATATATCAAAGAGTCTTATTTTAACCCTGGCCTAATTAGACATTATTAATTTGACTGCTCCCTCAATAAACTTTATTATATATATATATATATATATATATATATATATATATATATATATATATATATATATATATTTGTCAGCCAAGGTAAATAATCAGTTATTATGTATAATATCCAGACATCATGTATAGTAACTAAATTCGCTAGCTAAAGTGATTAATTAATTACAATAGCCAGTCATTATTCAGAATAGTTTTCAAATATTAATCAGCTTCACTAGAGGTTATCAATAACAGTTAACACGAGTGGTCAAGGTAATAATTCTCACGCACCGTTCTCATCAGGTAGGTGGGGAAGTCACGCCACTCCTCACTGTCTGCGTTCACCGACCACGTGTAAACGGTCAACACAGTCATAACGAAGAAGGCAAACTGATTAACTGAGTATTTCATATAAATAATATCCCAAACGGATAGGCACCGGAAGAAGAAGAAGAATCTTTTACCAAATATGCTATGTATTAAACTTAATGTCTGGATATTATACATAACAGCTAAACTATTTACTTTGCCTGGGACAGTGATATTATGTAAGTCAATATGAGCAACATTTTAAAAATATTTTTAAATATACTGCGTGCTCCAAAAAAAGTGGCATATCAATGTTACGTTTTTTTTAAATGACACACCCCGTATATTATTGCATTTTCGAATTTTATATAAAAAATAAATAGCACTTTCATAAGAGTTCCCCATACCTACATTCAGAGTGTTTCAAGTTATATCAATTTTTCTAAAAATGTAGGGTTTTAGGAAAAATTAAATATCTCCTAATAAGATTAACTCCAATAAATTTACTCTCAGGTTTAAGTAAAATACTGTTCCCTTAGTATATTTATTGACTGAATAGTAAATACCTCTTTACAGGGTGTTCATTTTTTTCAGTTAAATTAGTAGAACATTCATACTGAAATATTCGGCTTATTTTAAATTGAACACCTTGTATTTTATACGATTATCGGTTAGCTTACTTAATTACCTTTCAACTCCTATAAGGGTTTCCTATACCTAAACCTTCAAATTTCCAACTTATTTAATAATTGTGGGAATGTGTCTGTTCCTGTATCATTTGTAAGTAAGCTAATCGGACTTCCTCGTCCGTTAGGCTCTATTCCCTACTCAACATTTCGCCGTACCATTTCAACCATAATTCGGGTAATGCAAACAATGCTTTTCTCTAGATGCTTTTTTTTTGGAACGAATGTCTTGTTATCACCGTTTTTCATAAATTGCTACCCTCGTACACATGCTAATAAGTGAAACAGTAACATTTACTGAAAACCAATAAAATAAAAAATTTGGATTGACAGAAAACGTTGCGCAATTGAACGAGACGCCACAGTCGCCTTTAAATCAACACATGTCTCATGCACGCAGTACCTATTAGTCAGGTGGAGCCAAGTAATTTCCACAGCACAGCTTGTAACATGTGCACCGCGTCTGCGCTTTTTTTGAAAATCAACACTGTTTGAAGATGTGTAGTTTACAATTGTAGCCCACGCGCCTAACCTAGGATCAAATTATTATTACTGTTATTATTACTACTAAATGTAGTTATTTACTATATAGTATTATATTATTTCTTATATATTACTAGATGCTTTATTGTATTGCATCATTCGACCTACACGTAACTTTAAACTTATTCTTATCCTTTTGTATTTATAAATTTTGTTAGTTTACATATCCTAAACAAATGGAAAACGTCATCATTATGCAGAATAATGGGCACCCCAAGAAGTCTAGTTGTGATGAACCTCATCGACGTCAGTGTGAAGAGGGGTTTCAAATGATTTTTCTGGTGATTATCCAACCGGTCAGTATGAGTCTCTGTATGATATGCAGAGATTTTCGAGGATAATAAGTTCTATTTGGCAATCTGGGAAAAAGTTTCTGAAAATGGTCAAATTTTTCTTAAAAAGTTGAATAACTTTGTAACCGCTGATCCTAATTAAAAAAAACAAACCTTGTCAGATAGGAAATTGATGACAGAATAAGAATACTTAAAACATACAAGGTGGTCCTTTTAAAACATTTAAGTTGGTGTCCGAAAATGTAACACCCTGTAGAATTATAGATATTTTTAGGTTAATGAGAAGAAGCTAATACATAACTTTCACATTAAAGATTTTAAACCCCCCATAAAGTTGGACACGTGGCAAAAATTTTTATTATTGAAATTTCTGAAAAACTCTATTGGCCGTTCGTTTCTGCATGTCTGACAACCAAAAAATACATTGTGAGATTTGTCACGTGACTATAGATTTGTCGGGAATTTTGAAAAATGTTATCTGTGATGCCGATAAATGAGTCAAATTGGCATGATATCGAAAAATTGTATTAAGAAAATGTATTTAGAATGCAACAAAGACCCTATATACCAATTTTCAACCAAATTAGAAAAAAATAAAAAATACCATTTATTCCCCTCTGCTTTTATTACGAAACATCACAAAATCTTGTTCTACATGGAAATAGTTTTAATAACACAAATTACATAATTTTAGGTATCTTAAACTATGAGGTGCACTTTAAATAGCAATAATTTGTATCCTTATAAGACGAAATATTTGATTTTTCAAAGCCAACTTATTAAATTAAAAAAATCGCTAGTTTCAAATGTACTAACCAATATTAAATTTAATAAGGATAAATAATGTGTTGTTAAGTTTTAATAACAAATATTAGTTGGTTTACATTTTATTTACCGGTTAAAAATATTAGATCAGCTCGTGCGCTTCAATATACAGGACATGAACACAACCAGCGACGAGGCTAAATCGTATTTTTTAAATTTTCCTCTCACAAATTGTCTATCTTACAAATATTTGATTAATTTTGACCTAAAATTATATAATTTATATTATTAAAACTATTTCCAGGGGCAGAGGGGAATAAATAGTAATTTAATTTTTTTTTTCTGATTTTGTCGAAAATTACTATATGGGGTCTTTGTTGCATTCTAAATACATTTTCTTAACACAATTTTTCGATATTTTGTCAATTTGACCCATTTTTCGAGATCACAGTTAAAATTTTTCAAAATTCCGGCCAAATCTATGGTCACGTGACAAATGTCACAATGCACTTTTTGGTTGTCAGACATGCAGAAGCGAGCCGACAATAGAGTTTTTCATAAATTTCAATAATAAAAACTTTTCCCTTACGTGCCCAACTTTATGGCGGTCCCTGTATTATATATATATATATATATATATATATATATATATATATATATATATATATATATATATATATATATATATATATATATATAGAACCCGTGTTTTCTAGCTTGTTATTGTTTAACTTAAAGTTTTAATATTTTTCACACTTTATCTGTGACATCTTAGGAAAATGTGATTGGTTATACAGGGTGGTCCAAAAGAGTGAGAAGTCATAACGGCATATTTTTTTAAATGACATACCTTATATTTTTTGCAGAATTAACTGACTTCCATGATTGTCTATATAACCCTAAAATTGCAAGGAAATCGGTTGTATAACATCGACAAAAAAAAATGTTAAAAAAATCAGCTTTACACCACTGGCTTTAAAAATGATTAAAAATACAAATAGTGACTTGTTTTCACATAATAAGCCAGGAACACATTAAGTCAGGCTAAACAATCAAGTTGACCAAGTTTGGGGAATCTAAACTATACAGGGTGTTCAAAATCTACTGTCAAACTTTTGAGAATTTAAATATCTTTTTCTTTCTTATTTTAAATATAACACCCTGTATAATTTGATGGCATTCGATGTAGAATTAAAAACAAAACTATTTTCAAAATATGTCCCTATCAAAGTTCCTAGATTCTTTTTCTTCACTCACTACATTTCAACCCAAGTTCTATATGAAAACTTTCACTAAATACAAAATAATTCAAAAATGAAATGAAGGTGTTATACATAAAAAAATATTAGTTTTTCAGATATTACTTGTTTGATGAATCATGTATAACTCCAAATATGCAAAGAATGTGCTCGTTTGATGCCGCTACCCTATGTAAGATATAATTTTAATGCAAATGTTATCAGTGAGTCAAACATCTACTTTACCCTATTGTTGAGATAGAGTATGTAATTATTAGAAAATAGATATTTTCAATAGATCTTCATGTACACAGACAAATATACTAATTGCTTTGGGATGATGAACAATTCTATAGTTATGTATACTACATCAGCTGGCTTCCACCATACACAACGTTCACAAAAAAACCAATGATCGAGACAAACAGCTTCTAATATATTAAATGTAATGTAAACATTTCTGTAATCATACATACATTGACTGGTGTAATTCAAAATGTAAGTTTCTATTAACAAATTTACACTGCGGTTGTTATTCTTTAAATAGAATAGCATAGAAAGTTTATTTAATTATTAAATTACCGTTACATGATTACAGGAAAACAATCTAAACCGGCGGCATACTTCATAAATTTCAAGTGCTCGTAAACTTTTCATTTTGTACCGATAAATTTTTTATTACTACTCTTTTGCTCTTTCATGTTTCAAATTAGTAATATACGCTCAACTGGACTCGGATAACACTTTTCAGCGTAATATACAAGAAAAGCATTCTAATTCTATTTTTTTACGTTCTATTAAGAGTTGTAAAATTTGTATATTTAAATATGTATCCAAAGAAATTGCAAAACATCGTATATTTCATCATGTTTAAACAAATGAGTTGGTACTATATAGCACAGTCGAATAAACAACAAGACTTGTTGCAAAAAAGAACTCAAGTGAGCCAGATAATGATGCCAAGTAGTTTTGTAATTTTGTTTGAAATACACGGAAGCTACGTGTAGGCAGATTAAAAAAACTACTACTGACAACTAATAACTAACACCTTCGCGTCAGAAAGCAATGTTTTCGTTTCGATTAGTGGCAGCTGGCCCTACAGATCTGGGACTGGAGCCCCGTTAATTCACATAGTAATGTATTACATGAATGTATGTTTTAGTAAAATGCAGTAAACACTAATAATAACAATCTAAATATTTTATTATTTTCGTTTCTTACATTTTTTTAATGAAAATGTGGCATTGAAATTCTGAGCTAACATTCCAAAGCATTTAAATGGTGAAACGAAAATTCGTCAGAGAACATTACCCTCTTGATCCTCCAATACTGAAGTTGCAACGTAGTCGCACTCCGTTCATTTAGTTATTTCAGAATAAGCGGCAAGTAATTTTTATATAAATATCTTACATTATTAAATAGGTGAGAATTAAATATTTATTCAATCGCAATGCAACATTTACCATATCTTCAATTTTACTCCTGAGTGTTTATTATAGTAAGTCATAAGTGATACATAAAGAAAGGTCAATAGTACACTCTTAATAATCCAACAACAAACCAAGATTAGTTGAATAGAATTGTAAAAGCGGAATAAATATAAGACTAACCGTTTACATATAGCATGTCGACATTAAAGTCACAAATATGAGTTATGAGACAACTTTAAACAAACTTTTTTCTACCAAAACTAGTTTTATAGTTATTTAAAGTTTTATTGTTTAACAATTACTTAATGTTTTAAATAGATTATCAAGTTAAACTAAATATAGAATTACAACCGCTTTATTGAATGAGCTTTCACTTTTATAATAAACCGAACTATTTTATTGTGAATACGTTGAATGTTTCAACTTTCTTATGTTTCCGTATGGAACACTTTTTACGAAAGAAAATAGTGACTTGGGTAAGTACGAATCAACATACTATACAGTGCGTCGCATTTAAGATGAAGTCGCCCCTGTATTTTCGCTATTTTAAGGAGTGTAGGTTTGAATTTTTGCACATTCGTAGAAATTCATGGGTCACGTACTTTCAGGTACTCAACTTAAATGTCAACTGTAACTTCAATCTACTACGACCTCGCAAACTGGAGCAATTGTCGATATTTTTCTTCGCGTTGTAGATATCGCAAAAAGCTGTTAGGAAAAGCTGTTTAGAACTAAATTATTGTTATTAAATAATTATTTCGTTGCAGTCATTTAAATTTATTGTCGAATGTAGCCTCTCCCAACTAATCATCCGTCCATTCGAATACATTTCTCAATTCTTTTGCGATTCTGATTAACCGCTTTTCTCAGTTCTGGAAGGGTAATTTCACGACAGACCTGTCTTATTGTAGCACAAAGTTCATCTGGAGTTTTTATTTTCGACCATTTCCCAAAAATAAAAATATATGGGTGTAATATCGGGGGACCTCAGAAATCACAGTTCAAAGGACTGCTTGTTCCTATCCAGCGCGTAGGAACATTTTCGTTTCATCATTGACGGACAATTGTGTGCATAATCTAGTTGCAAGTACATATTATGTCGAACATTAAGAGAAATATCTTCAAATGTATCCCAAAATTACCTTGAGCTTAATAACAGAAGTCTAATCTTTTATTATCATCACCTTCTTTCAAAATATGTAAGAACTTTGCTTTCAAGGACTTGGTTTTATGGCGAACGAAACAGCTTCTAACTTTATCCTTGTCAATGTTCACTTGAGACGTTAAATCTCGAAAGTTCATGAAAGGTGCATGATTTGCTGCCAAAATATCATTATCTTCACTATGCAGGTGCATTCGACGAGGTTGACCATTCTGCTGTAGTTTAATAACACTGCCAATTTTGTTGAAAAGAGTATTTACGGCTGCTGCAATTCCATGACTAATGGAAATTCGTGCTTCAAAACTTTGACATATTTGTTCTACATTGATTGCTTATCTCAGTAATTTCCAAATTACTTGTTCTATAGTTTTTACTTGTTATGTAGTTCTTTGTATTAAAAATGTTGACTCTGGATAAGTGCATTCACCTAGTACAATGTCATGGACTTGGGGAAGGATCTTATGCTCATGTTATTAATAAGTTTGATGAGCGATTTCCAATGGTGGAAATTTTTGTCGTTGGAGTAAAAAAACTTATGAGAAAGTTTACAGAACCTGAAAGTGTGCAAAATTTGGATAAAAAAAAGCTAGTTTATGATCATGAAGATGCTGCTACACAGTTGGTGATAGAATCAGTAAACATTGATTATCAATTGTCATTCAGAAAGCGTCTAGTTAATTATTAATAACGAAATCCCACATACAAAGAATTCTCAACGAAAATAAAATTATTCCATTAAACCCACGTTCACTCATAAATTAGAAGCTGGAGACGATGGCTAACGATTGATGTTTTGTTTATTGGCTGGAGAAACGATTTTGAACGACAGATATTTTTATAAAAAAATATTTTTTTCAGATGAGTCAACTTTTACAACTAATGGCATCATATCTTCACAAAATTGTAGGTATTGGTCTGATGACAATCAACATTTTCGTATAGTAACTAACAGGCAACGGTACAAGAAAGTAAATGTATGGTGTGCCATAAAGTACGATAAAATTATTGGCCCATATTTATTTGACATTAATTTAAGCCAGCATTCCTATTTGGATGTGCTCGAAAACTTTTTTTTTACCTGAGATGGAAAACGTGAATTAACAAGGTTTTCAGTTTCAACAAGACGGATATCCAGCTCATTCAACTCGTTTGATTACAAATTTTTTGAATCAGCACATTCCTGAAAGATGGATTGTACGGCATGGTCCAATACATTTAAAACAAAAAGTTTATTAATATGATCTTCATGATAACATCGATTTATTAAAACGAAAAATTAGGGATGCTGTAGATGAAATTAACCCAATAATCATACCGAAAGTTTACGACGATATTAGAGTTAAGATAGAAAAATGTGCAGATCTTAGAGGAAGCCAAATAGAGTACTTGAAGTTTAATTTCTTTGTTTGATAAACTGTAATTTGAACCTTAATTTGAAAATTTCTAATCACTCTGTTTTCTCAACTAAGATTTATCATGTAATCGTAAATAATAAAAAATATTTTTCTCCTATTTTCTACTTCTATTATCAAAGTAGGCCGATCATTCTGAAAACCGTCTTTTGGTGGTAGACCTACTCATACTCTGTACTATTAACCTTGGACCTCTGTATAGCGTCGTTTAATCCCGAGGGGTTTAATAACTATAATTAGTTCAATAGTAATTATACGAGCTTCAACTATTTTTCCCATTTCCATTTCCTATAAAGTTTTACAAATTTTAATGAATTAAAGCATAAATATTTAATTCTACTATATCATTGGGAATATACATATAATTTTTTGTGTAAACAATGCTAAGATCTGGTAAGATTGTATAAGATCGGATAAGTTCGAATGCTGGGAAACGGATACCTGTGCTGCGAAACAGATACCAGTTGTCGGGAAACGTATACCTGTATTTACGATGGTGAAATCGAAATAAAAATTGAACTTCGTGTTCACGAGTTATGTCAAAAATTTCCATTTTTAAAATTAAATTCTGAACAAAAAGTTCCTATGACATTTTACCCTAATCTTAAAAATTACAAAGTTATTGATCATTCATTGAATTCGTCAAGGTGGCTGGTATTACGTGAACAATATTTGTCATTTTCACAAATGTCATCAGAATTGATATGTCAAATTAAAGTTCGCTAATAAAGAGTTAAGAGTTTGTATTTTTGAATAAAAAATGCCTTTCACCCATTCAGAAAAGTGTGATATATTAGAATGTTACATCGTTTGTCAAAAAACAGTTATCGAGCGCGTGAGCGTTACAGTGATTTGTTTCCTACGCGTCATTTGCCGGATAGAAGATACTTTTGGTTTTGTATCGTAAATTTAGATCTAATTCGAGCGTGATTAAGAAATCCAGATCTAATAAACAATGTATAATTAGTGAAGAAACTGAAACTAATGTGTTAGCTTATTTTGAAGCACATCCCAACAACTCAATTTATGATTTAGTGCAAGAAAATGGACTATGTTTGGGTTCCATCCACAATATTCTAAAAAGTATAAGTTTGTGCCGTATAAGTTCCGACCTACACAGACACTAGTACCAGGAGATCAAGAAAGACGCGTTCAGTTTTGTCACTGGTTTATTAATCAAATGAGAACAAATAATGATTTTGGAGCTCAATTCTATGGAGTGGCGAATCAACTGTTTCTAATAGGGGCATGTTCAACAGGAAAAACAGCCATTTTGGAGTCGAGAGAATCCGATGCTCTACCGATTTTGTAACCCGCAGAGACGCTTCAGTGTTAAT